>BPTQ01000004.1:92051474-92388158 GCA_019973895.1 Chrysanthemum seticuspe | reverse complement strand
ATTGTAAAGTATTCTTGAACTCTTAATGGTAATATCCAATTATGGAGTAAAGTTAAATTACGTTGTTAGTCGTTCGGTGGTAGTTGTCTCCCAGCGGTATTGGTCGTTGGGCGCTAGTAGTCTTTCGGGGGTAGTTGTTGTTAGAAGGTATTCGCCGTTCAGCGGTAGACGTTGTTTAGTGACGGGTAATTATATATGAACAGACGACCTCTGCTTGAACTATAATTTTGTACATCAAGTTGTCTACAAGCTAAGAAAAATATAGTGCAGAATTTAGGAATTTATTCGTTAAATAGTTTGAATAAAAAATATACTTATTTTTACGATTATATTGAATAGTCATCTTAGTGTTTAGGATTGTCAATGTATCATGAATTAGGAATGATAATCTATCTGTTGAACTGGAGATTGTTGGTTTATTTAGTTCGCCTATTTTTCATCGTTTCTCCGTTTTAAACATAAAATTAACCGGTTATCTTAAGAAAATTATAATTTAACTATGTGAAAAATTTAAGTATGTATTTGTTGAATATCATTTGAAGTTACCTATTCCTCACAAAGTTTTTATCCGCTTGATTTATTTGGTTGTTAGAGGTCAAGTTGTCTATCTAATAGTAAGGATTAAGTACTATGTAACTGTTAGGATTTGTGATTCTACTGATAAGTTATATTAGCATTTTTATTCATATAAAAAATAAGTTTGATAAATTGCTTATTTAAGGATTTAAGACGTGATATAAAAAGAATCGAACATCTGTTGAACTACATGTTTTAATATCAAGTTCGTCTCCAGCAGACAAGTATATATTAATGGGCAGTGATTTGTTGCAGATGGCGACTTGCCGCTTATGGAAGATTGTTGTTGATGGGGGCTTTCTGATGATCGCGGGTTGCTGGTTATGGCGACCCTCTGTTGATGGTGGCTTGCTGATTGTTGCATTAAATTGAAATGAGGTATTAACCTATAATGGTAATTCTCAAGTTCTTATGAAATGTTAAGTTACTCAAAATTGTTGTGACTTCAAGAGTTATAGATTCTTAAGTAGGGTTGGTTACAACGTGAGTGGAATACAAGGTGCAGAAGCACGGTAACCATATACGTAAAAAATGAGACATAAATAACTACTACATAAGATGAAAAACTCACTGAAGGATTGGTTACAACGTGATTAGCAAAAGAGATTCAGGGAATTCGATACTGGTGAAATGATTTGGAGTGAAATGGGTTAATAAGTGCTATTGAAAACAGGACGGGCTGGTTTAAGTTGACCCGGGATTATATTTATCTGTATTTTTATACATAATTTTTCCAGTTTTTTCGTTACTGATTTGTTAGAGGAGTAAAGTTCATCAATTTTTCTGATGTGTTATGTAGAGTTTTATTTCATGTTGAATTAGATTGCACTAAAAAAATGAGTGGAATAGAAGGTGCGGAAGTTGTTGATGACTTGGTTACAACTAAAGGTACTGCATAATACACTTTTGGAATTGATAACGGGTAATGGGTTTAATCTAAAAGAGTCATTATGTGTTATTGATAACAGGACGGGTCGGTTTAGGTTGATCTTACATCACATTTAGTTCTGTTTTGCTCGCCAATGAAATTTCAAAAGTTATGGCATTCAGTTTCATTTATATGATAATGTTGAAGCTACGTGACATTAATAATTCATACTAAGTCACGTGATAACTCTTCTATGTTGCACCACTGGAAATAGATTAATCTTTTCGTGTAACTATTAACATAGTAAACGTGAAACCATTCATGTTTTAACTTTTAGCATTTGGTACTAAGAATTTTATATGAAGAGTAAAATTATAATGACTATAGTATTTAGTATTGGCCTGTGAATATACTTTGAGTCTATGAACCTATTATTTGATTGTTTAATTTCCTGATGTGTAAGATGTTTGATGTGTTTTTGTTGGAATTTCAGTGGTCCTCCCTGATTTGAAGGAGACAGACCCAGGTTTGGTGACATATATGGTTACCGTGCTGGTCCAAGAGGGCCTCCTGGGGAATTCGGAGGTGAAAAGAGTGGAGCTCCAGCTGATTACCAACATGCTTTCAACAGGGTAAATAATACTACTTTGCTTAATATATTTATAAGGCAGATTGAGTAGTAAAAGTTTCGTTTCTAAATTTGACAGCTGAGAATGATCCACATGATGGGAAGAGAAAATGTTAAAACATGAGGCCGATCTTTAAAATTGCACATCAGCAGAGTCGCTACGTCTTTAATCTTTAACATCGTAGGAAAGAAATTTCAGCAATACTGTTCGAGTTTTGCTTAGATCAAGGCTATGTAGACAGTAATCTCATTTCCAAATGGAAGAAGGCAAGTTTTTATAGTTTATTTTTTCATTAGTTAATGTGATTGACCTGCTTACGGAAAATATTTCTGGGCCGCATAATTGTTATGTGTGCAATATTAACTCATATTAGGTGCTTTTAACATTTGATCAGTATTGTTGAATATCTATAAGACCAAATCTAATGCCCCAGAATCTTGCCCAGCTACTCGATATTGAGATGTTTATACTTTATAGCTTTACAGTGTACCAACAAGTTTCGCAAAGCAGAAATTTCCTCTTTGTTCCTGTCCAGGGTTTAATATTTGTAGAAAGTGATCAACATGGGTGAGCAAGTGCAACTAACTGTAAAAAGGGCGGGTAATCGTTGAAATGGGTCATTTTTTAGTACAGGTGAAAGGGCTGGGCTAAGTGGGATTTACCTGCAAATACGTCTATTCCATTGATCCATTTAAAGGATCTATACTGAATTATGTGTTACATATAATTATAATTTTAATTACATAATGTATTAATAATATTTTGGATATAAACAATTTAATAGGCTGTGATAATTTAATGAACTATCAGAATCTTGGTGACTTTATTGGTGACTTTCTACCTGGTTCACTCATTATCTTTTTAAGCAATTTGAATCATCCCATCAATAAGTAAATATGTAAATTTGCCTCCTGTAGTTGGAATCTGTCTCCAATTAAGGTCTTATTATGAACACTCCGTCGATAGTGTATATTAAAAACTAATAACGTTGTTTTGGAATGAAATGGGTTATCGAGTAGATAATAGATACCCAAGCTAAAGTAAGTACTAATTTCTTAAAATGGGTCACTTTTTAAAACATTTCTTAATAAGATATGGGTTTGGAGGGCTTATTTAAACGACTTAAATTGTTTTTTTGAGTGCCTATTTAAAATACTTATAGCCTATAGGGGCTGTGTGGACTCCTTATCTAAACTTCCTATAGGGTCATTTTGGAGTGCTTATTTAAATTACTTATACGAGCTGTTTGGAGTGCTTATAATCGAGGTTGACCTATCAAGAGTAAAAAGCAAGCGGGGTTTGAAGGTTGTCGTTTGTGATCAGGATGGTAATCTCTCCAAAACCACAACAAATGTAGTGAATAAAGAAGTACTTGAAGGTCGGTTCATGTTATATCATGTATGTATCATTGATGTAATCATGTTATATTATACTATGATTCATTATTTTTAATGTTACAAGGTTTGTTAGCAACTCAATTGATCATTAAAATCACACATCATTTTATGTTCGAGTCAATCTATTTTAGATTGGCAACGCGATGGTTGTAAATCGATTGTGACTCAAACATATTTTACATTTAACAAATTTACGTTATTTCTTTTATTATCATCTCATTTATCTATTTCTTTAAAAACTAACCCGGTGTCAACGGGTCTCTAAGCTAGTTAAAGTATAAAACCGTAATCGAAAAGAATGACTGCAAAACATAACTGAAACCCAGCCTGAAAAAAAAATCCCAAACTTACAATACAAAACCCTTATATTATCAACCAAAATAACAATAAAAGAATGACACAAAGAACATTATACTTCAACTCCTTTCAAATACCCCCCTCCCAACTCAAAAAATTATCTATCGTAATACAAACAAATGCAATATGACATTTACACTTTTACACGTACTCGCTTCCCTTAGACTAATACACCGCAAATTATCTTTGCCGTAACCAAACACATTAAATAAGAACTTAAAGAATAAATTTATAACATAAAATTTAACTTCTTTTATATATATATATATATATATATATATATATATATATATATATATATATATATATATAACACTTTTTAATATTTCTTTTTTACTTTTATTTAAAGAAAATTAAAATATTGCATACTCTCGTATAAACTTTTCACAGCAAACCAACCCGCAACAACGCACGAGCTCAATACCTTGTTCATTACAATAACTATCTATTTATTTATAGGAAAGCAAGATATATTTGGTTGAAACAATAAATTAAGGTTGGTTCCAGTAAGGAGCCACGATCGAAATACATGATCGCATTCCTGTGAGGAATCGATCGCTCAAACTTTTTCACCCATTTTGGTCGAGGTCACGATCGACAATCACTAACATTTGTGTGTGTTTTATTTAATAAGAAAAGAATATTTGTGGGGTATGTTTTTTGTTTTAAAGGTCGTCTTTACTGGGGCATCCAATCACCTGAACGTCGCTGGAGAGAGAAAGCTGACGTTACAGAGAAAATAAGAAGGATTCACCCTCCTTATTGGGGGCAGCCTAAGAAGTTGCGGTGGCAATATTGAAATCCACTTTGGTATCATTCTAGAGATTTGAGAAAATCTCATTATTGGATTTTATCGATATCGTTTGGCTTTACTGAGCTAAATTAAAAAAAAGAGCATTGATTGACATGCCTAACTCGTATGCCTAAATACATGTCTAATCTTATGTGGCATCATTTTATTGGTTATAGTACACGGACCCACTACTTCACAAACCAATAAAACACTTCCACGTCACTTTAGGCATAAATTTAGTCATACATAATTTTCCTTAAAAAAATAACTTTTTTTTTACTCACGTTTAATAAATTCACAGATAGATTAATGTCGACACATTATCAGGTTGAAATTAACTTTCACATGATCCTATGCGCTTAGTTGAAGGAAAACACTTTGTTTTTCACAAAATATTTTGTGAAAAATAAAGAAAACAGAAATCGCGTTCAAATTAGTGTTTTTTTAATAGAATTCTTTATAAAACACAAAATTCCTATTTCCAACTTTAATACACAAAACTACAAAACACTATTTTTTTGTTTTCACCTATTTTCCTTTGAAATACCCCTAATCCGTTTACGTCCATTTTTATACGTTTTCGTCGGTTTTTAACCGTTTATATACGTTTTTGTAGAGGTGGCTAAACGGGCGGGGCGGGCGGGGAGGGCACGGGCTAAAACGGGCACGGGCTAGAATGGGCACGGGCTTAAACGGGCACGGGCCAAACGGGCACATGTTATACAAATCGCTTAATAAAATACCTAAAACGACGAAATAAATTCCTTAAACGTAATATCTTATTTGTATTAAAAATAAATAAATATATTATAAAAAAAAAATTCTTTAAAACGATCGTAATGTTTTACAATTGAGAAAAAAAATGTACCCGTTAGTGCCCATTTAAGTTTTCAATGGGCTATATGTGCCCATTTCAAAAAAAAGAAGGGCTAAATGTGCCCAAATCTTTTATTAATTTGCCCATTTAGCGCATTTTTTTGCTTTTGGGCACATTTTGCCACCTCTACGTTTTTGTATGTTTTTATACTTGTCCGTTTTCATCTATTTTTTACGTTTTCTTCCGATTTTTTACGTTTTCTTCCGATTTTTTACGTTTTCATATGTTTTTTCTTTTTTTGTCCGTTCTTTTAGGTTTTCATCTGTTTTTTACGTTTTTGTCCCATTTTTTACGTTTTGTCGGTTTTTTACGTTTTCATCCGATTTTATACGTTTTTGTCCTTTTTTTACGTTTTCGTCAGTTTCCTTACGTTGTCGTCTGTTTTCGTCCATTTTTTACGTTTTCGCCAGTTTCCTTACGTTGTCGTCCATTTTTTATGATTTCGTCCGATTTTTACGTTTTTGTCCATTTTTTAAGTTTCGGACGATTTTTTTTCGTTTTTGACCTTTTTTTACGATTTCGACCATTTTTTTTACGTTTCTGTGTTTTTTTACGTCTTTGTTTGGTCCTAGTGTAATTGTTTTTTTTTACGTTTTTGTCTCAAATTTTACGTTTTCGTCTATTTTTTACGTTTTTATCTTTTTTTTTAACGTTTTAGGCCGTTTCCTTACGTTTCCGTGCGTTGTTTTACGTTTTAGTCTGTTTCCTTAAGTTGTCGTCCGTTTTCGTCCATTTTTTACATTTTCGTCTGTTTTTTATAATATCGTCCGATTTTTTACGTTTTCGTCATTTTTTAACGTTTTCTTGCATTTTTTTACGTTTTCGTCCGATTTTTTACGTAATTAATCGTTTTTTACGTTTTCGACCCTTTTTTACGTCTTCGTCCGTTTTGTTACGTTTTCGTTTGTTCTTTTACGTTTTCGTCTATTTTTTTACGTTTTCGTCCGATTTTTTATGTTTTCGTCCGATTCTTTAAGTTTTCGTCTGAAATTTTACGTTTTCATCCATTTTTTACGTTTTCGTCTATTTTTACGTTTTTTAGGTTTTGTCTTACGAAAACGTAAAAAAATGGAAGAAAACGTAAGAAACAGACGAAAACGTATAAAAAACGGACGAAAACGTAAAAAACAGACGAAAACGTAAAAAAATGGATGAAAATGTATAAAAAAACAGATAAAAACACTATAATTTAGAAAACATAGGAAACGTTAGAAAGTGTAAAAAACGGCCGAAAACATAAAAAAACATAAACGAAAGGACGAAAACGTAAGAAAATATAATAAAACAGGCGACAACGTAAGAAAACGAACAAAAACGTAAAAAATATGAACGAAAACATCAAAATATGAACGAAAACGTTAAAATATAGACGAAAACGTAAAAAACGAGCGAAAAAGTAAAAAGATACGAAAAACGTAAAAAAATACGAAAACGTAAAAAATCGTACGAAAACGTAAAAGAAGGGGCGAAAACGTAAGAAAACAGACGAAAACGTAAAAAAAAATATAGAAAACTTAAAAAAACCGACAAAAATGTAAAAAGCGGACGAAAACGTAATAAAACGAACGAAAACATAAATTAGTGGATGAAAACGCAAAAAACAGACGAAAGAGTAAAAAACAAATGAAAACGTACAAAAATGATGAAAACACTATAATTTAGTGGGTCGACCTGACCCAAACCATCTGATCCATGACCCGTTAGACCCATTTTTAAAACAGGACATGTATGACCCATGACCCAAACCGACCCGACCCGTTTGCCACTTCTAATAAAACATATAAAAATGTTCAAAAACTTATAAAAACGTACAAAATGGATAAAAACATACAAAAACGGATAAAACGGATGAAATAGGAAATTTTAATTTATGTCGAATTTAATCTTTTTATGTCGAATTGTAGTCGCTTGAAGATTTTTTCATGTTATATTTTACTTTTTTAATTCTTTATTTTTTTGTATTAGATTTTTTTTGTTATTTTATAATTTAGTTTGTTAGTTTATAATATTTGTTTTTGTGTTTTGAAGATGTTTTTATAATATTACAAAGGTGAATAGAGAATTGAGATAAAAAACAACATTTAAACATGTTTTTTAGTTTTGCAAAATAGAAAACACAAACACATGTTTCTCAAACTAAACGCGTTTTCTAAATTTTCCATTGTTTTGTGAAAATAAAACTCTTATCCCTTTTTCTACAAAACAAGAAATAAGAAATGAAGAAAATGTTTTCCAGCTAAACGCTACCTCATTTCTAAATGTTCTTCCTGATTTTCTATATATGTTCAAGAACTTCTATTAATCTGATTAAAAAAATGTAATTTGATTGTATGAGCATGTATTTTATCTTTTCCTACAAGCATGAGCATGTATTTCAAACTTAGAGCATTGGTAGTTTATAATTTTATCACTTGGCTCAAGATATAACTTGTATGTTTAAAATGTATGATTAGTAGTTTTTCTCTTGTTTATGTCAAGTTTAAGAATGATGAAAATATAGTGTATAGAAGTATATGAATTGATAAAGTATAGCAAATTTATGTTTTGTTATGGACATACACACTACATTTTAAAAATTGAAACATAGGAATATATTTAAATGTTAATAATATCTAATATCAACGAACTTTCTCAAATGTTCACGTAACTTATAAAATATTATAATTCCTAATAAATTTTCATATTTTGTGTTAGGCAAAAATGCATATATATCCTTCCCAAAATGAATAATTGCATATATATCTTTTGTACAAGTTTTTTATGCATATAATACAATGGTTTTTATGCATGTTTTGGATATATATGCAATTTTGCATTTTCAGAAGGATATATATGCAAAAGCCCCGTTGTGTTAATATCAGCGTAAACTCGAATTTTGTTGACGTGTCATAAGAAGAGGATGGAAGATGCAGGCTTGGCTTTTTCTCTTCTTTTCTTTTCTTTCTTATCACTTCTTTTCTTTTCCTTTATAAACACCGCTCAACACAGCGAGAAAGTTTGTGATGATATCAACACAAAATATGAAAGTTTATAGGGTATCATAGTATTTTATCGGGTACATTACAGTGAACATTTGAGAAAGTTTGTTGCTATTACATGCCATTAACCATATATTTAAGAACACTCAATCCAAGCAAGGTACGAGAGATATAAGATGTAAACAGTAATATCACCTCGAAGGAGTCTATTCAAGCCATGTCTTAAAAAGTAAACGGTATGCAATGATTTATAACCATAGTTAATCGCAAGGAACTGCAATGGAATTTGCATTGAAATATTACCAATGTTTGGTAGCATCTTGCATTCTATAGATTACAATACTTCAATCTAATGAAAAAAACTTATGAAGTATTCCCGAAGGAACTATACAAGTTTGTGGATATGGCGATAACGCTAGTCACCACAGCCAAAATCACCACCATTATCGCCATTATCCGATCTTTTTTGGTAGAAATCTCGTGAACATCCCTATGAACAAAAAGATTTAGCTCATGTTAGTATGCCAAAGAGATCGATCACAGTATGATTGACAAATATTTTGGTTGTCAAACTAGATAAATTTTTTTGAAGTATTATATTTCGTATGGAAGCGTTACCTCAAAACAATAGCACCAGGGAATACGAACGCAATGCAAGCAACAGTTGTCGATCCCATGAACTGAAAGAAGTACCAAATGTTCGGGATAGCAATTGCCACGAAATAGATGAAGGCAAGTAACACACATGTGAGTGACACGAATCTTGTAGTATCATTGGCAAGAAGGGATTTTCGTGGGAAAATCATTTCGTCCATGTTAGCCCTTAGAGTGTAAAAAATCACGGGAAAAACTAGCATAAGATGTAATGCGTAGCTTAATCTAACTATTGCATTGACCAACAAACCACCAGGTGAATTAGAAGTTTGGTCAAAGTTGACTAACATATCGGCCATGATTGAATCACCAAAGAGAAGGTAGCCCACAAACCCAACCGCAAAGTAGATTACAACACTTAGGACTAATGAAATCCGTACTGCTGGGATCATGTCTGATTGATTTTTTATTTCAGCCCGCACAGGATGAACTGTACATAAAACATATATGAAATAGTTACATATACAAATCAAAATCATACCCAGATGGTCAGAAGCCATTTAGAATTAACTGTTCTCATTCGAAAGGGGTGTTTGGAGTGCTTATATAACATGGAGTACTACTTTTCTGCTTCAAATATAAGCACAGTTTAATTCTAAAATGCTTACATATTGGTTGTTTGGGATTGCTTAAATTAAGCTTTTTATATGCTTATTAAGGGGGTGTTTGGGATTCCTTATTTATAGGGTGTTAAAATTTGTTTATTTGCTTTAAAAACTATGATATAAACAGATAAACCCATAAATAAGCAATCCAAAATTACACCCCTTTACTATAAAATATAAACAGATAAGCAGTCACATCCAAACACTAAAAGCTCTTAAAAGAACAGTCCCAAACACCTTTTAACAATGTATTTGATCACGATATTTGAAATAATTATTGGAGATACTAATAAAAGAATGCATTCAAGTAAACCAAATGCTATAGATAGTGAATTCATACTAGTAACATGGCAGGCGAGAGCAGTCGCCATGACTGGGATAGTCGTGAAAAGATTAAAGACGGATAATTCATCATTAAAATCAGGGAAAAGTCTAAGTTCTTGAGTTGTGCCTTCCAAAATGGCGTAAATCGCCATCCCAGATATGATAACAACAAAAATGACTGCCAAAAGAATCGATATTGCTGAAGCATGAGCTAATGACTCTGCCAAAAAATAACATTGACAGTAATAGTATTAGTAGCAGTTAGTAAGTGTGACCTCAAAAGTTAAAGTTCAAGAGATGGAATGTTTGTATTTGTTCCAACCTACTCGAGGGAGCAAAAGAAGTGGAAGCATTACGAATATCAAAACAAACAAGAGTGCATAAGCACGCGAATTCCACCAATGAAATCCAAAACATTCTTGTAAAATGCCCGTATGTAGCACTCCGTCGGATTGGTCTCCTGATAAAACATCCCCTGCATATATAGGAAGATCAAATGATTAGCAACTCAATTTTTTGTTCATTGCAGACTTGTATGCCGAAATTTTCGGCGAGAAAGGCAGAATATGATATTGTTTTTATGTAAATAAGTCATTTTCGAAAACGCACACACGAACACAACTAAAGTACTAAACACGAGCTTCCTGCCCGCAAATCCAAAAGTAACCTGGGATTACAATGTTTATTCTAGTTAAAATGTTACTACGTATATTTCACAACAAATGCTACTTAGTAAAATGTCTTTTACATCGAGCCAACAACTATCTCTCACATCAGCTAACACTCTATTAAATCAACAAATAATATAAGATAGGCATATCACTTAATTATTCTCTTTGTCCCACATAGAAAAAACACAACTTCTAGTACATACATTCAATTATTAATGCGATAACGCCAATTTTCCTAGGGTGTTTATGATTGCTTGTCCCTAAAAAAGAATTATAGTATCACTATCACATAGCTTGTTTCTTATTATTTTTTTTAACTGCAACTAATTATCACAAATACATACTAACAGGGGTGTGCACGGTCCAAAAACCGGACCGGACCGGCCAAGACCGGACCGGACTGAGACCCGATTTCGGCAAAAATCTTAGACCGAGACCGGACCGAATATGGTCGGTCCGGTCCAACAAGGCCAAATTAGTCCAAATTCGTCGGTTTTGGTCTGAACCGGACCGAGGACCGAATAGACCGCGGACCGGACCGAATGTGGTCGGTCCGGTCCGGTCCGGTCCAGTCCGGTCTCGGTCAGTCCAGTCCGTTCGGGTCGTATGCTCACCCCTACATACTATCACAAATCTATCTCAGACTAGAACCCACGACCATCTAGTCGAGAGCTTCTCACACAACATGAAATACAATTGGCACGCAAACACTTTGTATCAGATAGATTATTAGTTTATCAACTTGAGTTTATCTGACAAACGAGTATTTATGAACTTACCAATAATAATCAAGTAAATAATAAGTGCACCAAGGTTACAAATCATAACACATAACTGATATCCATAAAACCCATATCTCCCAAACGAGTCCTTCATAACACCACCATAAGTACTCGCTTCAACCGAATGATCAGTATATCTCAACAAAAACTCAACCGTCACATCCACAAAAGCCGCCATTATTAATATCACTATAAATCCAGGTATTATTCCTAGCACTTTTAGTGTTGCTGGGATCGACATGATCCCGGCACCAATCATGCTAGTTGACACGTTAAAAACCGCACCAGCGAATGATGACGTGTTTGACGTGACAACCACGGCATCATTCTCTGGTGGGTGTGACTTAGGTAGTAGGGTGGTGGTTAAAGCTGGTTCTCTGTTGATTTCTGGTTTCATGATTAAAGTTTGTGGGAGTTTGTGATTGTGATAGGATCTCTTTTTAGGTAGAAAACTATAGGATGAAATAAGTGAGTAGCAACAAATATGTGATTTCCAACAGGTTGTGTAGATTTTATCAAGTTATGAGTTATGGGGTTTGGTTTGTTTGTATTATCAGGAGTCAGGAATTGTTGAAAGCACTCAACTCAAGGAGGAAATATATTAAAGAATAATGGGAATAGATATTTTTTTGGAACGATTTTACTAACAAATGCGCAAAGTTAAAGTGCAGTTAATGAACACAAACTTTTTTAATGAGAATTAATTTGCACACATTATAAATTAATTGTCGTATTTTGATTCATGCATGTCAGACTTGTACTGTATTAATATTTTGCATTAACTATTTGCACAGTTAAGTGTTCGAATAAAAAATTAAATTATGCAAATCATTCATATGATCTTGTAAATTACTCCCTCCGTCCCAAAATAATTGGCCTCATTTGACTTTTTAAAGTCTTAATTTCTCAACTTTGATCCTTAATATTTTTGTATGTGTTATGTAATATTTGATGAAAATTACACCAATGAAAAAACATTTAAAAGAACAATCTATTCATATATTTTGCATCAATTATTATATAACATGAATAAAAATATTTAAGATCAAAGTTGAGAAATTAAGACTTTAAAAAGTCAAATGAGGACAATTAATTTGGGACGGAGGTAGTACTATTATTTAAACATGATTTTCACTGTAATTAATTAAAATATTTAATTTATAAACAGATTAATCTTTGGCTAGAGGAGAACCTTTTTTTTGAAAAGTAATCTATGAGTAAAGTTGGTTGGTTGTTAACATTAACATTTATAAAAGACTTTGAAAAGTATCTACCGTTGGAGTGTACGCTAGGAGATTTGCATAATGGAATCAAGAAAAAAGCACATTTATAAAAAACTTTGTAACACAAGTTGTCATGCCTCATAACCTTATCTATTTTTATGTTATATGAGCTTTTTCTCTTTAGCATAACTTATTCATTCACATATCAAAAACACTTTTTCTTCACAGTTCAAGCCAAAATACTCCTTTCAAGATTTACTAGTTTATTTTTTATTTTCTCAAACTAGCTAATTTCTATTCACTAAAAAATATTTATGAAAAAAAAAATTAAAAATTTTATAGTTAAGGTGTTAATTGTGTCATAATTGTATTTGGTATTAAATGAAGGAAATTATGATTCTTGTGACTAATATTGGAAATTATGATTTTTGTGACTAATATTGTATGATAGTCTGTCTTTTCATATCGCTATTGTCCTATTGTCAAGTGAACATTTTATTGGCGTAGAGGTAATGCAGGAGGAATTTCATTATGACATATAAACACTAACTCGTACAAAGATTCTTATAACACAATGAGCTAAGAATATCATGTCGCGTGTTATTCTTATCTCATCTATGAGATGAATTCCATGTGCGTCTCCCTAGACTGTTGGATCACATCCACAAATCTCACGCAACCCTAACTGTATCCATATAAATGCTCTTGTTTTTCATGAGAATGACCAAGTTCTTCTTTTCCATTTTTTATACACACTAATCCCTAGTTATATGTCAGTGTTACCCCAACTTTAATAAACACTTTTATTTTGGGGTTCTTACCACTCAAGGAAACCGAACATACGACTAGCTAGCCTAACTCATACCGTAAATTTACCTTAATCTTTGCTTTACATATCATACATAAGCAGAGACGGTATTGAATTTCAGATGATTGTGTAGTGGGGTTTGATGAAAATGATGAATTTTAAGTTTCCAACATCCCAAAATGTTAGTAAAAAATCATTTGAGTTATTTATTTTGATGATATGGTAAGAAATGAAAAGGAAATGAAAGTGAAAAATGATAAATGTAAACTATTTGTGCGTGCGGGTATTATACAATTTTAAAATTTTGAGGAAAAAGAAAACAAAACAAAACTATGTGTTACTCCTCGATGGTTAAAAAATGGCTAGTTTTTAAGATATATCGCACATTGTGGCGGTGTCATAAGGCGGTCTTGGCACACGCCAAAGGCCTTGGAGAAAGGCTGCCTAACTATTGCATTGTAAAATGTGGTACGAGTAAATGTTATTTTACAATTTAAATATAATCAATGGTACATCAAATTAGAGTAATTGTTACTATTATTATTATTATTATTATTATTATTATTATTATTATTATTATTATTATTATTATTATTATTATTATTATATAAGTTTTGAAATATTAAATAAAGATGTTTGTCTCTTTAAATCAATATAATCAATGGTAAATTCAATAAATAACACTAATTTTAAAAAATTCAATATCGAATAAGAGGTATATAGTAATTTTAACAATTTACTCTATTTTTCGATGTTACTTTTATTGAAACAAGTATCACTTGTTTATTTAATTTTCTTAACAATGTGTTACTATGATACAAGTTAAAAGAAACGTGACACTGAAACGTGATTCAATTGGTCACGACATAGTGATAAGCATGTGGCAAGATTAGTGATTATCGTGTGATAAAATTGTTGACGAAACTCTGTTAATAACTGTCAACTATTTTTATGTTGAAACCGACATAACATTTCTCCAATTGACAAAACCGTGACGTTAAGCCTAAGTTAGAAAATGGGTGATGATTTGTACACTATTGAAAATAGACCAAAACGTTTAATGATAAACATGTGATAAGAATAGAATAAAAGTGTGACAAGATTATTGATAAAATATGCTAATCTACGATTCTCAAAAAACAGATAAATGATTTTCACATTGACAACCAAGGTTATAAATAACGCGAGGCGTGACGTGACGGCATAACCAAGCCTCATGACTTTGCAGTCAAAGCGAAGGTTTTGCGTTTATAAGGCGTGGCATAAAGTGGCACAAAATATAAAAATATTTATATATTCATATCATATTGCATATATATCAAGTTTACAAAAAGATGTGGCATAAGGCGGCGTGTCGGCATGACCAAGCCTCACGCCTTTGCGAGGCTTTTGCGAAAGCTTTACGAGCCTTTTAAAACCATCTTGACAACCATAAAATGGTAAGCCTTTTAATAGAAAAAAGGGCAAATTGAAAAAAAGTGTATTCAATTTATGGTTAATTTCAATTTAAGGTACTTTACTTTTTTTTATTCAATTCGGTGTATTCAACTTATTTTTTATTGCAATGTAAGAAATATAACGGGTTTCTCAGTTATTTTTATAACAACCCGTAAATTTTTAAGTCATTAATTAATCTTAAACACGAAATTCATTTTGAAAGTTTATTTATCCATTTCTCTCGTGGTATTTTTTTTATATAAAACAATACAACAACAAACTATATTCGTCAAACAATTATGTGATGTAACTCACATTCCATTTTGAACGATCACACAAGCGTACCAACACTCAATTAGTTATGACAACAATTTATTTAACTCGTGTTCGAAGCATATGTTAATGTTTATATATCACTTTAATAAAAACACTCCCGAGAATGTATTTCATACATTTATAGTTATTAAGTGTCTCCAGGACAACACGACTCACTTTTTAAACTCAACGAGACACAAGCCATACTCCATAAAGTACTACAAAAATATAAACATCATTTTTACTCACTTTTTATATTTTTTTTATTATAATACTTAAACTATATATAACTACTTTAATTATATAAATACTACACAATATTAATTTTAAATACCCAATACTTACACAAAATACATTATAAAAATTGTATACAAGTTGTATCCTTTATTTCACACATGTGACTCCCTCATGTCCCCTACTAGCTTATTTGGCGATAACATCCCTGCTGCAACAGCAGGGAGTATATATGCTGCATAGTGCAAAAAATGGTCCCTGATTAACACAAATGGTCCCTGATAACATGGTTGATGTGCACAAATGGTCCCTGAGTTAGCCCCAGCAGCAGAGATGTTCCCTGCTGTTTTGCAGTAGGGATCATTTTCCCAGCTTATTTTATGGCTTATACCATGCTTTTTACATTTACTTTTGACCTTGACTCTTTAAACCATAAAACATGAACTTAAAACAATGTATAATAAACAAGTCAAGGACCAAGCATGCTTAGCCCATCTCATTTTGTTTTTTCGGCTGAAGCATGCACAAAACAAAGTGTAACACTCCAAAAAATGGTTTGCAGCGGAAGAAAATGTTAGTGTAGTATTACTTAATTGGATCACAACAAAAAGTATAGAATAACAGATTTTCCTTAAAAGACTTCATTTATTTTAGTAAAATAAGTTTACATCATTGTTTTAATGTAGAAAATATAGGCCCATAAAGGAATTTAAGTGGTCCTCAAAGTATATCAAAGTCGTCTATGACCATGCCATGTCATTGCCCAAGTGCCTCCAAGTTTAGCTATCGCCCTTTTATCCAGAAAATACATGCTAAATAGTCTACACAACGGTCGAGTGAATTCATAGGTTTAATCAAATAAATAGTTGATCACAAGATATATCAGTTTGTAAAATCGACAATGTACGCATACAAATTCTTGGTAAACCTTGGCTAAAATGGTATACGCCCATAATGGAAAGTAGTTATTATTTCCCTAAGCTCATGACACCAAGACTCAACTACATACACCTAATTACTGGTGTACGTGATTTTTGCCCCCAAAGAGGTAATTGCCAATTACCTATTGAAATTCAAATATAGTGTGTGTGGAAAACTAGAAGGGGGTTGAATAGTTTACCGATTAAAACTTCGTTTTAAACTATTTAGATCAATTTATATCAATCTATTAAATGTGTGTGTTAGATGTTGATAGATAAGCATATAAATAAGCAATGCAAAGATAAAGAGTAAGAAACACAAAACCACGACGCGAGTATTTATAGTGGTTAGGCTACAAGGACACCTTCATTGCCCTACTCTACTCCCCGAGTCACCTACTCGAGAGTTCGTAATCACTACACAACACAAGTTCCTTGTGGCGGAGAAGCCTTCACAACGTCGCATACTCTTTATCCGGTACAAGGCTAGACACCGGGTTCTTCCACGAGGTAGAACCAAACCTATCACAACGTCGCCTACACTTTATCCGGTACAAGGCTAGATATCGAGTTCCATTACAAAGGAGGAACTACTACCCAACACTACACAACACCTATCCCAAAGGAGACCCACTATTTTTTACAACATTATCAAGGATATCAATATCCTTTAACCCAAACTAACTATCTAGTACATCGATACACCTTATCGATTGTACACCCTTGGTACCTTTCACTAATGCCTTAGACACGACCCTTTGGCACCTTTCACTAATGCCTTTGGCACGACCCTTCGGTACCCTTCACTAGTGCCTTTGACACGAACCTTCAGCACCTTTCACTAATGCCTTTGACACGGACCTTTGGCACCTTTCACTAATGCCTTCAACACGGACATTTGGCACCTTTCACTAATGACATCAACACTACACTTGTAAGGAGGAAGAAAGAACTATCAACAAGAGAACCTCAGTAGTCTTGATGATGACGAAACTTGGCAACTCATGGACTTGAGTTTGCTCGACTTCAAGAGGTCGTGATCTCGCTTTTATGAGGAACCTAGAGAATCACACAAACACAAAACTACATAGAAAGATCCTTTGGATATGAGGTTAGAGAGTTAACAATACTAGGAGAAAGTATGTGTAAAAGGGGTGTGTTACAATGAAGAAATGGCTCACTATTTATAGGCCAAAAACATTTAGTGTTTCCCGGATCCCACGGATCCCTTACTTGAGGGATCCATCCAGTGTATTCCTGAGGATCCGCCAGACGCTCCTCCTATTTGGGTTATGGGTCATGGATCATGGATCATGGGGACTTTGGGTCATGGGTACCCAAATAAATACAATGTATCTAGACATTGGATCATGGGTATGGGTCATGGACCATGCATAATACCCAACATGACTTCATACATGATGTCATGCAATGGGTCATGAGTTATGGATCATGCTCCATGGGTATTGGTCATAGACTTTGGGTTTTACCCAACTACATAAATGTATCTAGTCAATGGGTCAAGTACTTAGATTTTATCCACTACAATATATATACCAAGTATATATAAGTACATATCCATATTATGTAAACACTAGTTGTTATACATATGCATTTCTATAACATGTAAACACTATTACTTGTTTAGTGTTTTGTATGAAAATGTAAGTGTGTTAGTAAACTATTGGCTCAAACCATTTACGTATTTTATTTGTTTCGTTAAAATGATTTTACGTTTGTTATCGACAAAACATTAGAAGATCGTAAAATATAAATAAACGTTTTTAAGGCTTATTTGTATTAACAGTGCGCCCTGTTATTTCCGATAACCAAGACAGGGTCGTTAATCCCCATAGTACTATCCACAATATTTGCGTTCACTCGCGATGACTAATGGTTCATGATGTAGGGGTATTTTGGCAAGTTAATTAGGCAATAATATAAGGAAAACAATATACAATTTCAAGCAATTGTGATCATAAAAGTAGTAGTAGCATGTATCAAGGAGTTTATAAATTAGTTAAAAAGAGTAAAAGTGGGGCTATGAACTCACTTGAGTACATCAATACAAGTTGGAATGATGTGCACGTAAATCGAGGTTCGGTGACTCTAACCGCAACCTAAATAATTAATATGTCTTAGGTTCGAAAATAATGTCGTGTATGCATTTTTATAAAATATTATATCACCCGTACATGTTTGCATAAAGGTTTAGTAAATAAAATGTAGTTACGTCGATGTTTTCTATTAATAGTCCAAGTATACACTTGATGTGACATAACTAGTTTATCTCGTAATTAAACTATAATTGTCTCGTTTATAAGTTTTTGGTATTTAAAAAAATGATAAGATATTATTGTGGAAAATATGATATTTTTATTGATGAATAACGCAAATAGCGAAATTTCTCAAAACTTTATACATATTAAATGTGAATTAAGACTAAACACTTCCTTGCTACAGAATATGACAACATTGCTTTGTAGCCTTTTGGTCTTTAGAGTAACTTTTACCGTTTTTAGAGTTATTGTAACTTTACAAGACTCTGTACAAATGAACACATAAATAATCAATCCAAAACTACAACCCCATACTATAAAATAAACAGATTAGCAGTCAAATCCAAACACTAAAAGTTCTTAAAAAACAGTCCCAAACACCTTATAATAAAAGTAACTTTTACCGTTTTTAGAGTTATTGTAACTATACTAGACTTTGTCCTGATTTCTGCACTTACCATAATCACTGTAACTTCATTGATTTACCAAAGATTGTTTGGACGAAAGTTAACAAAATCAATTAACATCCAACAATGGCCATGTTTCTAAATTTGTTGGTAGTTCCTCATTGTTGGAAAGGAAATTCCCGTTATATTTATCAAAGAGCTTTCATTTGATATTCGAAAATAATTTATCGATGACTCGTTGACGTCGATGGGTAGATTACTAATGAATTTTATTAATGACATTTTAATGAGGTATAAAATGCATGAATTTTCGGGGGATTTTATCATTGATTTTATGTTGGTTTTGGCTAGTGTTTCCTTGTTTACTTGCTCATTTCTTTATAATTGCAGGTAGTTGAAGATAGTAGAGTAGAAAGTGTAATTATGCACGAAAATGACTAAAATACATGAGAAACTGAAGAATTGTGACTTAAGACGAAGCTACATGTTGTATAGTGATTCGCCTAGAATTAAATGACATCAACTGTCATAATATGAATAACCACTTTCAAAAATCTTTTAACCATAGAAAAACAAAAAAAAAGCTTCAACTATTTAAATATATTTACGTGTTGTACAGTATGTATGTTTTCAAAATTTTAAGATTTATTTTTTTTGACATGATCATAAAATTCTTAAATATGCAACATATACATACATGACACATGTACGTATGTAACGACTGCTTCTATAAATCCAAATAACTGGAGGGTGAAATATAAAAACATAGAAAAACAACTAATTATTCATATGACACCCTTGTCTTACGTTATTCAAATCCTAACCCTCCCCTGTGTTTCTTTCTAAAAATAGAGAAACCAAAATACAAAACAAGAATAAGAACAATGTTTGATCAAAATCAAGTATTGAAAGGTGATGATTTTGAGAAACAAGCGGAGAAAAAGCTTACCGGTTGGGCATTCTTCGGTTCAAAACATGAAGATGCTGCCGATTTATACGAAAAGGCTGCCAATTTTTATAAACTTGGAAAATCATGTATGTTCTGATTATATAACATAAAAACAAATATAATTGTAATGTAATTTAATGATTTTCTCAATTTGTTTTCATGGTTTAAATTCATTCGGGTTTGCATGATGTAATTTTAATTTATATGGTGCATTAGCATTCTTGAAGATCATTAATTTGTACTTCTACAATTGAATGTTGAAATAATCCGTTTGTTCTACCAAAAAATGTTATAGGTTTTATGCCATTAGAGAAAAACTAAGGAGGTGTTTGGGATTATTTTTTCAGTTTTAATACAACAGATAAACATTTTTTGATCGTTGGATATATTGCATATTTTATTATGATTATTCTATCTCTTAAGTCCTACGATAAACAGCATTGCCATATACTTAAACGAATGGTTTTATCTGATTATTGCATTTCGTTATGCCAATAGCATTTGAATACTATCTTCTCCATTGCATTTTGTTACCTTAATTATTCTATTAAAAAAAACGTAAACAGTTTAATAAGAAATGACAAACACCCCTTAAGAAGCAATATTAAAATCTAACACAAGTTCCGCACATGTTGATGTTTATTTTCTCAGATGTGCGACAAATTCCATTTTGTGGTGTTTCAATCGCGTGTAGATTATTTGTTGGGAGTATGTTTTTGGTATGTCAAAATGTAGACCTTATACTCGGTTGCTTGACAATTTGATGCCATGTAGATTATGGATATACAAACTTTAGGGTTTTCTAAATTGGTCATATGTGCGAGCATATATATGTACCTTGCTAATTTAATACACGGTTTCTTAGGGGATAAAGCTGGAGCGGTTTATGTTAAATTGGCCGAGTGCTATTTGAAGGTAAGTATTTGATATTAGTAGGCAACAACCTCTTTCGTTTACCAAATTCCTATATTGTTTATATCTTTAAGTTTGCAGTCGGATAGCAAACATGAAGCTGCAAATGCATTTGCTGAAGCAGGTCATGCCTATAAGAAAACAAATCCTACAGGTTTACCATCTTTTCGACATCCACATCTAATTTTGCTATACACCCCTGATCCTACTTGAATCAAACTTCTTAAAGAGTATAATGGAAATTGATGCGTCTTCATGTTTCTTTTATGTAAGCTTTTTAATAGTTTGTACCCAAATGTTCCAAGATTTCATATTTGTCTTCGTGTGTATATATCCTTTGCACTTTTGTAGTACCTTGGATGTATACATATAATATTTAGAGAATTTCATGTTTTTGAACTTCTATGTGAAAATAAAGAGATACTCTAGAAGGAAGACACAACATGTATCGAATATACCTCTTAATAACATGTAAACTTGACGTCCAAAATTTGTAAGTTGTATCATATCTTTGGCGTGCATACATAGTCGCGTGAAATCTTTTGTTCTCTACTCTCCAAGTTTCATTGAACATAATTCATCATAAAATATCTTCATATTCTCGAATAACTTTGCAGAGTGCATATCTCAGCTAGAGCAAGCATTAGATATATTCATGGAAATTGGAAGGCTCAACATGTCTGCACGATATTGTAAGGTACATTCTTAGACTTTTCTCTAAGAAGCGGTAATTCTATTTAGGTGATAGACTTATTATTAACATCTGTCATTCTTGTTATTTTCTCAATTCTCAACAATATGCATGTTCACTTTAATTTATATTCAAGTAAGGTCTTCAAGGCCGGATTCAGAAGAGAATTTTAGATTTTTATAGGCCAAGACTATAGAGCAAACACTAGATATAATTTGGATAATTTCTTTGTGAGCACATATGATCACATAGATTGATGTTATACATAACATATATTTCCTTTTTGTGCAGGAAATCGCTGAGTTGTATGAACAACAGCAGAATTTGGAGCAAGCAATGGTTTACTATGATAAAGCAGCTGATCTTTATCAAGGTGAAGAAGTCAGCAGTTCTGCTAATCAGTGCAGGCTGAAAATTGCACAATATTCTTCTGAACTTGAACAGTAAGCCTACTTTACTTATCTGATGAATTAACTAACGATGATGAAATTTTTATTATGACTATTATATCAAAATGTTATGTCAGGTATCCTAAAGCAATTGAGATTTTTGAAGACATAGCAAAGCAATCACTCAACAATAATCTTCTCAAGTATGGAGTTAAAGGGCATCTACTCAATGCTGGCATTTGCCAACTATGTAAAGGCGACGTTGTTGCAATTACAAACGCATTGGACAAATATCAGGTCAGAGAATACTTTTTACTAAGCAATTCTAGTACCTTTCTTTCTTTAAAATATCATTTGAATGTACAAATTTGGTTCTGTAGGACATGGATCCAACTTTTTCAGGATCACGCGAATATAGATTGCTTTTGGTAAGTTGCATTTATATAAACATTGACAATAAATATTTTATTTATTTAATTTATTTTATATATAATGACAGGATATGGTTGCTTCGATTGATGAGGAAGATGTTGATATGTTTACTGACGCTATCAAGGAATATGATACAATAACTAAGCTGGTAAGATTTGTGTAGTAATTTAATCATCAAGACATCAAGTTAAACATTTCACTTTTGAATTTATGGCAATACGGGAAATTTTGTAGAAGATATATGGAGTAGGATCTAAAATTGAACATACAATATCCGATGCATTCAAAAACCAAAAAACATAAAACATGGTTAAGAAAATGCTTACATCCCATGGATATTCCTACACTTGTTGCAAAGTATGCATGATAAACTGAAATAGATACAATCCACTTTATAGATCAAAATCTAGATAGACAAGTTACCAAATGATCTCAAGTTTATGAATTGATTCGTACGGTTCGTGTGAACATAGGATGCATGGAGGACAACTCTTTTGTTAAGAGTGAAGGAGATGCTCAGGGCCAAGGAGATGGAGGAGGATGATCTCACTTGAGTCCCTTTATTCAAACACTGTGTCCAATTATTTCTTGATTCATGGCTGCATATTTGTTACTTGTTGTGGGGGCTCATTATAGCCTTTGTTGATATTATACTTTATTTTCCATTGAATTTGTGATTGTTAAATCATACCTCAACATTATGGGGCTATGATAATTAGTGACTTTTGTTTGAAACACATATACCATATTATACATGATGACGTATAGTCCCAACTCGAGTCACGAACCCGACTAGTGAATAACACTAACTAGCCCATTACGAATGGGCTACCTTAATAATGGTTTGGGCTCACGAAAGCCCAAACTCAAATTCGTTTATGGAATAAGATATCCGATATCTCCTAACTTTGGAGATAATCGTTTGTCAACCGACTTAGGTGGGATACGCCGAAGGTTGGGGAACACGGAACCAATAAGGATTCCGTGTGTATATAAAGGGAATCCTATCTCGGTACGATCTAAAACCCTAACTCTCCATAACCCTAAAACCGATTACTTACTCTCACGCCGGAGGATAATCGTGGGAGACAATCCCACGATAAGCCTAACGGTGTTTTCTGTTTACTTAGTGCGCAGGTCTCAAGCAGTAATATCCAATTGGTACGAGAGCCAAAGCCCCAAACAAGGAACGCCCAACTTTTGTATCAACAAGTGGCGCCATCCGTGGGACCATCACTAAGAACTAGAATGACGAAACATGGAAATCAGCGATCGCAAGCAGACCTTTTAGGAAAGAAGCAACAAAGCGGATCAGCTTCTAAGCAGACTTCTGGGACAACCAGTGTCGCCAAAAACCAAGGATTAGGTCCAGACCTAGTCTTCCCTACGGTGGAACAACGCTCGGGGACAACCCAAGCCACTACAACCACCACCAGCGCAGGAGATCCGCTGCGCACCCTTTTTGCTACTCCCCTTCAATCAGTATTAGAAACTGATCTCTCGAAGGCACCAGATGCACCTGACAGAAACAAGGGCCCGGTAGTAGAAGCAGGCACCCTTGCTCTAGAAGGGGTCGCACAGGAACTCGCACCGGGAGATTTCGTATCTCAAAATTACGAAACCTTGGCAGCCCTCATGCAAGAGGAAGCAAAAAAGAGGTCGAGTCAAAGCCTGCATGCTCGACTCAATTTCGATTCAGAATACGAAACGTCCCCACCGCGCCGTCAGAAGGAGAAATGCGGGAGGGATAGCCGCCGACCCCCAGTGTTTAACAGAATTGGGAGGAGAGTTGAGGATGATGAGACATCTAACTCGCAGCATCTGGAAGGAAGTGAGGAGGATGAACGCCGTACCAATGTCCACGCCAGGCTTGGTAGCCGCAGAGTCCAGGACAGACTTGGGCGAAGATACTCCCCAAGTGAAAGCCTTTCAAGTGCAGATTCTGAGGGCAGTCGACGCAAACGCCGAAGAAGGGAAAATTCGTCCTCCGGTAATTCCTCAGACAACGAGGATAGCGAAACTGGACACTGGAAGTCCAGGAGGAGGAAGACATGTCTCTTCCATGGCGCCGCCAGAAGGTGGATGCGTTCACTCGACGTATCAGTAACTTCTCATAAGATAAGAGAAGGCGCATGCCCGCTAACGTCAAAACCTGTGATGGAACAGGTGATCCTGATGATCACCTAAAAATTTTCGAATCAGCCGCTACTATCGAAAATTGGCCACAACCTGTGTGGTGCCACATGTTTAATTCCACGCTAGTAGGAAACGCGCGGAACTGGTTCTGTAAGCTTCCACGCAGAAGCATCGATGGCTTTGAAGAGTTGAGAAAGGCGTTCCG
The DNA here is from genome assembly GCA_019973895.1 of Chrysanthemum seticuspe. NCBI lineage: Eukaryota > Viridiplantae > Streptophyta > Magnoliopsida > Asterales > Asteraceae > Chrysanthemum > Chrysanthemum seticuspe. The sequence goes on along the minus strand of BPTQ01000004.1, from coordinate 92,363,310 downwards.
CCTAAACTTCACTCAACGGAAGAAGTGCGCTAAAAACCCTGTCGAACTTGCCAGGGTAAAACAGCGCCTGGGGGATTCTACAAGCGCATACATGGAGCGCTTCAAAGATGAGTGCATACATGTTAAGGCATGCCCCGAAGTGCTGAAAATCTCAGGGTTCATGAATGGGATCAATAACCCAGAACTCATCAAAAGGCTGAACGACAAGATCCCCCAAACCTTCGATGAATTGATGAAACGGACAAGGTCCTTCGTCCAAGGAGAAGCCGCCGCGGCGGATAGCAAGAAAAGCTACTCGAACTATCGGTCACAGGAACAACCTGGGAGACAATCCACTGACTGGTGTAGCAACCGTAACAAGAACTACCGCGGCCAGGGAAGCGGACGGGATAATGACAGGTATACCCCGCTGACCAAGACTCCAAAGTAAATACTCGCAACAGAAGGTGCGAACTTCCCAATACCCCCACAAATGCGCACTCCAGAGGATCGGCGCGTGGGGAGTGGATACTGTGACTATCATGGACAGAAGGGCCACACCACCAATGAATGTGTCCAACTGCGACAACTCATCGATAAACTAGTGAAAGAAGGCAGATTGGACCATTTGGTCAAGAACATCAAGGAAGGAAAGGATAGACAGAAGAATGGGAACAAGAAAGAGACACCCAAAGACAAGGCTGACACCATCTACATGATACAATCATGGCAGCGAGTAACTAGGCAGAAGGTCAGCTAGAAATTTGCCCGTGGAAGTGAAATTTCTTTCCCCACCTTAACTGCGGACAACGCAGTGGTAGAGCCGCTCACCATTGAAAATTAATGCGGGGGGTGATAAGGTTTTAAAAGGTACCATTTTGAGGGGTCGTTTAAGTCCTTATTTGATCACTTTTGTATCCGTTATTGCTTAATATCGTTCCTTTTCACTTTTTAGGTATCGTGAAGGCAAAATGCTGGAATGGCACTTATTTGGACGAAAAGGCGCGAATATATGAAGAAAATGGCCAAAGTCAAAATCGAGACACTCACAGTTGCTGAAACTAGAAGGCGACGGCGTCAGGTGCTAATGACGACGCCGTCCCAAGATTTTTGTGACGGTCCAGAACCCAAAACTCGTATTTTCAAGCGACGACGTCCAGTTGTAAAAGAGTAGGCCGTCGCTACTCAGACGACCTAGATGCAATCCAGACGACGTCACGGACATAAGGTGACGCCGTCGCAAGGTTAACGTGGCCAAGACGAAACCCTAATGACGGCGACACGACGGCGTCACTAAACATAAGGTGACGCCGTCGCAATTGTAATCTTATATATAGAATCCGAATTTTTCAGTCTTTTGTGTGGAGAGTCTTTGGAGTAAAAACCTAAAACCGAACCTAAGGTGTCTTGTACAGTATTTTAGGGTTTTAAACCCTATCTTACATCAAGATAAGTCTTTACTTCATTAATTCAATTATGTCTTTGATTATTTGTGTGTATGCTTGCATGTTCTCCATGTCCGGCTAATTTATTTGTGTGTTTGCTTAGAAAGTATGAAACTTAATTATTGAATATTGATTGGTTGTTTATTATCTTAGTTGATTAATGATCTAGTAATGCGATAGGTCATTCGTTGTGTACTTAATGCTTGATTCATCTTTGTGAACCTTAGAATATAATTACCTGAGCAGTTGTAGGCTAAACCATCCAAAGAGCGCCTTAGAGTAGGAGTTTATCATCCCTAGTGGGTTTGTAGACGAGACCCTTTGGTAAGTTCAAAGAGTTAGGGAGAAACGCATACCCTACAACTTTAGACACACAACGCAACTAGGAATAAGGACGTGACAACTCAACCATCAATAGGAGATAATTAAGGAGTAGTACAACCTAAGTAAACACATCTTTAAACTATCATACGAGCACACATTAATTAGACATAGACTCCCACAACCTTAGTTTAGATAATTAGATAATAGTAGAGTAATCGGTAGAAATACCAACCCCCCAAATCCAATACCCGAGATTCGTACCTTTCCATTTCATAAAACATAAAAAGATAAAAAATAATCTTCCTCAACCTTAACCTTAGCGTAGTAACTCCTTACTAGCATTCCTATTCCCCTAGAGAACGATATCAATACCCGTGGCTTACCCTAATTACTACACTACAACGATTAGGTTCACTGCCTAGGGTGTTATAAAACTTGCTCGAAGAAAAGGAAGTTTCCTTGACCCCGAACGACGCGTGTAGCGTTATCAAGTTTTTGGCGCCGCTGCCGGGGAATATAATAGCTAGTTAGTAGTCCACCTCGTTTAGGTTTCTTTGCTTGATTTCTATCAAGTAAAATTTTTTCTCATTTTTAGCTTCCTCATAGTCTATCCCCCTTCTTCGTGACCTTTGTTCGTAACCATTTTCATTAACTATTCCGTTAGCCGTTATGGAGAACGCGAGTCTGCCAAAACTGTCACCCAATCAACGAAATCCACTACATAATATACCCTTTCCACTCCAAAATGAGATCTTGAGGTTCCAGCAATATCATGATGAATCCTTTCCTGAGGCGTGGACTCGAATTAAATATTTATTACAAAAAGTCCTTTATCATGGTATTGATTTACTGTTTCCACTACAATTCTTTTACACTCGTATCGCCCACGAAACCCAAAGAAGACTTGACTATGTAGCGGATGGGGATATTTGGGGACGTGGTGTTCGAAATGCATGGGAAACCTTTGAGATTCACGCCCAATTTAGAAGTGGAACATGGGACCCAAAAAACGAATCTTTAGACCTATTTTCAATTTGGAAACTTCGGTCGGAAAGGTTGTTTAGGAAGGAGATGATTAGAGTTGAGGTACCAAGGTGCATGTCATGGTTAGGCGCTACCACAGTACAAAATGAATACATAGGTGATCTTGATAAGATGGAGGATAGAGTAGAAAATCCAATCCCATCGGATAACCCACAATTCCTACCATCACTTGAACACACATCGCCTATAACTTACCCGGAAGAAGTAGAAGAGACTATAGGAACCCCGATTGTAGAACCTTTGGACCAAACGCCACTAGGGAATATAGGTTTAGATGCTTGTTGTCATGACCTCTCTCTTAGTCCTAGGAAAGTTCCTAATTTTGATGAACCGGAGCCTCAACCAAAAACCTTACCCAATTTTCCATCTTTAGATGTGAATCTTGGAATTAAATTAGGCCCCAATCCACCCATCAAAATAGATAGTCCGGGTAGTTGCTTGATAAAGGTGGTAGATTCTAGGCCATGTAGAGTAGAAGCTAATATAGGAGTAACCCATGACCTTACACACTGACATCACCCATTCATGGTTGATAACAAGAAACACTATGGGTTTAAACCGGGTTTATTAGGTCAAGATGGATCCTTAACTAGGAATCTTTTGAAGTTGATAGAAAATGATCCATTTTTAGGAGAGAGATTTGATTCACCCGCTACACCAATAGACTTAGGTAAGGTTATAATGAATGGAGCACACTCCTTTGAGCATATAAATCACCCATCACCCTCTCCTCACGTAGCAAATTTCCACCCTAAGGGTATGTATTGCTACTATCACCCGCACTTAAACTTAAGTGTAGGAAAAACTTCCCCTTTATCTGTTAAATAAGGGTAGAGTCAGGCTCGTGACTCGAACAAAAACAAGCGCTTCTTGGGAGGCAACCCATGTGTATTTGTTTTTCATTTTCATTTGTGTGTCGTATATCTTTTATTAGTTGTTTATTCTCGTGTTTGAATTTGTAAAAATGCTTTATTTTGTCTTTAACCTCGTCTTAATTACATATAAAGGTATTTTACATAAGGGATAAGTGTAGGGAGGATTACACACGTTTTCAAAAAAAACGTGAACATGAGAATTACAATTATTTAAAAGATATATATGTGTGTTTGTTAGAGTCAAATGCTTGTATCGAGTCATAATGGATGTTTTGCAGGAATTTTTCCAGATTCTAAAGATATAAATTTTCCAGAATTTTTTCAGAAAATCGCAGACCAGTTTCTGTCAGGATAACCTGACGGCGTCAGGATCACAACCTGACGGCGTCAGGAGGAGTAGAAACTGCTTACTACTTTTTCTCGTTTTCTGTGCTACTTATAAATTTTTGGAATTTTCCAGGTCTTAATTTTCTAGAAAATCTGCAAACATCTATTCCACAAGCATTATATCCTATTTAAGTCTGGAATTACATCTTGTTGAGATTTTTGTTTGTTCGGTTTGATGCGTTGGGTTGTTTGTTTTCTTCAAGTATGCAGGTTTAATTTACCAAGAAGAAGATACATAAGATGAGAAGAAGCTTTTAACGCTAACGTTCTTCTTGAAGAAGGATTTAACCACTACTTCACACACGGATCCTACCGAGCTAATCAGGGGAGTACTAGTTTCTTTCGTTTTTAATTACCTTCCATTATCATAGCTTTGATACTTTCGGGGAACATTGGGGACAATGTTCAGTTTAAGTGTAGGGAGGGAAAATAAAACGGGAACTTTGAAACTATGCTTATCCTTGATTATTTGCTTTGTCCAATTGTATTTGTGTAATAAACCATGAGAAAATGTCGGTTAGGGTAATTTTAGCACCAAATTTAAAATTTTTCATGATATATAGGAGTGGGCCATTAGTCTTAACAAAAGCGTCTCACGGATAGGAAGTTATATGACTAGCACAAAAACTCTTTACCACCTAAATTCCACCCAAAATGTGAGGATCGCCTTAGATTAGTAGGAATTAAAAGCATTCATCTTTAATGCTTAGACTGTGAACCGGTAGTATATTAGATTCTAGAACTTGTTTTGTGATGCATCCCGAGATCGCAAGTAAGACTACACTTGTGTAGTTAGGAATAACTAAATGATAAGAGGCATTAGGATAACCCTTGTTTGATACCTGTAATATAATTACTTCTTCCACATCGGTTGAGTAATTCCCCCACACCCTTTGCGTTGTACTCATCTTTAGTACACGATACCCCTAGTTAACCCCTCATAGCCTATCCTTTTCGCGGTTCTCGTGATATTTCGGTTTTTCCGGAATATCAATGAAGAGCATTGTTTACACCCCACCCCCAAATATACACCCAAATCGCCTTAGCCTACCCCTTATGCACTCACTTTTAGTGCAAATTTTTGTTATCACCCCAAACCCTTGGTCCAATTATCTAGTTGCTTGCATAAGTTGCTAAGTCGAGTCATATCCTTTGTATACAGTTTTGGGATGATTGGGATTCATGGGAAAAGTTAAAGTTTATGAAATGACGGGAAGGGAACGTTAAAAATTCAAATTCCCTTTGTTTGCATAATAATGTACCCCAAGTGTTTTGATCTTTTCAAATCGGGTCAAATTAGTGTTAGAATAATAAAAACTCAAGTGTAGGGATGTGCCTATAAATCTCTAGTATTTTGATGTTATCGTAGAGGATGGTAGAGTAAAAGTGTATGAAAAAAAAAAAAAAAAAAAAAAAAAAAAAAAAAATCGATCGAAAAAAAAATAGAAAAAAAAAAGAGAAAAAAAATAGAGTGTGAAAAAAAAAAAAAAAAAATACATACGGGCTACCATCCTACATCTATCTTTGAATTTATGTTTGTTTATTTCAGTTATCTAGAGTTTAGAGTGTCGAGTCTTGGCTTAGCAACGCCATTCTTCATATGCAGTTAACATAAAGATTTTTGACTTACCACCACTAAATAGCCTATCCCACCAAACCCTTATTTCCCTACCGTAAGCCTAACATTACAACCCTTTAAAGACCTCTTTGATAGTCTTTCCTAGGTGCTTACGCCAAAGCGATGGAGGTTTGATCTATTCTCAAGCCTATGGTAATCTATGTACTAGGACCGGTTAATGAGTGTTTATCTTCCATTTCCTATTTTGTTATATTTCATATATACACCCGAGAGAGATGTGAGTATCCAAACACCCCATGTGAGGTGCTAATATGTAATTTCCGTGCTTGTTATGACTTTTGCGGGGCTTATATGTGTTGTGGACCATTTTGAATTAATGCTTTATGACCCCTAACTTATAAATTAATTGGCTAAAAGCACATTTGCTTGAGGACAAGCAAATAACAAGTGTAGGGATATTTGATAAGGTTTTAAAAGGTACCATTTTGAGGGGTCGTTTAAGTCCTTATTTGATCACTTTTGTATCCGTTATTGCTTAATATCGTTCCTTTTCACTTTTTAGGTCTCGTGAAGGCAAAATGCTGGAATGGCACTTATTTGAACGAAAAGGCGCGAATATATGAAGAAAATGGCCAAAGTCAAAATCGAGACACTCACAGTTGCTGAAACTAGAAGGCGACGGCGTCAGGTGCTAATGGCGACGCCGTCCCAAGATTTTTGTGACGGTCCAGAACCCAAAACTCGTATTTTCAAGCGACGACGTCCAGTTGTAAAAGAGTAGGCCGTCGCTACTCAGACGGCCTAGATGCAATCCAGACGACGTCAGAAGCTGAAGAGGACGGCGTCACGGACATAAGGTGACGCCGTCGCAAGGTTAACGTGGCCAAGATGAAACCCTAATGACGGCGACACGACGGCGTCACTAAACATAAGGTGACGCCGTCGCAATTGTAATCTTATATATAGAATCCGAATTTTTCAGTCTTTTGTGTGGAGAGTCTTTGGAGTAAAAACCTAAAACCGAACCTAAGGTGTTTTGTACACTATTTTAGGGTTTTAAACCCTATCTTACATCAAGATAAGTCTTTACTTCATTAATTCAATTATGTCTTTGATTATTTGTGTGTATGCTTGCATGTTCTCCATGTCCGGCTAATTTATTTGTGTGTTTGCTTAGAAAGTATGAAACTTAATTATTGAATATTGATTGGTTGTTTCTTATCTTAGTTGATTAATGATCTAGTAATGCGATAGGTCATTCGTTGTGTACTTAATGCTTGATTCATCTTTGTGAACCTTAGAATATAATTACCTGAGTAGTTGTAGGCTAAACCATCCAAAGAGCGCCTTAGAGTAGGAGTTTATCATCCCTAGTGGGTTTGTAGACGAGACCCTTTGGTAAGTTCAAAGAGTTAGGGAGAAACGCATACCCTAAAACTTTAGACACACAACGCAACTAGGAATAAGGACGTGACAACTCAACCATCAATAGGATATAATTAAGGAGTAGTACAACCTAAGTAAACACATCTTTAAACTATCATACGAGCACACATTAATTAGACATAGACTCCCACAACCTTAGTTTAGATAATTAGATAATAGTAGAGTAATCGGTAGAAATACCAACCCCCCAAATCCAATACCCGAGATTCGTACCTTTCCATTTCATAAAACATAAAAAGATAAAAAATAATCTTCCTCAACCTTAACCTTAGCGTAGTAACTCCTTACTAGCATTCCTATTCCCCTAGAGAACGATATCAATACCCGTGGCTTACCCTAATTACTACACTACAACGATTAGGTTCACTGCCTAGGGTGTTATAAAACTTGCTCGAAGAAAAGGAAGTTTCCTTGACCCCGAACGACGCGTGTAGCGTTATCAGGGGGTCACGATATCCACCGCATGTAAGTTGATGGAGGATCATCCGATGACATAATGTACGAACACTGTTTCAAACGACTGCGACCTGAGATACGCAGTCAGTTAAACCCAGAATAGGAGGTATCGATCAGAGGGTCCCTATCGGACAACGGCAAGGCATCTGTATGCGCACTCTTGCAAAAGAACCTGGACATCTTTGCATGGGAGCCAAAGCACATGACTGGGGTACCACGTTCAATCACAGAACACAAGCTGAGAATCCGACAAGGATACTCACCAATACGCCAGAAGAAGCGCGACCAAGCTCCAGAACGCGCACAAGCAATTCTGGTAGAGGTACACAAGCTTGTGGAGGCAGGTATCATGAGAGAAGTCTACTACCACGACTGGCTTTCCAACCCAGTAATGGTAAAGAAGAGCGACGGTAGTTGTAGGATGTGTGTGGACTTCACAGATCTCAAGAAAGCATGTCCACAAGACTGCTACCCATTACCAGAGATAGACTGGAAGGTAGAATCTTTGTGTGAATACCCGCTCAAGTGTTTCCTAGATGCATACAAAGGATACCACCAAATCCAGATGGCTAAGGAAGATGAGGAAAAAACGGCCTTTCATACAAGCCAAGGTGTCTACTGCTATACCAAAGTGCCCTTTGGCTTGAAAAACGCAGGCGCCACCTATCAGCGGTTGGTAGATAATGCATTTGAAAAATAGGTGGGACGCAACTTAGAGGTTTACGTTGACGACCTAGTCATAAAAAGCCATACTGAGGATGAGTTGGTGCGCGACATTGAGGAAACATTTAGGAGACTCAAAGAGATCAACATGAAGCTAAACCCTAAAAAGTGCACTTTTGGCGCTACAAAAGGCATGTTTCTCGGATACCTGATAGAGCCTGATGGCATCAAACCATGTCCAGAAAAAACCAAGACTGTCATTGAACTTCCTTCACCGCGCACGTTGAAGGAAGTCCAATCTCTCAATGGAAAACTGGCTGGTTTAAACAGATTCTTATCCAAGTCAGCAGACAAGTCACTACCTCTCTTCAAGACACTCAAGAAGTGTATAAAAAAAGGAGATTTTTGTTGGACTACGGAGGCAGAAGAAGCCTTCACACATCTTAAACAACACCTGGCAGCGCTCCCTGCATTAGTCGCACCCCGACCAGGGGAAGAATTAATTATGTACTTATCTGCGACACATGGAGCAGTCAGCGCGGTGCTGCTGACAGACAGGGAGTCAGTGCAAACACCGGTGTACTTTGTAAGCAAAGCGCTCAAGAAAACGGAGATCAATTACAGTGCAATGGAAAAGTTGGTCCTGGCTTTAGTATTCGCCGCCAAGCGGCTGCGCAGGTACTTCCAAGCGCATCGAATAGTAGTGATCACAGACCAACCAATCAAGCAAATCATCTCCAAACCTGACGCATCAGGACGACTACCGAAGTGGAGCGTGTTGCTAGGTGAGCACAACATCTCCTACAGAACACGTACGGCGATAAAAAGGCAGGTACTAGCAGATTTCATCATCGAAAAACCAGACACTGATGTTGCACCCGTACTAGGCAAGAAGGAACTACAAGACCCATGGATCTTTTTTACAGATGGATCTTCATGTGTGGATGGGTCAGGAGCAGGCCTCATCCTCACAAGTCCGAAAGGAATGGAATTCACTTACGCACTGCGTTTTGAATTTACAGCAACAAACAATGAAGCAGAGTACGAAGCCCTAATCGCCGGACTATGCATTGCAGCTCGAATGGGTGTATGCAACCTGGAAGCAAATGTAGATTCCCGGCTAGTAGCCAACCACGTGTTGGGCGAGTACGTGGCTAAAGAGGAGCATATCATCCAATACCTCGACAAGACCAAGTCACTAATCCAAGTCTTTGACAGGTTTACCATCCAACAGGTCCCTAGAGCGGGAAATCGAAAGGCGGATGCACTAACCAAGATTGCATCCACAAGCTTTGCACACCTGTCCAAACAAGTTTTAGTTGAAACATTGAAGAACAAATCCATCTCGAAGATGGAAATATCCACGGTAATCGAGGAGGAAGGCCCTACGTGGATGACACCGATAAGGGAATTCATAAGCAAGGGTGTGTTACCTCAATAGCAGAAGGAAGCCAGAAGAATACGGCGCACAGCACAAAGGTTTGAGCTCCGAGACGATGTACTATATCGACGCTCCTTTCTGCAACCATGGCTCCGCTGTGTGGGCCCCCTACAAGCAAATTATGTACTGCGGGAAATCCACACAGGTTCATGCAGCATGCATTCAGGACCACGGTCTGTGGTTGCCCGCGCTTTACGGTCAGGATACTATTGGCCCACCATGCACCGCGATGCGCGGGAATTAATCAAAAAGTGCGCCGATTGTCAAGTTCATAGACCTATTCCACGCCAACCACAGCAGGAGCTACCGCCCATCATGGCGCCATGGCCATTCTACAAGTGGGGTATAGACATTGCAGGTCCCTTCCCCATTGCAGCAGGCAGATTAAAATTTCTCATAGTGGCCATAGACTACTTCACAAAGTGGATTAAACCAAAAGCAGTGGTAACAATTACTGGCAATCAGGTCAAACGCTTTGTTTGGGACAATATTGTATGCTGCTTCGGACTACCTGGGGAAATCATCTCGGACAACGGGAAACAATTTTGTGACAATCCCTTCAAGGACTGGTGCGAGAAGTTGAATATCACGCAGCACTTCGCATCGGTTAAACATCCACAGACCAACGGCTTAGTCGAGCGTGCAAATCGAAGTCTAGGTGAAGGAATTAAAGCACGTCTGGACAAGCACAAGGGAAGGTGGGTAGAAGAATTATCGCATGTTCTGTGGGCGCACCGCACTTCAATCAAAACCAGCACAGGAGACACTCCCTTTTCTCTAGTCTATGGGACAGAGGCCGTCATACCAGCCGAAATTGGGATGCCCACTATTCGCACTGCTGAAATCAATGTGGCAACCAATAATGATGAGCGGCGTATCGGCTTGGACCTGTTGGAAGAAAAACGCGAGCGCGCAGCCATATGTGAAGCAAGGTCGAAGTCAAAGATGAAGGGATACTATGATGCTAAAGTAAGAAGTGTTTCATTCAGACCATGTGACTTCGTTTACCGCGACAATGATGCGAGCCATGCAGAAGACACAGGCAAACTTGGACCGAAGTGGGAAGGACCCTATGAGGTTACTGAAGCATTAGGAACAGGCGCGTACAAGCTACGAGACATGGATGGTCGGGAACTACCGCGTACATGGAACATTTGCAATCTCAAGCTATGCTATCTCTAGGAATGGCTACGGCCCAACGCACGGACACTCTTGCACTTTAGTGCCCAATAAATATCCGTGTATTTATTTTTTCTTTTTACTTAGGCAAATGTCTTAATTATTTTCTTTCATAAAAACTTGCAAGTATCAATAAACCGTCGCGGTTTCTAGCTAATTCCGCGACACATTTTAATTTGTTATTTCCATATACTTTATGTCTTAACATTTTTTATCTTTTGCCTACATGGCGTGAATGCACCTAAAAAACCCACGATGGTAAAAGGATGAGTAAACCTACTAAATGACTTGTTGAGTAAGAGGGTTGCAAACCCATCAACAGTGGATCACGTATCCTTGTTAAACACCTTGTTCTCAAGACGTTGGAATAAGTTCTGTACGTACCCCACGATGGGTGCGCAACAACGCATACGATGCACGTTTAACAAATTAGGAATCAAGACACTTGACTCCTTAAATGTGATATTTATAGTACGCTGCATATCACAACATACACGAATATGATAAAAAGTACTTAGAAATTATGTCTTAAGTATACCATGAATCTCATACATGATTATGAACTTCACATATTACCCGCGCTTATACAACAGTTTGCTTCTTAGACAATACGCCCGTTTTTTTTGGAAAAACAAGTAACTAAGTGCAAATATTAAGTAGCAACCACGTTTAACAAAAATAAATGTCCCATTCAGTACCATGCGTGCTTACAAAAGGATGGTTACAAATACAAGTTACAATCTAGAAACTATTACAACGCTTCAGAGAAGAACTCCCTACGCGGCTTGTTGCTTCCTTAACCTCGTTTAGCTTCTTCAGTAGGTCGGAATCTTGGCGCGACACCGTGGCCACACTCACTGGTATCCCATCAGATCTGGGGAGGTGTGCTGAGCCAATACCGCACAAAATAACCTTACCTTTCACCCCTTCTTTTTTGGAAAGCCTGGTGGCATGCGCTTCCAGCACTTGCTTCAAAGGTACTTCCTTCTCCAAAGCAAATGGGTTCAAGATATCCTTGGGACGAGCAAATATAGGCACTTGGAGTTGCGATTCATCGGGTTTCAAAAAATGGTCCAGATGCGCTTCTGCATTTTCACCACGATGATGTGCTAAAGTCAGCCCCTCCATAATGACCCCTATCGGAGAATCCTGATCGCGCTCTAACTCAGATATCAAGGGAAGCTCCAATGACTTCATCCTCTCTATAGCAGCTACCAGCTCATCATATGAGTGCGCACTGAACCACTCCCCCAAAGGCATCTACCACTTCCTGCGACTCTAAGGTACTGAGCGCAGCAAGTCGCATACCATGGCCTATGAGCCACCGGCGCTCAGCGATTATAGACAGGAGTTGGGGATACAAATCCTCATCATACTCCAGGCAGAGTTTGCGCAGCTTCATCTCCTGCGCTTCCAGGTCACTGTGCACGGTCGCACCAAAGTTTTCTAACTGCGAAGTCAGCTATTCCTTTCCCTTCTCCAAATACTTCAGTGCCCAGAGACACGAAGCCTTGTACCCTGATGACTCGGCACGCTCTTGGTTTATTTGGCCCATTAGCGCCATTTTCTCCTCAGCGACCTTTTGAGCATACGCACTCAGGCCTTCTGCCTCAACCTTGGCACTAGCTAGCTCCGCCTCCAGCGACGCAATTTTTTGATCCTTCTACGCGCCTTGGCTGTCTTCCCCAGAAATCTTAGCCTTTAGCCTCTCCACTAATGAGGCCTGATGCGCAGCAGCCACCATCAATTCCTCAACAAGCTGGTCCACGGGTGCATCCCCAGCCGCCAAGGGCTCAGCGTTTTGACTATGTGGCTCGGAGAACTCAGAGCGCACAGGGATATCTCTGGGGGGCGACTCCGCCGACTGTTCAAACCTGCATACAAGAAAAGGAATTGTTAGAGAATGATAAAAGAGCAGGGGAAGCATATAAACCTTTGACGACATTACTTACTGTGGGCCAGATGTATCAGCAGAGGAGGGAGGCGACGCAACGTCGCTAGATGATGATTCCACCGTTAGGATAATGGGGCGCTTCTTCCTTGATAAGCCTACGCCGTCATCTCCAAGTGATCTTTTGCGCTTCAACCCCGGGTCCTCTTCTTCCTCCTCTTCTTCCATGTGCTCCGCCACTGCTACTTGGGATGGCTGCACTAAGGGGGAAGGCACTCTAGGACTCGACACGCTTTGTAGTGGCGTCGCTTCCAGTGCGACAGAAGAGCTAGCCCCTGCTTCTCCTAGATCCAAATCCAGGGTGCGCCCTGCAGTAGCATCAAGAATGGGCTCCTCTCCCTCTCTCAACGGGCGTGTCCCTACATTCACCTGCAGCGGCTTAGCCAGTTGCACGACCCTGAATAGATCCATCTCTACGCCACATAAGACAACAACACACAAGTTATTATAAATACAAAAAAGGAAGAAAAGCTTACATTAACAAAGAAAAGGAATGCGAAGGACGAGCACCCACCCTGACCATCCGCGCCCAAAAAGATTGGAACCTCCTCAGGTCTACCAAAGTAGTTGCGGCTAATGCCCATGTGCACCAAAAATTCCTCAGGATAGGAATTGATGGGGATGCGGTTGGTATTTATTGTATCTGCATCCTCCACATTATATGATCCAGGGAAGGGGCGCTCATCCTTCGGCAACGAACCCTGGGTATAGAAATTGAAGCGCGATGGGAAGCACACGTCGTCTACCCAGAAAAAAGTTTCTCTCCAGTTCCTGAGCGCGTCTAGTTTTTCTGTATAACACTGAAGGCGCCCTGCGCGCTTAGCGAATGATACCCACCCGTGTGACCACGTTGTGTGGTAAAATGCGCAAAACAGGTGGATAGTAGGGTTAATCGCCAGTAATCAACAATTGACCTCAAAGTTGGTGATTTTAGTTGCACCTATGCAGTGCAGTTAGGATATATGCAGGCGGTAATAATTTAACACGTCGCTCAGGAATAGGGATATTGGCACGCGTTGATTTGCGAACTCGAAGAACCGCGTGTATACCCCTATCTTCCCTTCGGGGAAGTCCACAATTGACGCCCTTGCACCCGGAACTTCCGGATGCACCGCGACGGGAATGTAATAATCGGACGCAAACTCTAGAAGTTCGCCCTCAGTTATGTCGGATGTGAAATCAGATAAAACTTTAACCATGGTATCTTTTTTATATGCGCACGCGCGGTTACCTTTGGAATAGCAGTTTTCTGGGTTGCAGTTGAAGGTTTATTAACAATGGCGGATTAAGCTTTTAACTATGATAATCACAGTAAATGAAAGGTCGAGGGTTATATAAGTTTCCTATATCCACGCGATGTACGACACGTGGATCCCACTAACTCTGAATAAGTGGCTAGGATATGTTGAGATGACAAGGGGCAGTTACTTTCCCCCGAATTCCGAGGCGTTTGTTTGACTATATTTGACCTAGTGGCAACTTCTCCGCTACGCTACGAGGACTTTCAATACTACAGTTCTTAGTCTAGCATCCGCAGTTAGTCACTGCGCATACTAGACTGGGGGGACATGATGACGTATAGTCCCAACTCGGGTCACGAACCCGACTAGTGAATAACACTAACTGGCCCATTACGAATGGGCTACCTTAATAATGGTTTGGGCTCACGAAAGCCCAAGCCCAAATTCGTTTATGGAATAAGATATCCGATATCTCCTAACTTTGGAGATAATCGTTTGTCAACTGACTTAGGCGGGATGCGCCGAAGGTTGGGGAACACGGAACCAATAAGGATTCCGTGTGTATATAAAGGGAATCCTATCCCTCATTAAAGGTACGATCTAAAACCCTAACTCTCCATAACCCTAAAATCGATTACTTACTCTCACGCCGGAGGATAATCGTGGGAGACAATCCCACGATAAGCCTAACGGTGTTTTCTGTTTACTTAGTACGCAGGTCTCAAGCAGCAATATCCAATTGGTACGAGAGCCGGAGCCCCAAACAAAAAACGCCCAACTTTTGTATCAACAATACATATGATTGATGCGTTTTTTACTTTATTCTGTAGTTTTGATACTATATATCGATTGATTCGGGTTGTCTGAACAGTTACCGGTTAGGGAAAATGATGTAGTAAATATGAATATGAAAATTTAGGCACACATGTAAATTGCTATGTCTGAATTATAAAAATGAAATAGTAAGACTTGAAGCACTTCACTTTTTTTGAACCATTCATGTTACTTAGGTTATATTTTGTCTATTTTCTTATGTCAATCTTTTTCTAGAATACCCTAGTCTCCTTTACGCTCAGTTCTCGAGTTTTTAAAAAAGGAAAATAGAAAAGAATAGGAAAGGGAAAAGAAATGGAAAAGGAAAGTAAGTGTTAGTTGTTATATTTTTTAGATAGAAGAAAGGAAAACAAAATTAATCATAATCATGTTCTTTAGTTAGAGGAAAAGAAAAATAAGTTGGTCAAATTACATATAGATTTAAGATCATTTGAGGACAAAAGATTATTTACATACCAAGGGATCAATCTCCATCATCAATTTTTATTTGATCTAATGGATATGATTAATCTCAACAATTTAAAAAACCCACTTAAAATATTAATAACTTTCAAACCGTTAATCGTTAAGCGAAAAAGAAAATATCATTGCGACGAGCATTTTAATTATCTTTCTATAGATAGGCACTTTGATATACTTTCGAGAAATTTTTTTTTTCCGTATTTTTCACGTTTTTCTTTTAAGTTTTTTCGTTTTTTTACGTTACTGAAATTTGCATTAAAATATCATATATGATTTAACACTAATTTGAATATCACATATGATATTAGTGTTATATCATATATGATATGTATATGATATGTGATTTATCATATATGATTTAACACTAGTATCACATATGATATTACATATCATATGTGATTTAACACTAGTATCACATGTGATCTTCAAATTAGTGTTAAATCATATATGATATTTCATGCAAATTTCAGTTTCGAAGAAAAACGAAAAAAAAAGACGAAAAAACGTGAAAAAAAACGATTTTTTTTTTCTTTTTTCGAAAGTATATCAAAGTACCCGTCTATAGAAAGATAATTAAATTCTCTTCGCGATGGTGTAATTATTTTTGCTTAACGATTAACGGTTTAAGAGATATTTAAATTATAAAAAATAGGTGAAATAATAAAATGCTTTTAATCTCAACCATTGATTTCTTTTTAGATGAATGGTGGGGATGAGTCCCTTTGTATGTAAGATAAGTTTGTTATGTAAAATAACTCTCCTCATTACATATATGCCCTTTAATTATTAATGTCAAATGTTTTAAAATTACACAATATATAGTTCCGTTTCCTTTCCCTTTCCTCCAAAAGTGGGAGGAAGATTTACTTATCAAATCTTCCTCTCTATTTCCTTTCCGTTTCCCTTTCCTCCTTTAAAAAAGACTCATGAACACAAAAAACTTTCCGTTTCCTTTACTTTCCTCTTCCTTTTCAACTCGAGAACTGAGTGTAAAGGTCGATGTGACCATATATAATATTATAATAGAAATTGGAAAACTAGCATGTCACTTTTAAGTTTGTACATAGTAGATTAATTTCACATCGCAGTTAATGGCTGGAAACAAACTTACCTAATACTTCAAAAAGTTACTGGTAAATTACACCGTTGGTCACTGAACACAACGGCAGCCATGAATTTAGGAATAAAATCGACGAAGCTACTTTAATAGTCTCTAATATCCCAAAAACATTTTGACATAAATCCAATTTTCCAACGTTCCTCAGATTGCTTTTTAAACGCATTATAGTACCCCATGCATTTAACGAGAAACATGATGAACGTTAGAAAATTAGATCATAATTGAAGCATTTTCAAGATGTCAGGGATAGGGATGGTAATGATCACCCATTTGGTCCAATCTATTATTAATGGACATGGAGTTAAATAATGGATATGGATATAGGTATTCATATAAACAGGGCCGTCTCGTGAATTTTGAGGGCCCTGTGCCGTTATTATGAAAGAGGCCCTCTATAAGCGAAAATTTAAAATGTTGTTTTCTCCTTTACGTTTTTTATACTAAGACCATTTATTATGTTGGTTTTGTTTTCAATACAAACTTCAGGTGTACAAATACAAAAAATGTAAAAAAAATATAGTAACCAGGATTTAAGTCCTTTTTTTTTAATTCAAGTTAAGTACTATGTGATAAACAGGAAAGAAAAAAAATTCATAGATCCCACATCGTGTGATAATATGAAGTTCAGATGCTTTTTTTTAACTATAAATTCAATAATGAATAATAGATTTCATGCAACATCTAATAGGCTTCTTACAAATTAAACTTTGCCCTCATTTCATTATATATACATGTAACACCCCCAATTTCGTGATACGCAGTGGAATTCAAACTGGGTGTTACTTCATGGCACAACAGTCATAACAATAGAAAACGAACTCTAATAAAGTCGTTTTAAAATATTTATCATTCAATTTATATAAATATCAGAGTTTACAAAAATGAGGTCCCAGATGGTTCAATTGTTTACAAAATACATTAAATGAGTTTTAAGAATGATAATAAAATTTATAGCCTTCTAGAGTATCCGTGCTCCTCCGTGCCAGCCTCGTACAATATGGACCTGAAATACATGCTTAAACTGTCAACACAAAGGTTGAGTGAAATTCATAGAGTTTGTTTGATGGTTGAACACATTATGTTGGTAGTGTGAGTTATAAATTCACACCAATGGTTTGAAAACCAAAACAGTTATTATTAGACTAAGCATCATGCAATCAAGGCGTTAACGTGTTCCAAAATTAATTGGAGAAAATGTCGGTACGTGCCCTATCAGGTAAAATTGCCATTTTTACCAATGTTACTCAAATATAGTGCGTTTGTTTGCCTCTAACGGGCCAACACAAACGGGATTCGTCAATCCCAATAGATCTATTCACAATATTCGCGCCCACTCTCACATAGTGATTAATGATTCATGATTAAGGGACTTAAGTTTGGCAAATGCGGAAACTTAGTGCTAATAACAATCAGATAAGTATATAGTTTGAAAGCAATGTGTTCGGTTTAAAATAAAGCATGTATCTCCCCCAAGGGTTTATAAAACAATTAAGTAATAGAAAGTGGGGCTATGAACTCACCTTAAAAATGATATCACAATGTATAATGGGATCGATGGATAAGCCTGGAAGTCTCTACGTATAACCTAGAATATGATGTCAACCCTTAGGTTCGGAATAATGAACGAGCCTATATATGCCATTATATTGATCATGAAGTAGTATTTGTATGTTTGTTTATAGAAATAGTTTTAGTTTTTATATCTTGTACTACCGTTCGGGCCATCATAATTCAGAGGTCACGTAGTAAACGTTCGAGGAGCTAGGACACTTTAATTCGTAAATCCAGCAACTCGTCGATCCGTTTATCCAAATGAACCCCTCACATGAAGTTCCCTAGTGTTGTAGTGTTCAATACGTAAAACATGTATTTTGATTACTTGATTATACGATATATTAAGAGTTTATAAATACAATAAATAAACTAACAAAGTTTAGAAGTATTTAAATAAGTTTTGAGTTTTATAAATAGTTACCTTAATATAGAACACTTGTCTATTATGGAAAAATAAAATATTAGCGGAGCTTCGACGTAGAATTTGCAATCTTCGAAAAACCAAGGCTATTAGAAGATTATAACAATGCCTTCTTGAGAACCCGAAGAAGAAAAGAAAATTATAACGACATCTTTTTGGAGACTTGAAGTTATTTGAAGATTATAACGACTTTTTCTTGAAAACTTCCAAGAACGAAGATCAAACGATAGTTTTCTTTCAAAAACTAGTTAAATTTCTTACAAAATATAAGATAAGTGCCTTAGGGTTTTAGGACTTTGATAGATAAAGAGGTGTGGTGCAAGAATTTAGTTAGTTTTTAGCTTGGTATTTATAGGAAAATTTTAGGAGTTAACTGTCACAATTCTCCAATTTCCGGTCATTCCTCATACTCCATATTCATCATTTCATAACGGTTCGTGCATGGTTTTACATTTTTCATTAAACGTTATCGCGTAAACATTATTTTTGAACAATTGACTCAATACTTCCAAAAATTATTCCAATATATTTTAATACTCATATTAAGATTATAAAAATAATAAAATGAGTCTACCCAGTGTTTTAAAATTTATTTGGTATAAATTGTTAAATTTATATTATTACGACGGTTTCTTAAAAACTACACGATTATTATTATTTCACTCAAGTTTTGCAAGAAATGTACTTTTATAATTTTTATAACCTAAATATATTTTATCTTGACCCGTGAAATTTATTTTATCTAACGCTACCTTAAATATTCAAATGTGTATACAACTTACTAATATTACTCAACAATACTACAAGCTACTACTTACTTTCAAGTAACTTTACATTCACTAACACTTACACATTTATAAACATAATAAATAATAAATGTATATGTATATGTAGTATTAATTACAAGATTCACCAAATAGATTTGCTAGATATTTTCTACTTATATTAGTTTACACTCCAAAGACTTTTGCACACATTCACTTCAATTATTCAAAGTGTTAGATCAAGTTCTCTCCTTTCTTCTTCTTCCCTCTAATATCCGGCCACCATAGGAGCTCAAGAGGAGATCATCCAAAATTCTTCTAATCGAGTTCTACACAATCTAGTAACACTCTTTGTTTAGGTTTTGAAATAAAAACCTAAGGTGTTTAGGATAAATCCTTGGTTCACTAAACCTCATCAAGTAACTTGTAAGCATAAAACTTCATCTCTTACTTTTTCATATATATTTTTCATACATTTCATGAAGTCCATATGATCATATTTGCTCAAGTTGTAGTTTTTATTCATGTTTATCAAATGATATCACCCATATGTGTCCTATTAATTTTTATAACAAGTATGTACTAGTTAGAAGTTTATAAAAATGATAAGTTTGAAAAATGGATCATCAAAGTCTAGTTGTGGTTTTTAGAGGAAATGGTTACATAAATTTTATATATGTTTATTTAAGTTTGTATATATATTTTTAGCCTCACAATGAATATTTATTTTGGTTATGATCAAATGAAGTTGTTTTACTAGTAGGATTGGTGATGAGTAGATTAAGGGATTTTTGTGGTGAAGTTGTAGTTAAACAAGTAGATAAAAATGGTTAAGTTTAAAATAAGCGCGGAAGCGCTGTCGAAATTTATAATTTTTCCGAAAAGTTAGTCATTTTTATAAGTTTTATTAAAGATTTAGAAAATAGATTTTTAGTTATGAACGTGGCCTTTTGAACGGACTAAAACGGAGTTATAACGAAAAAGATACGTGGTTTCCAAGTTACGATTTAAAAACTACAATTTTCCGGAAAATGTTTATACAGTCCGAGTTTTAACTGACCAAACAGTAGCCTAAAAATTTCTGTGAAGTCTCCGAAGTTTAAAAATATATTAGTACACTTAATTACCTTCGCGTGGATATAAAGAACTTGAAAAACGGACTTAAAACGAGTGAGTTATGATTAACCGAATTTTGAGTCAAAAACGTGCTGAAAACACTATTCACATCGTTAGTAAGCTGTCAGGATTTTAATCAAGGTTTTTGAGGGCCTAAACGGACGTTTCGGGGGAAACGGACCTTAAAAACGAGTTAGTTTTCCTATGTATATATTACGTTAAAACCGACGTAAACTGATTTTTCAATTACTAAAACCGTTACATAGTTTTAACTACATTTTCACCATTAACTCAAAAGTAATTATTTTGACATGGAACCGTCACACATTCAAGTAACAATATTTTTATATAACTAGTTTTCAAGTAGCATATTGGGTGATACGTTTTCAAATCATGCATTCACGACAACATATCATAACTCAAGTCATAACATTCATTTTAGGTCGCGGATAGTTTCCGAGTCTCACTTTCGTGCACTTCATTTTGTTAGCATATCCATCATACCAGGTGAGTTCATACCCCACTTTTACTCGTTTAAATTCTTACAAACTATTTGGGGGAGATACATGCTTAAAAACTTGTTTCACTCTTGCGAATACTCAAACCATTTATACAATTGTGTCACAATATACTTCTTATACACTTTGGACATTATGTGTGGTTTATTGCGATATGTGCCTTAATGTGCTAAACTAGTTTTCAATTATGCATCAACATACAAACTTTAGCAACTGGTTAACTCCTGCGGGAGCCGGCAGAGAGGTATTGATAGTACTATCGGGCTGACGCCCCCACCCTTGGTCCATGATGACGTGACCTGGGGTGAATATAATCTGTTATTCAATGAAACATTACAAACAAGTTAGACTCGTCAAGAGGTTCAGTTGGCTGTGATTCTTTGCATTAAGTACATGTATATATCGTATGCACCTATGTCCTACTTACAAACAAGATTGACAATTCTATATTTTGGCAATGGGTTGTAAACACACAGGTTGCAAGTTTTGTATGGGCGGAACTTGGAACTGAGTGGATTTACAATGCCTTTGCTGCATAAACGATTTTTTTTTTGAAAGGCTTTACATTTCATCACAAACTTATGAACTCACCAACCATTGTGTTGACACTTTTTAGCATGTTTATCTCAGGTTTTAAGGTGATAGCAATTCATGGAGCTTTTGGGTCGCATGGCATACATTGGAGTCTTGTGCTTTTAACAATTACCATTCGACATGTTTTGTAAACTTTTTATGTATTATCAAACTTTGGGATTTCTTGCTTGTAAACTTTAACTTATGTAATCGAATGGTAAACTTTTCAAAACGTCTCATTATAGAGGTCGTTTTCTGTATCCATACTTTGTGCTATGACGTTATACCCCAATGACACTATCGTTCCGCTGCGATATTTTGGGGGTGTGACATTAACTATATATTAGGTTAAAAACTAACCATGGTTAAATTTACACATGTAATGTTTTAAAAATGATCAAATATCATCCTTACATGTGCTTATACACGTTCATATGGTGATGTGGTGATAAGATTGGAATTTCTTGATATTATCTTGATTTTACGGAGTGTAGTTTGGTTCCGAAAATTGCTAACGGTAAGTATTTAATTCATGAAACGTAAAAGCGGGTATCGTAAAAATACGAAACTTGTAGGAATGATGAAACTCATCATTATACTCCATCTAAAAATACAAAATAAGTGATAAGTCTCATTGGGTGCAAAAACGCTGCTTAAAGCTGAAAACACGGGTCAAAAACGCGTAATTCGCAGTTTATCAGAAAAGAACGAAATTTCAGGGAAATGACCGTGAATTTATTTAGAGTAGACTAAAATTAGTCTAAAAGTGATATGAGATGTTAAAATGTGGTCTTCGTCATACGCGGGATAACTTTACAGTTATTTGTGAAGTTTAAAAGTTACGCGATTTAAGCAAAAATGTAGAACGTACAAGGTTAATTTCTTTATGGTCAAAGGAGGAGGGAAATATGTTTGACTTTTCCAAAAAATGTAAAAGTGTCAAAAACATATTAGAAACACAGTGCAGTAATCGTTAAGCCTGGGTGTAAGTAGAATTGTTTAAAACGTAAGTTTAGTTTTGTTCTGCGCTGGGCTTATTTGGTAATATTAAAAATAATAAATCTTAAAAATTCTCAAATTAATCATGAGTGATCTAAAAATTTATCTGATGCGAGGAAAATTATCAGGGTTGATTTTCGTTAAACGCGTGATGTTTAAACGGTAGACCGTCTAAAATGAAACTTTAAAACAATGTTTACTTAATAACTTTTTCGAAAATGATCTAACGATGGTCGAACTCTCAGGTTATTACTAAAATAATTTATCTTACGAGAATGTGGATTAAAAATTTTACGGGATGAATAGTGAAAGTGAATAGTAAATGTGAATAGTAAATTTTCAAAAATATGAAAAGTAACCCGAAAAATGCGCGTTGTTACAATACATATTGGGCTTACTTAAAATTTGAGGCCCCTCATAATCTTTGGGCCCTGTGCGGTTGGACAGCCCGCACAGGCTAATATCCGGGCCTGCATATAAATAAGTGGGTTGGTGCTCGCGCGTTGCTGCGGGAGGCGTGCGTGTCGTAATTTTAGCTGTATTGTTACGCGATATATGATTGTCTTCGATGGTAAAAATACACACCCATAAATCTAATTTTCGGACCAATTTATTTATATATAACTGAAACTTTCATAAAACTAGACGTCTTTGGCCTCTATAGTTTAAAAAAATTATGATAATTTTTAAAGTTATTTGATAAGTTAAAGGTGCATTTTAAAAGGGTTTTTTTTTTTTTTTTTTTTTTTTTTTTTTTTTTTTTTTTTTTTAACTAAATATAGATATTAAACTTCAACATTTTTTAAAATATCGTATGTATTCAAAAGCATATCAATATTATCCTCGTTTTGTTCGTTATCGAAAGACCTTCTTGACGGTATTTTTTTTATTCAAAAAATAACGAGGTATCTATTAGCTACACGATAAATAAAGTTTATTGTATAAAAAAATCGTAAATAATAAAAAGTTCAGGTGTTGTTTTGTAATTTCCTTTCTTAACTTTTGGGCATTATTTTGGACCATTGTTTTCTTTTTCTTAGCCGTTATATATACGGTATATGGGCTTCACTAATGGCCTAAGAAAGAAACCCAAAGAAATAATATTAAAAAAAGAAAAAAGTAAAAAAATAAACCAAAATCTTTTTTTGAAGTTTCTTTTGTGGTCACTTTTTAACTCAATGTTCAAAATGGTCATGCGCAACAACTCGACTCCGCAACTTCACCCAAAATTCGCCACTGCACAACCACTCGACTCCGCAGCTCCACCCAAAATTCGCCACGTGTCCAAATGAAAGTACAAAAAGTACAAATAATTAAAAAAAATGTACAAAAAGTGTACTTTCATTTGGACTCGTGGCGAATTTTGGGTGGAGCTGCAGAGTCGAGTGGTTGCGCATGACCATTTTGGACATTGGGTTAAAACTTGACCACAAAAGGGACTTCAAAAAAGATTTTGCTTATTTTTGTACTTTTCTCTTAAAAAAATGCAGGGTGAATAAAAAAAATATAATTAGTAGGCAAAAGTTCAACAGATAACTCATATTTGTCATAGAGTCAATGAACCAATTCTAGCCACTCATTTCTTTTATTAAAATATAAAAAATAAACTTTCACTCATTTTAAAAAAATTAAATATCTCACAAACCGTTAATCGTTACACAAAAAGATCATATCATCTCGACGAGAATTAAATTATTTTTCTATAGATATGCATTGTTATATACTTTCGACGAACTTTTTTTTTTTTAAAATTCGTCCAGAAAAATCACATGTTATTTGTAAAAATCACATGTGATTTGTTAAAATCGTATGTGATTTGATTTTTATGAATCACATGTGATTTTTACAAATCACATGTGATTTTTTTTTGGCGAAATTTAAAAAAGAAAAAGAAAAACTTCGTCGAAAGTATATAACAATACATATCTATAGTAAAATAATTTAATTCTCGTCACGATAGTGTATTTTTTGTAGCTTGAAGATTTACCGTTTGCAAGATATGTTGTTTAAAAAAAATGAAAAATGATTTTTTTATTAATTTAGATAAAACAATGAATGACTATGATTGGTTCAATGGTTCTATAACAAATTATGCGTTATCTCAACTCTACTTAGGGTGGTGGCAACCAGGGTTCGGCATGCTTAGGCATGATTCATGCTGATCGGTGTAGGCAATGCCTCAAATTCAGCATGGTTCGATTTGCTCATTCGGTGTGGGTATTCGGTATAGTTTACCGAATTGGCATGGCACAAAATGTGGACGTTGGAAAATGATGAAGAAATTCAAGAAGGATGTTATTGGTGGGTATGGGTTAGGCATGGTTGTCACTAAAAATCTATTGTTAGGTATGAGATGAGATGAAATGATATTATTAGTGGGTGATTAGGCATGAAAAAATGGCTTAAGCATGGTTGCCACCACCTTTAGTAACGTCGCTCATATAGTCATATATACTATATAAATGTGTAAACTTATTAGTGGATTAGATATGTATAATGTATTGGTATCCATAGATACCCATTTATCAGCCTAAATCATATATACGCAATTTACACACACATATCATTTGAAATTTGGAATTTATATTACTCTTTATATGAAACAAAATGATTTTTTCTCTGTTTTCATTTTAATTAGTTTTGAGGTGGTTAGTTCGTGATATATTAATTTTTATGCAATGCATAATCATTTTAGTTGTTGGTTTCTTTTATTTTTATTTTTTTCCTTATAAAAACTTAGTTCGCGTTATATAACTATTTTATAGGCTTTATTTGATTGACCAAAAGTGAGTAATTAACTTTTCATTGAAAAAAAAAAAAAAAAAAACCGTGAAACTATGAGTACACAACTTACTTATTACGAATTAAAACTAGATGGACACAGATATGGTATGAATGTAGATAGATGATGAAAAATAAAATGGACACTCTTTTTTTGTTAGGGACTAACGGTGTAATTTCTAAAAGGGTAATAACTTGAAAATTCATCGTATTTGTCTAAAAATATTAGTTTATGTATCGAACAAATTTTTTTGCTTATATAGGTACTGAACTTTCAATTTCGGATTTTTTGAGGTATTAAACTTTTAATTTCGGACTTTTTGAGGTATTTTTGTAACATTTTTGCCCTTAAATTTTTAATAATTTGAAGGACAAAAATATTACAAAATAACTCAAAAAATTCAAAATTGAAAGTTCAGTATTCATATAAGAAAAAAATTTATTCGATACCTAAAAAAGTAATTTTAAACAAGTATTATACTTTTTAAAGTTATTATCCCAGATTATATATTACTAGACTATAGATCCGCGGGTTTCACGAGCGGCAATGAAAAATTGTACTTAAAGTCTTAAACTAAGATAAAGCATATAATAAAAAAAATAAAAAGGATTTAAAGTGTTTTACAATTTATAAATATCGTTTTATGTATCTATACTACTATATAAAGATTTAAGTTGTGGGCTCAACAAAATATTAAGATAAGAAGCTTCAATCATTGAGTTACATGTGTCACTTCTTTAACTAAAAAATAACAAAAAGAGAGGAGCTCTAACAAACTAAAATAAGGAGCTTCAATAATAGGGTGACACGTGTTACTTCTTAACTAATTAATCACCTTTATTTTTAAATTTAAATATCTTTTAATTCGTTTAATTTTTTTATGATCTAATTTCACCATATTTTTTAGAATTTTGTGCTCTTTAATTCAACATCCATTTTTATATATTTTTATGAGTTTTTAGTTTTTACATTTTTAGTAGGTTTATTTTATTTTGATTCAAATTTTTATAACTTTAACTTTTATTTCAATCAATACAAACTTTATTTATCAAAATCATTTACTTTTGGAAAAGTGTTTGACGAGTAAGAGATTGTGAAAGTCTTTTTATATGCGGGAATAATGATGTCACGGGAAAGATACGGAAAACCCAAACAAACATATACAACTAACACATATACATTTGGAGTGTTGTGAAATGAATGCACTAAGCGGGTAGGGAATTGCGAGGAGAGTCGGGTTAGTAATTCATTTACTATATTTATTATATAACTATATTTAACGTCGCCGATGTGCGCGGATATCTAACTAGTATGTTAAAATAGGAAGCAGGCATGCATAATTCTTAACTATAAGGCCGTCACTAGAAATTACAAATTACAAAAGTATTATATGAATGGTTAAAACCCTCGTTACAAAATAATCTAATAACGACAATAATCACAAACATATAAACTAAGACAAAGCCATTATATACATGATCCAATATAGAAAATTTGTCATGCGTGACCGACAAATTCTCCAACTAAATCAGTTCTTTGAACCTCTATTACCTTATCGATTGGTAAATCAAACCATGAAAAGTAACTTTCCAAGAATCCGAGCTACCATGGTTTTACCTGCAACATAAGTAGGTCGGTATGAGATATGACTCATTTCAACCCCCAATTATATGGTAACAAAGTGATCAGATTCTAATTTTGAAGTTATATGGATATGAATCAATCAGGTTCTAGCTATTGATAATGGCTCAAATGTACAAAATTAGCTAAAAATGAAACGAACGAGTCAAAAATGTCGAGAATGCATTCAAATGCTTAGTGACCCAAATCCATTTATTTAATGTTTTATTTACTTACAAAATATAGTATGTGTTGAAAGGCCGGGCAAAGTCGAATCAATCAATTTTGAACATCATATAAAAAGTAATCGTTTCTTGAACCCATTTGACCCGATGGCCAACCTGCCCGCTTTGCCACCGCGTATGAAGTAAAGGTACAAATCATAATTTCACTCCCCACTTTAGCTTCATAACCCGCCCAATGGGCGGGCTAACTTCATGTTACTTGACGGATTATAAGTTTACGTAGTAGAATAATGAATAACGACAAATATCTTAAACACAAAAATTGGAAGAAAAAATTAAGAAAAGTGTTTATGCAATTTGTAAAAAGAATAATGAAATGTGTTCATGTAATTCATGTCCATCTCAAAATGTAGCTAACCCAAACAACGTTTTGACCTCCCCACATCATCCATGGACTTCCTTAATCTTGTCTACAGACCGACAAATCCCACTACAAGTGTGACTTTAATAGTAAAGTTTGGAGTAACCTGCAGAATTGACATGGGATATAAAGCTTTGAGCCTCTGAAGTAGGAACTATACTTTCTTTTTTTAGTAGAACCCATTTAAAGTTTGAACTTTGATCCATTTAGGAGATGATTTGTTTTGGAACTCGACTTTGACACTAACGAAATGCAGCTGATCAGCGTTCAGCAAAGATAATCTGAGACTAAATTTAGTTTGTATCTTCCCAACCAAAAAGCATCTAATTTCATTTGGGTATATCAGAGATATACCTTTACTAAAAAGAGATTTCGGAACTTAATCACCAATATTACACCTCGGAGACCAGCTTAAAAATAGGAATCAAGACTTATTTAGTGTTTCTACTTCATGTTTTGAATAATTGATGGTATGAAAAAGAGGGTGACTAATAATAGCATTAATAGTATAGTTAGAAGATTGATCATTGCAACAACTGTTTACTTCATTTGGTCTGGAATGTAATGCCAGGATTTTCAAAAACTCATAGAGAACATAATTGATTATGTCCCAACTG
Source organism: Chrysanthemum seticuspe (assembly GCA_019973895.1). Taxonomy (NCBI): domain Eukaryota; kingdom Viridiplantae; phylum Streptophyta; class Magnoliopsida; order Asterales; family Asteraceae; genus Chrysanthemum; species Chrysanthemum seticuspe. The sequence goes on along the minus strand of BPTQ01000004.1, from coordinate 92,335,314 downwards.
ATTAAAGATACTATCAAACTTAAAATGATGGCTATGAAAGTTAAGGATTTTGCTGGTATTAGACAAGTGGAGACGAGATAGAAAATTAGTGTTGGTTTTACCCTAGTTTCTCGACAAAAAATATGTTGTTTACTGTGTCTTTAATAACTTGCAAATTCCACAAACAATACAAACTTCAACTCGTTTGACATGTTTAAGCTTTGAGTTGAAGTTCAAGTTTAAATTTCTGAACAGATAAAATAACTAATAAGTAAAGCTACATCCAACAAATTCAAAAATGGGTGGACCTGCCCTTTGACCTGGATATGCGTTATAAACCAACTATAAAACTTTATTAGCTCATTTTCCACATTTGCCTACGGTCAATAACGTAGTTGTTGGTAGGCTTCATAGTAATAGCCTAATATATATCAAATTTCATGCTACTCGATTAAGCCTGGCATGTTAATACCATCAAACTACTTATAATCAGTACGTTCAACGACATACCTTATACTTTTAGCAGCTTTAGGAAGGTACTGTCCTTATGTCCATTCAAGTTCTAACAAAATAATTTCAAATTTTAACTATGCAACAAAAGTTATTAAAACATATAAGCTAGTCATTCACCTCGGACCATATTAAGTGCTAGTTCCTACTCTACTAAATTGAAACATTGCACGTATAGGACAGAAGATATAAAAATAAACAAGATTGAAAACATTAAGTTAGTGAAAGTTTACCATATGTTTCATGGGAGTCTTTTGTGATTCCAATATTTCTTTTAACCGTTACGCAGCCTTATAAGCCTCTCATGTCTTCCGTTCCAAAACCTACCAGGAGTAGGATATATTGGTATAAAGGTATTGACAAAATAGACTATAAATGAAGTAAAAGGGATAAACAAAAGTTGCATTGTGTTAGAACTTACCATTTTGTGCCTCTACATACATTTCATCATTTTATCAAACACCTTGCATACAACCCTACCAAAAAAACCTAAAAAACAGCCAATAAACTAAAATCCAAACCAATCAAACACATACCGACTTCAATTCACACAAAAACCCATATCACCAATTCCTCCAAAACCACATAAAAATCACACACATTCATAAAAAAAAAAATACATTTTTTGCTTACAACAGGCTTCTGATCATTAATAAGTGATGGGTTATCTCTTAGAAGCTTCATTACGCCTGAAAGATCATTGGAGTTGTATAGACCATGGATTTTGATGGGTTTTGTTATAGATCTTGATGAATCTTTAACCATTTACACCTCTATTTACTGCAAAATTCTAACAAAAATAAAAAACGAGTTTCTAACAAAATCAGCGAACCTTAGAAAATTATATCACATAATTACGAAGATTAGGACAGTTCGAACACGCCTATTTAATTTGAAGTGGAGATGGGGAAGAAGATTGGACTAAATAATGATTGAAAGACTGGAATTCTAAATAAATTGATCAATAGTAGCTAATAGTAGTTGAAGTTTAGGAAACCGTTCAACCTTTCCTTATTAGGCTGGAGGGCAAGGTAAGTGTGCACTCACCTTACACATCAGCGCCACATCAGCTTTCTCTCACCTCTCACTTCCACTCACCTTTCTGTGGACAAGACACTCACCTTCACTCACCTTAACATTTTTTTTTCTTTTTTTACTTTACAAAATATATAAACGTAACTAATGAAAATAAAAACGCGAACGTACGAAATTAAAACATTACATAATCTTCGAAATTAAAAAAGTACATAAACTACAATTATTAAAAACACAAACATACGAAAGTTAAATATTACATAAACTTCGAAATGAAAACTAAAACTCGAAACCCCACTTCGCTTTGATCCCCGCTCTAGCCTCTTCCATGGCTCTGCGTGCTTCTCCGGTCAAGTGGTCATATGATTGCAAATAGAACATCATGTCTTTTTGTCTCGCTTTATACTCCTGCACTTCCACCTCCCTTTTTTTTATTGCCATAAATTCAGCCCGTTCTTTCATCTTCAATTGTATGACACGTTCATTCTGTTGTGCCAACTCCGATATCATCATCTGTGCCAACGTCTCGTCATTCATAGTTCCCGACGATGCCGTTGAGCGCACACCTTTCTTCTTCGTAGCTTTTGCTTTGTCCCTGCCCGGTGGTCGTCGAACTTGCTGCACATCATCCTCCTCGTTTTCTTGAGCTTCAGCATTCAAATTAATACTGGCATCCCCAGCTTCAATGTTGAATGAACTAGACCCAGATGACTTGTATCTCTTGGACCTTTCGCTTGATTCCTTTGCTAAAAAATTTGGAACTTCAACTTCATTCCATTTGTCACAGCTTCTTAACACCTCCCAACAATGTTTGAGTGTGAACGTATGACCGTATTCAGCTTCAAAGTTTAGCTGTGCTGTATTGTAGTAATCACCGTCTCCTGCTCCACTTATCGGATTCATACGCTTAACGTTATTGAACACTCCACAAAACCGAGCCACGTTCGGGCGCACCGTCTTCCATTTACCACAAACCATATCGTACGTTCGGGTATCCATCTTTTTTTTGCTCTCTATGTACGCCTTTATGTCAGTCCAAAATCCATCAGCTTTCCGCGCGTTACCTTTGGCACTATCTTCAGAAACATGAACCCAACCTTTGCACAACGCAATTTCTTCATCTTGGGTCCATGGAATCATTCGGGATGGCTCCTCGGTTTGAGAAGTCCTAGCCTTGCGTCTTCTCGTCACCTTTTTAGCAGGTGCCGGTTCCGGGGTCAATTCTTCGACGGGCGATTCTTCACGAGGCCGGTTTTGATAAAATTCATCTCCAAAAAAAGGGGAGTACATTTCTTCATTTGCAAATGCAGAAATAAGAGACATGTTTTGTTGTGTATGAGATTGTGATGACGAACCACCCCTTTATGTTTGTGACAAGTAGTTTGGGTTATCAAATGGGAACGCGTTTTGTTGTGAAAATTGACTAAACGCGTTTTTTTGTTGTTGTTGTGCGAATTGGCTAAAAGCTTGTTGTTATTGATGTTGTTGTGGATATGGGTTACGGTATGGTTCATTTTGGTATGCTTGGTTATAGAATGATTGTCCTCGGAAGTTGATTTGTTGGTTTGGCGAAGGAGTATTTCCTAAATTGAAGGTTCCTTCGGGTGTCGGTGGATTGCTTCGGGGATTTCTTCCTCGGAAACGATTGGTGTTTGGTGGTGTTTTTTCTTGAGACATGATTTTTTAAAGAAATATGTAGTTATAAAATGTAGTGTGTGTTTTAGAAAATATATTTGATGGGTATTTATAAGGAGAAAATGGGGTAGTGGAAATTCTTTTTTTTTTTATTTTTTTTTTTTTTTACAAAAGCCTCAAACGGTTGGCGTGAAAAACAATGAGGTGAGTAACTCACCTTAAGCCCTCTTGAATTGTGAGCCTCACGGGTGAATGTATACACACTGCACAAGAGTCACGAGTGACATAACCACTCACCTTGTATTCACCTATCCCTTGCCGCCCAGTCTTAATAAAAAATGTGTGACCTAAAATTGCATCAGGAGATGTCAGGAGAACTTGACACGTGGTAATATGACGTCAGAATAAGGGTTATTGGAATTTAAAAATCTTTCCTTTTATTATATATAAATATAAATATAAATATATCTAGAAGGATGACTTATATGATAGAAAAACAAACTTTAGTATTCTAAGGGTGCGTTTGGTAGAGAGAAATTCAGAGAAAAGAAATGAAGTAGAGAATAGAATCTCAGAGAATAGAAATCAGTAGAGAATTTTGTTCAATTCTTATGTTTGGTAACAACAGAGACTTGACCCGAGAAATGAAATTTTTTTTTATTTAAATAATATTTTATCTAAATAAAAATTCTTAAAAAATATTAAAAAAAAATTATTTTAAAAAAAAATATATCTTTATTTTTTAAATTTATTTTTTAAAAATTTATGTACTTTATTTAAAAAAATTATTTTAAAAAAATATTTTTTAAAAATGTATTTATTTAAAAAAAAACTTGTTTTTTTTAAATAAAATGTTTTTTAAAAATGTATTTATTTAAAAAAACTTATTTAAAAATATTAAAAAAACATTTTTTTTAAAAAAATATTTAAAAAAAAAATATTTTTAAAAATATTTAAAAAAAAAAATTATTTTTAAAAATGTATTTAAAAAAGAAAACTTGTTTTTTTTAAAAACTATTTTTTGAAAATGTATTTATTTAAAAAAACCTTATTTTTTTTAAAAAACATTTTTTTTAAATTATTTTTTAAAAATGTATTTATTTATCAAAATTATAGTTGTAAAAAAAAAAAAAAACATTTTTTCGAAATAATAATAATCCATTTCTCCAATTTCTCCACCAAAATAAGGGAAATGGAGCTAGCCAAATTACACTACCCAAGTCTCTCCATTTCTCTACCGAATTTCTCCGCTTTTTCAATTCTCGATACCAAACAAAAGAAATGAAACCATTTCCAATTCTTTTGCCTCAATTCCCGGTACCAAACACACCCTAAGTTCCTAACAAACGCTGTTGTGTTGTTTGACTGTTACACCTGTTCGCATAGCTGCCATTTGGAGATCTTCTGGAAGAATATTCATAAAAGTCAATATACTCGTTCTTTGTTTTAGGTTTTATTAGTGTTTCTTCAACTATGCGAGTCATTAATTCAAAATTCTTTCTTATAAGTTATCATTTGTTCAAGGTCAGGGATATTTTTCATTGGAGAATACATCAACTCCATCTAATTTTCTCCTCAAACTGGTACGTTTATATCATCTTCATGAAAAAACTGCTTTACCGTGTACTTGGTTTTATTCAGATTGTATTATATGAATTTATGTGTGTTTGATCTTAGTAATTGATTTGTAAACGAGAAAAACTATTCATATACGTTAAGTACATGTTTTGTTAATTATGATAACTTGTACCATAGCTCTAGGGTGTTCTTGTATGAGTTAAGTTTTTCTTCATACAAAACAACTCGGTTGCAATTTTACATATATAAACGGGTAAATGGTATCGTTATTCAGGTTAATTAACTTTGATACACGGGGCAGAGCCAAAAAGTTATGGTCGATGGGGAAACTTTGATATTTTTAAAAATTATACTACAAATTGGTTCGTTAAGGGGACAAATTACAAAAATAGACAGATATTTTAAAATTTTGGCTCTACTTTTCGCTAGAAGGGCACGTGCCCACGCTGCCACCCTCCTTTCTCCGTCACTGCCATTAGACCACTAGGAACGCTTGGTGATGATTTGCAATTTTACAAACATATTTATATGAATTACTTGCAAGGTTTTATGTGTTAAAATGTTTAGGTATGTGATTATTGTGTTTTCAAGTTGTAGGTAATTGGTTTGAAATTTGCTAGATCCACTCACAAGTTTCACAAAAAAAATGACGTGTCAGCTGGTGATTGGTGTGACAGTTTCTCTCTCCTGTTTGTCACACCTATCACCCGTTGATACGTCAGCGAGTGGAATTTTTTTTGTCGGACTTGTGAGTGGATGTAGCATACCAATTGTTTTGGTGTGTATGTATAGTGAAACCTTTTTTAATCATTTTCAGATCAAAATTTGTATTTGGGTAGCTGTAACAATACTTATTCTGTTTTACCTGGAAATCTGTACATAATTATAATTTTTGAAACACAAAATAAGTTGAAGAGATTATCACAACTTGAAGCACTATCTTTGACAACACATTTTGTAAAAGATGATTATACGTTTTGATTACTGTGTATCACACCTTTGAAATGATGCCAAACACCCCTACCTGTTTGGTTCAGTATATTAAATAGAATTTGTAACGAATGATTACATGTTCTTATCTTTACGTATCATATAATCACCTTTAATACATGATGGCAAACCCCCTAGTTTTCTTGTCCGGTCGATTCAAGTAGCTCATAATTCAAGGCATGGTAGGTGAATGATAAAAAAAACATGGCTGTTTTAGTTGGGTTCAAACTTCAAACTAATTATAATCGTGTTTATGTTTTCTGTTTTATGGCAGTTATCATAAACTGATTCTTTAGAAGTTTACCGATCCAACTCTTAAAAATCAAAGGTCAAATACCGATATCACAATATAATGTCCATAATGGATATTGATGGATTTGAAGAAGATACATCCAGTGGATCTAAAGCTAAGACATTTGCCCCTCTACAAATTAAAACAGGACTTCTTAGTGACGATGATAATCAAAATCAAGTAGAAGGTAGTCACAATCCTCAAAACGATAAAAGATCAAACTTCTTTAGATTTGGCAACCTCCACTCCCCATCAGTGAAATTCCAACGGCTTCTCAAAGGTAAAGATGTGTTCTCACGCAGTATACCTTCCAGCACTAGTTACACTTTTGGAGGAAGCGTCCGCAAAGCCTTTTTTAAAAAAATTGAGTGGGGTTCCCTAAAAAATATGGCAAAAGAATGGATAAAGAATCCAATGAACATGGTTCTCTTTGTTTGGATTGTTTGTGTTGCTATCTCTGGAGCAATTCTTTTCCTTGTTATGACGGGTATGTTGAACCACGCACTTCCAAAAAAATCTCAAAGAAACGCTTGGTTTGAAGTCAACAACCAAATTCTCAATGCTTTATTTACACTGATGTGTCTTTACCAACACCCTCAGCGCATATATCATCTCATACTGCTAATAAGATGGAGAAAAGAAGATGTTTCCAAATTAAGAACATCATATTGCAAAAACGCATGTTACAAACCTCACGAATGGGCCCACATGATGGTTGTTGTCTTGCTTCTTAATATCAATTGTTTAGCACAATATGCGTTATGTGGTCTTAATGTTGGGTACAAAAGATCAGAACGACCCGCGATTGGGGTCGCATTGACTCTTTGTGTTGCAATTGGTGCTCCTGCTATTGCTGGTGTTTATAGTGTCATGAGCCCCCTCGGGAAGGACTATGATACGGGTTCTGATGAAGAGTCGCAACTAAATAAAGATAACCCCGAGAGTAGTAGTGGCTCGGCCAGAAAACAAGAGGAACCATATGAAAGAAGATTTTCGTTTGCCTTAAAAGGCGATTCAAAAACTATTATAACAAGCCCAAAATGGAGTGGAGGTATATTTGATTTTTGGGATGATATTTCATTAGCATATTTATCTTTATGCTGTAGTTTTTGTGTTTTTGGATGGAATATGGAGAGACTTGGGTTTGGAAACATGTATGTCCATATTGCAACGTTTCTGCTATTCTGTTTGGCGCCATTTTGGATTTTTAATTTGGCTGCCATTAATATCGACAATGAGACAGTCAGGGAAGCGTTGGGGATCACAGGGGTGTTTTTGTGTATATTTGGTTTACTCTATGGCGGTTTTTGGAGGATACAAATGAGGAAAAGATTTAATTTACCAACGTCTAATTTCTGTTGTGGTAAACCGGCTATTACTGATTGTGCATTATGGTTATGCTGTTGTTGGTGCTCACTTGCTCAGGAAGTGCGGACTGGAAATTTATATGATATCGTGGAAGATAAGTTTTATAAGAAACCTGAGGGTGAAACTCGTGAAATGACTATATCACCCTTGCCTCGAGAAGGAGAACACTCAAATTTTCGATCTAGTCAAAGTCCTAGTAGGTTTAAAAAGGAAGAAGATTCATTTGCAAAAGGTAAGGATGTAATTCTCGAACCACCTGTTCAATCGTTTATACATAGAGATGATAGTTAAGAGATTTTAACTTTTTGTTATTTATATGTTAATATAATTCATTGATTTGTGTTTCTGAATGGTAAGGACTAGCCTTTGTGTTCTTTTTATTGTGCCCATATAGATATGGTTTTTTGGTCAGTCTAGTAGTTATTTTGCTTTCATCTAGTGAAATGTATTTAGATTTTGAGATTTATTGAAGTTTGTCACTCAAAATCCTCTAGCCTCTATATTACTGTAGTACGGAGTATTACTTTTGTTTGAAACTGTAGTTGCCCAGGTACAATCTGACTTCGCTTTTCTGCTATAAACAAATTTCCTTACTCCGTAACAATCTATCAGTAACTTTCCAACAAATTACTGCATGGAGAATTGCTAATTTGGGTTGTCCATCAAGAACTTAAGACAACAATGGCCTCTATCTTAAATTTCCTAACATACCAGGAAATGAGGGGGTGTGATTGTTTATTTGATTATTATTGTGGTGAAACAGATCAGTTTTGGAAGTGTATGGGATTGCTATTCCAGATGCTTATCTGATAAATTGCAAGGGCAATAAGTAGTTCCAAGCTGCTTATTTCAGAGCTTTAGCAGAGAAGCAATAAGCAATACCAAACGCCCCATAAGTGATTCAAGCTTTAGAGTCTGCGCATATGTATCAGATAAACCCTTGTTAATAGATACTGGTTGAAAATATTCATCATAGTTTAGTTGATTTGAAAATTATTGAATTACTTTTATTACTATGGACTTGGTGTTATATGTCATATTACAAAACATAACGGACTGTGAGTCTGTAACCAAACAGCTACAAATACTAACATCGAGAAACAGAAAATAGAAAGCTAAAATCCTTGTTACATATCACATTCTGAATGCACAATGAGCCCAATGGAGTAAAAGATCTGCCCACACATCTGAGCTCCAATTAGAATGAATGGTAAAGTATTTTCTAAACAGCTACAAATACTAACATCGAGAAACAGAAAATAGAAAGCTAAAATCCTTGTTACATATCACATTCTGAATGCACAATGAGCCCAATGGAGTAAAAGATCTGCCCACACATCTGAGCTCCAATTAGAATGAATGGTAAAGTATTTTCTAAACAGTTTAATTGTGAATGCCTGAATGGAATCAGACAGGAACCATCATCATCAGTTTGAGTGTCACGTACTTCATGGCTATCTGTGTTGACGATGATTCTTTCTCCATTCCCATGGCATCTCAGGATTCGATGAAGCCCACAACCCGATTCTTTTGGCTCTTGCCTCTTTCTCCCACTGATATTAAACCAATTAACCCATTTTTATAACACAAAAAAGCCAATTGTTCTTGGCATAGCCGCATAGTACTTAATTAACAAGCACCTTTTCTAGTTGTGGCCGTTTGTCATAGGCAGTGTAGTGCCATGCAAGTCCTTTCTTCAACATTGCTTCCTGCGTAATTGAGTTTTACATATTAGTTGCCTTCGACTTGAAGGTACAAGGCAATATGACAGCAGCCAAATAACCTGTACAAATTTGCCATTGCAGTAGATATCCCCAACAAAACGAGCATAACGGTCTTCACCAAAGATCAAAACTTTCAAAGATTTCCCATCAATCATCTTCACAAGCTCATCCTTCGCCTCTTTCCCAAAAGGCATTGACCTCTCAGGGGCATCTATTCCCCTGTTCCATTCACTCATGTTACTCCAAATGGAGAAACTTCATAACTGTAAGGCAGCCTAAAACAAGTACACTCTGTAACACTTTAATTACTAGAAATAGAAAATAAGTGAGTCTGGGTAACGGGTCAAAAAATTTTTTTTTAACTATGGGTCAAAAAGGCCCAGTCGGGTTGTGCAGGGTCTCAAACACATATTTGTTCCTTTTTCTCAAAGTTTTAAAACCCGGGTTGACCCGGCCGGTTGAACCGCAAATCGGCTTGGTCACCGGAAGCCGGTTTTGAGGAAAAAAACGGTTGAACCGTGGACCGGGAACTCGTTTGGGTCAATTGAAAAACCGGTTTTAAAACATTGCTTTTTCTTGAATGTTGTATACTTTTATATAATTAGGCTGTCAAATATGAAAACAAATGCAACTCGCTTTCTTTTGGTTAAATGTTCAGCTTAACTCATTTTTTACAATTTAGAGCTAAAAAAGAGCCCAAAATAACACAGGCTAAAATTGCTACCTCTACCCCAAGGATTTATCAGGGGTTGAAGGGTTTTCTAGAAATTAAACTTAAAGAATTAACACATCACAAACAAACATATATCTATTATAGTAACGTGCAGTTCTGAAAATAAAGACCGTGTGTATCTTTATAAGACACAAATCAATTTGAGATACCGTAGTCGAATCCGGTACTTCCGTGCTAGAATGTCCTCGTTATTGATATGCAGTACCCTGTGTCCACAACTAGTATTGATTCAGAACAAAGTCGAAACAATAAGAATATCCCTATCACATAGACACGAGTAATTACCGATAGCCTGCTTTTTTTATTTGTTTGTTTAGTTCATCTTCTTTAGTGTAGTTCTTCTCAGCATCTGCTTTGTTCCATTCAACGGCCGCCAGTTGTACATCTCGAGGAACACGTGACGATTCCCGAGCATCTAAGGTGCTAACATAGACTGTCACAGTATCCCCATCTGCTACAGCCATGGCATCCACCTTTTTCCATCAAGTAAACTCGAAAAACTTATGAGAAATCGAATTTGTAGGTATCGTGAGCGTGAGTGTAGTATGGACTTGTTTTCTTACCGGAAGTGTGTGTAACTCGAACTTGACACCATCTCCAAGTGGTGGTGCTTCACCATCTAAAAATCGAGGAAAAGGGAGACCAAAAAATGAAAATAAGCCGTCTGTACTGGGTTGTTGTTTTTTGTTTAAGGTGTGAATTAGGAGACTTGAAGCCTCTTCAAGTGTGTTTGGTGGAGGTTTTGATTCCCCCCATGCCGCCTCTGATAGTTTTTCATACCTTCAATTCATTTTTTTTAAACATCAAAAACAAAGAAAAAAATTAAACGACTAAAAAATGTCTATCCTCAGTTCCTAAAAATGTAATAAGAGAACGCAGCGCGTAATATAGTGTTTGGATTTGCGTTTGATGTAACAAAACACATAATCAATTGTTTGAGTGTTTGAAAATTCTGCTCAACTGAGATTTCAAGATATTATTTCCATATGTTTTTTATGTAACAAAACAAAATATTTAGATAAGCCTATTGAATAAACAAACAGCTCACAAACTACTACTGAACAACTTATCTGATGCATTAAATGTATTAAGCAGATAAACAGTTTTAAGAGTGTTTCAAGTAAGTTACCCTAATTGCTAACATGGTTATTTATCACATTAAAGGGTTATCTTAGATAAGAAAGGTAGAAAAAAATAGGGGGGAGACAAAATTTATGAAATTGGTTATGGAGTGTACCTGAGAGGTGATTTAAAGGTGATAGAGGTGGTGGTGGCCAAGTGGTTGGTCACCAGCGCCACCGCCTGCTGCTGTGGTAGTGGTGGTGGTTGGTGGCTAGGAACAAGAGCAGCGGCCATACACAAACCAAACTCCATTTTCTTTCCATTGTTTAATGACTAATTATCGTTTTCTTCTCCTATTTTAGATTTTTGTGTTAAAAAAAATAAAAATAAAAATAACTGCATGTGGCTTAATTTTTTGGCTTATTTATGATAAACTTATATAAGTTCATAAGCAGAAAAATGAAGGCTTTTAAGTTATAAGCCGAAATCAAATAAGCTCATAGCCTACATATAAGCTTAAACAAAACCTTTTTTTTCTACATTTTTAGGAAACGCAAGATATTAAAAAATGCGGTACAACGCCCATAACAAACCCGTTTTAACTTTACCTTCTTGTATGTTAAATTAGAAAGTGTTAACTTCAATCATCAATAAAAGATACATGCCATATTACATGTTACATGCCAACCGGAACAATAGACAATGAACATGTAACAAAATCAAATCAAATACGATAGAAAGAACAATAACGATAAATAAAGATATGTCGATCAAATTTTGAGAGGTCGATCTCTCTCCCAATAATGATATCAAATCAATAATTCATTCATAATATTCAACATAATAATATTACAGCCCTAATAGGCTAATATTCTCTATATATAATAAAAAAGATATCATATACTTAACTTGTTCATTAAGAAATTATAACAAAGGAAACTAACTAAATATTAACAAGGAAAGTACTAAGAGGGTTCATATCACTATTCCACCTCCAAAAACACCTTGTCCTTAAGGTGTTGCTTCAAAAAGTCGCTTCGAGTAATTTTTCTGGATCCCATGTTCTACGTTGCATCATCATATTAGGCTTTGTGTAGAAGTTGTAATGTTCTAATATGAGCATCGGCTCTTGTGTCTCTTACCTCCTCTGCACCCCATTATGGTTAAAACTCACGTGCTCTGATTTATGTTTGGGAGGAGTCCTATCCATTACTTTAGCAAGTATCTTTTGGCTTGATCCTAAAACAGTTTCACATACAATGATCTTCTCTTTATTGTGGCCACTTTCGTCATAGACATCATCAATAAATTTAGACTCCTCATAACTAGTTTCTTCATAGTCGTTTACACCAACTCAGTCTTCCTCCTTAATCTATGCATTTATAGATTTGAATACCCCATTATAGCCATCACCAACTTTTGAATCTGTGATTGGAATGCTTTACATGGCCACCTCCTCGTTACCAGTATAACTTCCCCCACAAATTTCTTTTGCGAGGCCTTGGAGTCCAATAGGACATGACCTTCTGCACTCTTATTGTTGTGGCTGCCCATTCCTCCAATCTTATGTTTAATGTATCCATAATCTTTGCGAGTTTTAGGCGTATCTCCATCATTTCCTTGCGAGTGTTTGGTTTATTCACCACCAGTCTTTGCACATATGCAACTCTTTCGATTCGTTGCAACAATGTTCCTATTTGTCTGACCTTATTATCCCAACTTTCTTCTAACACCTCAATATTTTTGTGAGCCATTTATTTAAGAAAGCAAGTGATTTTTGTCATATGTGAAAGTGATTTAGATAGATAGTGTTTTCTGGTGGTGAACAGTGATTCGGATGAACAATAATTTCTGGAGGTGAATAGTTCACGATGAAAAGTAACTTTTATGTTTTAAAGCTCAAAATCGAACTTGTATACCAATTGATACGAACCGGATACGATAGAAAGAACAATAACGATAAATAAAGATAAGCGGTCAACTTTCGAGAGGTTGATCTCTCTCCCAATAATCCATTCATAATATTCAACATAATAATGTCACAACCCTAATATCCTCTATCTATACTATTTATAACGAATGAATGACCATTCTTGAAATATTGAAATTTTGAATCTAAAAAACTTTAGTTAATATCCAACATAATAACATTATAGCCCTAATATCCTCTATCTACACCCTTAAGTATCATTTAATACACCTTAAGATTGATCAATTGTAAACTTGACAACTTTTAAAAAACACACACTACATTAATTTAAAAAAAACACACGCTTTGCATGAAAGGTCGAACCAGAATCACGATTTCGCAAGTATAATTATTTGCCGTTATACACAGTCGCTTTGCGCGAGTATACTTTTAGTATATAATAAAAAGATGGTATCATATACTTAACTTGTTCATTAAAAAATATAATAAAAGAAACTAACCAAATACTCCGTATTAATAAGGAAAGTACTAAGAGGGTTCTTACTAAAATCCTAGAAATATACATCAAAAAATATAGATGAAAAAGCTAAAAGTTATGTGATAATAAAATCCCGATTGATGCCTTTACAGCAACAGAGTTATACGGAGTACTTACTTTGCCAACCGGCATACCCATCAAAAGGGTTCATACTTCATACATACCACTCTACAGCAAGCATTTACAGGTTATCAACAGGACATACATGTGAAGGATAATGTAATCCTAACAGTTTGGTCATCAACATAGTTATTTTTACACCCATTTACTTGGTTTAATATCTGTGTTGACGATTGTTCTTCCTCCATTCCCATGGCTTCTCAGGATCCGATAATGCCCACAAACCAATTCTCTTGGCTCTTGCCTCTTTCTCCCACTGATATGAAACAGATTCATCCAGTTTCACATCACACACACAAATAAAAAAATGACTGTTCTTAGCAAAAAATCACATAACAAAGACTTAGTAATGAATCACCTGCTGAAATTCGGGCCGTTTGTCGTAGGCAGTGTAGTGCCATGCAAGTCCTTTCCTCAACATTCTTTTCTGTGGTATCAAATTTCAATACAATTAGCTGCATTACATATTTATGTTTGTTAGTAAACTTGAGCAAAAATACCTGTACCAAAATGCCATTACAGTAGACATCTCCAACACAACGTCCATACTGATCTTCATCAAATACCCAAATTGTCAAACACTTGCCGTTGACTATTTTCACCAACTCATCCTTTGCTTCTTTCCCGTACGGTTGTGCATTTTCAGGTGCATCTATTCCCCTGTTTCCATTCACTCGTATTAGACCACCAATTACATAGACTTGATGAAATGTGTTGTGTAGTCTACCCTAAGAAAGCCTAGTTGCCCCGTAGGTTCTTATATTTATTTTTGCTCTTATGCCATTTTCTCTGCTTGTGCTTATGCTCTTATGTTTACAAGGCTTCCTTGCTTATATGCTTATGTTTACCTTTTTTGTATATGCTTTTTGCCTTTTCTTTGATCTTGTCGTGAGTTTTCTCTAGCACTTGGTTGTATGCATTATTATCTCATATACTTCCATGATTTGTATGCCTATATCTCTTTTTTTGTTTCTAGCACTCTATGATGATATTTGTCTACTGTGTTTTTTGCTTACATAGTTTATTTGCCATATGCCATATGCAATATGCAATATGCCAAATGCTTAGATATCTTCCCTTGCCATGTATCTTTTCAAAATCACGCATTCACATATATTTGAGCACATTCACTCTCATTCATACACTTGCCGAAGGTCTTCCTGAAGCAGTCTCCCTACTCTCGGTTTTACCCAAGGGTAAGGGTATTATGATCTGTCTACATTCTACCTTCCCCGTACCCCGCCCCGGTGGATTGGGTATCGTCGTCGTCGTGGTTGTTGTTGTTGTTTACTCGTAATAAATTGTCAAATTTCATTTATATAAGCTCCCTAATATACAAATTATTATGATATCTTACAAGGAAAATGGAGGGTGGCCACCCTGAACCCGTTTGACCCATAACCATTTGACCCGTTTCCCAACCCAGCAATCTAGGCTCGTATAGAAACAAACCTCATGGCTAGAAAAATACCTTAGTCTAATCCGGTACCTTCGTGCTAGAATTTCCTCGTCATTGTTGTTTAGTACCCTGCGACAACAAATTGTATAAATTCAATACACATTTAAAAATTAGAGTATTATCATTCATGAGTTATACCGATAGCCTGCATCATTGATTTGCTTCTGTAGTGCGTCTGCTTTAGAGTAGTTTCTCACAGCACGTGCTTCATTGCGTTCAATCACAGCCATTAGGACCTCTTGAGGAAGTTGTGATGATTCACGAGCATCAGAGGCACTAACATAGACATTTAGACCATCCCCATCTGGTACTGTCTTTCCATCCACCTTTTCAATCAAGTGATTATTTAAAGCAACTATTAAATCGAATCATAGGTGTGATTATATTTATAGTAAGTACTAGTTTTCTTACAGGAAGTGTGTGCAACTTAAACTTGAGCCCGTCTGCTTGTGGAGATTCAGTGGTTGTGAGCTCATCTGGTAAATTAATAATAGGGAGACCGTAAAACAACAATAAGCCTTCCACATCGGGTTGTTTGTGTTTCTGTAGAGTGAGGATTACAAGTCTAGAAGCCTCTTCAGGTGTGTTTGGTGGAGGTCTTGATTCCCTCCATGCCTTTGCTAGTTTCCTATACCTTCAATTCATTTCTTTTAAGCGTCAAAAAAACCAACTACAAACAATGAAGAGTCAAAAAAACCAACTATACCCTCAGATTTGAAAACTAGAAGTCAATATTGATATTGAAAAGTCAAAGGTAATACTTATTGAAGTTTTGGGTCAGGTTCAGGTTGGTATAACCTAACCCAAAAACTACCTGTTTAAGTCTCACTACTCTCACAGACAGACTTTCGAAATCTAACTCGTATACGTATAACTTAAACACGACCCGACAGTCAAGCCATTATACATTCAGTTTTTATAAAACTTAAACAGGCTGGTGGGTGAACTCGTAACCAACCCAAACACGACCCATTCATTAAGCGGGTAGATTGGTTGACCTGAACAAGACCCGAAACCTATTCTAACCCAACTTTAACCTGTTTATTTTCGTGGCTGATCATGAATCTTTGTCACCCCTAGTTCTTAAATAGGATGAGTTTTTATCTTTATTCTTGAAGAGTAAAAAAGTGAAGTGTAGATATAGTAGTAAACTAGTAGTTGGAAATTTTACCAGTTAGACTGAGCTTTTCTTGATGAAATCACATGTCTACTCAGACCTTCAGGAACCTACACATATAAATATATCAATCAAACAAGTCATATAAATATATACAATCATGCATGCAACTAGTATCACTCGTCACCCATTTGAGATTATCAATTATAGTGATTATCTACCTATTTATATTTATTTTTTTTAGCAAAACCCCCTTATTTCTCACTTTTTTACACCATCCAGATAATTATAGACTCTTCAACTTTCCGTTTCATTTTTCATTTATCTCTTTTCAACTCGCGAACATGAAATAAATAAACCCATTTATACAAACTCGATGTTAATGGAATTTGTGTACCTGAGAGGTGATTTCAAAGTGATAGAGGTGTTGAGCAAGGGCTGAAACACCAACAGTGGATGAAGAAACACCATGGTGGCCAATTGAATGATCACCTGTAGTGGTGGTTTGTGGTTCGCCAGAAAAGCATTGACCCAAAAGTGAATGAAATGCATTGACCAATTTTTTAAACATCATTTTCTTCTACTGGTTTGGTTTTTTGTGTAACAATTATTATAGAGAGAAAGAGAGTACTAATGGGTTATGAAAAGTGAGTCATCTATGAGAAAAAAGAACCTATCTTTACAAAAGTTATGTTGTTATACTACTATGTAAAGTTGTGTTAATGATCATGAGTTCATGACTAAACTACAAGGTTTTAAAATAACTTAACCTTTTAAATATAGGTATAAGCAAGGTATCAAGATCGCGATTCCACATGAGATTAGATTGAAAATGTAGGATCGAATCGAGATCCTATCAATTTGTCATATTTTGTAAACATAGAATACACGAGTCAAATTATTTTACATTTTACTCAACGTCAAAGATACATTCATATAATATCCTCTTGAACATGTCAAAGTTCAAATTTCAAACACCAAAGTAATAGTAAAACGCAAAAAGGTCAAGTCTCAATCGTTACATCAACGATTTAGCAAAATAAGATTACATAAAATGAGTCTTAAGCGTCACAAAACATACGAGCCATCTACATGATTTCAAGCAAACAAATGTTTCAAAAACTGCATACCAAAACATACCATTTGATTAGTTTAATCACAGTGAAGTAAAGTATTGAACTATTGAAAACTTTAGACTTTTACTTTTACACTTTTACTGTATCAAGTAACTATCAAAATATTTCAAGACTCTTGTAATTGTAACAATGACACTATTTCCACTAATTATGTGGTTCAAACTTAAAAGTTAAAACTATTAAAAGGTTTACATTAAAGATTTAAAGCATCAAGAAAAAACATCAATTACTTATAAGAAATCTTTGCTTTTAGTGATTAGATCATAAGAAGAAGACCAATAGTTTGTTAATTGGAATTTTGTTTTGAGGAAAAGTAGAAAACTAAGTGTAAACTATAATCGATTTAGAAAATGAAACGTCGGTGATTTACTTATTAGACATTAGTAAAACTCATTTGTGTTTTGGGTCTAAGCAAGTGAGATGGACTTAAAAGGTAGAAAAAAATGAAAAACATAAAATAAACATAGGTGAATTCAGATCGAGTGACGATTTTACGATCTTAGGTGCGATTCCATGATGTTACATACGATCCCACCCCAAATGCGATCATATGCCGATACTACATGATATTAGCTAGTAACCACGTAAGATCGCTTAGGAATTACTCGCGATGTTGACAGCCTTGCGTATATGTCTACCAAAATGGCCCTCAAGAGGATTGTTTGTTTAAAACTTTAAATTATTCAAGTACTCGAGAGATAGTAGTGATGAGGAATTCTTTTAGTGTAAATATACTAAAACGTAAAAAAGATAAAATTATAAACTTTAGAGTGTCAATTTGTTCCTAAAGAAAACTTTATCATATACCAAGTTTTGCGACTTTCTTTTTTTCATCTCATCTTTCCGTTATCTTGTACTTATTAGAGTGACAGGTGCAATTCAAGTTATAGGGCAAGTTATAAATGCATCACGTCAGTTTTTACCGTATAATATTTTTGTAACACAAACCTCAAAAAAAACATTTCTAATAAGTTTTCTATAACACATCACAAAATACCACACTTTACACTAAGGGTATGTTTAGCGCGGAGAGGTGAGTAGTTTTTTGAGGCAGTGAGCGGTGAGCAATGAGCATTTTGATTTTTAATAGTCGTTTGACAAAAGAACAATGAGTTGTGGCTATTTTTTAGTAAGACTAATTCTCAAATGCTTGTTTAAGAAGCTGTGACAAAAGCTACTGTTCACGGCTACTGTTCACAGCTACTGTTACTTTTAACAAATACACCCTAAAAAATAAATAAACAAATCAAAAAATCACACATACACAAACCATGTGTTATGCATGTAACTTCCGCTCCTATAACTTATCTATAACATCGAGTACCGGGTTATAGGAATTAAATTTGCCCTATAATGTGCGTATAACTGCTGCACCAAGCACTCTTATCACGTAATTAACTCCAATGAAAAAAAATATATCTTTATAAAGCTTTTATTTTGTACTTTCGTAATTTAAAATTTCAAATAGTTTGAGGAGGAAACTTGAGGGGTTGTGTCTTTTTACTCTTAGCTAAAGGATTTGGTTTACAACAACATTTAATATTGGTTTTCTTCTAAGTGGACTCCACATATTCCTCTTATTTAGTCTATATCACTAAAGGAAGAAAAGTGATATCCTTCCCGTTAAGTGGTAATAAAGGACATGGACTCGCTTGTATTTATAAATCACTTAATGTAAAAAAAAAAAAAAAAAAAAATGGTTCATTCACTAGAGACTTGAGGAACTCATGTCACTGCTTAAAAAAAAATCTTTTGCTTTAATAGGAAATTTTTTGCATCGAAAGACATAAAAAGAAAAAGTCATTGCTCTGCCTTGCATTGAAGATGGCTTAAAGAGTGCACAATGCAAATTCGCTACGAATGATTTCATTGTTTTCTTTTTTTTTTTCTTCAAATCACCTTTCTAATCTGTTTTATCATTAAATACTTTATGGTATGATTAGGAGTTTAGTTCAAGTCATTCCTCAAATGACTTGAGAAACTTAAGTTATTAAAAAAAAAAAAAAAAAAAAAAAACTATGTTTAGGTTCATTACTCTATTTTCTATTAAAAACATCTTTGGATGCCTTTTAAGTTTTTTAACCTTTGTAACTTTTTTTTTTTTTTTTTTTTTTTTTTTTTTCTTTTTTGATAATTTACTATTACACATGTTAAAACAAATAATAATAAAAAATAAAAATTAAAAAAAATGAAAAATTATTTACCTTTTGAATGTCAACTAATTATCTTATAATGTATACATCACAAACTATCTCACATATCTTAAGAAAGACTTAAAATTCACAATTTTAATATTAAAAAACTTTTTACACCACAAAGAATAACATTAAGACACGAGTCTTTTGTGTTACACATGTAACAATACTTTGGGGTTCATACCATCTTCTATTGTCATAACTAACAAAATTAAGACAATGTAGCAAAAGACAATTATTTTGTTCAGAAAAAATTAGATATTAGACCTGAAACAATTATTTTAAAAATTATAATTGTTAAAAACTTAAGTAGTAGATGAAATAATTAATCTATGCAATTTGTAGTAAACTAATCATTGTTAGTACAGAAGATTCCGTCGACACAATTATTCTTTTGAAGGTCATTTTCTCTCTTTTGATAGAAAAGGGAGCTAGTGTGTGAATAATTGATCGTAGACCATAAATATTTCTTCTCTTTGTCCCCATTTACATTCTTTTTAAGTCAATGGCAACAAAGATACATTATCAGGTTAATTGATTAAATTACAGCATGTTGTAAAATGCAAGTCATCCGAGGTCTGAATTTCTCGTAGGAAATGCGAGACGAGCTTTGAACTAAAAAAGATTAAAGGCGCATGAGAACTGTGGGAATGTTGATTGTGCAAGCTCGGACTTTAAAGCACAACAGAGAAGACAATATCATGTCAGAAAATGACACGTGTGATTAAAACTAGCGAAAATTACTTAGGAGGCCTATGCACGGACCACTTGTCCTGCAAAGGTCCTATTTTTTCCCAATATTCAAAAAGGCCTCCTATTTCGCTTCAAATTGGCAGAGAAATTTTTGTAGGACACGTGTCAACACCACGCTAAATATAACTGGAAAAAGAAAAAAAAAATACTTCACAGCAAATTTGAGGCGAAATCTTACACAACGGGCCCCACAACTATCTTTTATCTGACAAAGCTAACCATTTCGCTGCATATTTGAAGAGAAATCTTACACGTTGGGCCCACTCACTGGCCAAGCACATTCACTTCTCAGCCCCACCCAAATCTTACCCTTTTTTATTTTACAAAAACCCTTTTTACACAATTACTTTTATACACAAACAAAAATGAGGTGTTAATATTGCCTTATATACTTGTAAATTCCTTACTTTAACTTATTTTTACACAAAACACATGCTCAAATATTGGATGGGTACGTGTTCTTTTATCAAGTAAAGGATAGTTTAAGGGGTGTTAACATACTTAAAAAGATATATGTACTTAATCATCAATGAAACTATTTTGTTTTAGGGTTTGTATGGTTTTTTATGTAATAAGTTGACGATATTTTCAGTCTTTGTTCACGTTATTTGAAATGTAAATGTTGTATAAAACTTTACTCATTTTCTCCTTTGCGTTGTCCTTGATGATATTTTTCCCAGCGAACTCAAAAATGTTAAAAAAATAGAGTTAACATGAATGTAATATTGTGTCTCAAAGTGTGTGAAATGTTTCACAATATAATATGAATAAGATACAATGTTTTAAATTGATTGTCAAGTACTTTATTAAAGAAATATGACTTGAGTGTGACTATTCAAGTTCTTTATTAAAGAAAACTTGAATTGTCACTTCAATACAAACATCACTTGTAAAATTCAAACAGACAGACAATACAAACATCACTTGGATAATTGAAAATGAAAAGCATGATGCTACAACACAATCAGAACATACCATTAGTTGTTAACTAGTCACATAGACCTTCTACTTTATTAAAAACCAAAGCGATTAAACCAACTATTTGAATCCTGCGTGTGTTGATCATCTAGATGTTGAGAGTCGTGTTGCTGGGAATTGTATTGTTGATACACTTGAGACTGGTATTGAAAATCATTTTGAAGTGGTTGCGTTCGGTTTTGTTGAGATAGGTTGAAATATGGTTGTGTGTTATGTTGATCATATGTTTGTGATGCGTGTGTGTTTTTAGCATATTGTTGAGATGGGTATGGGTTGCGGTGGTAAGTTTGTGAAGCGTATTGGTTTGTGGGGTATGTGTTGTCACCATATGCTTGCCAAAAGTACGAGTTTTGACCATTTGCTTGATTAGTGTATGTGTTTTGGCCATATGGTTGCCATGAGAATTGGTTGTTTCCCATAAAACTTTGATCGAACGGGTGATGTGGGTCCTAAAAAGGTGCAGTGTCATGTTGCTCATTAGTTGGAAATTCCCCTTGCTTTTTTTTTACCTTTGTTGTTAGGTGGATCTAGGACAAATGATTTTTTTGCAACTCTGACGCTTATGCCCTGCTTCTTTGCACCTGCTATAGTGTATAGTCTTTGGCTCTTCACCTTGAGATGGTATATGGTCTGTGTTTTTTGGACGACCTGGCTGAGGGTTGTCCATTGTTGGAGGAGTAAGAGGATGTATATGGCTTGGATACTCCCATTCGTTAAAATTTCCAACAAAATGGAATTGACTCCGCATAGGTTGCTTGATATTTTTCCTTTTTAAACCAGTCATGTACATATTGCACACAATCTGTTAGGTTCAAAAACCTTGTAACAACAATAACGTGACCACAAGGTATCCCAAAAATTTTCCATTTCCGGCATTCACATTCACCGGTCGTAAAGTTCACTTCACGGTTATATTGGCCATCATAAATTTGATATC
This sequence comes from Chrysanthemum seticuspe, assembly GCA_019973895.1. Taxonomy (NCBI): domain Eukaryota; kingdom Viridiplantae; phylum Streptophyta; class Magnoliopsida; order Asterales; family Asteraceae; genus Chrysanthemum; species Chrysanthemum seticuspe. The sequence continues at coordinate 92,313,245 of BPTQ01000004.1, read as the reverse complement.
GAAATTGAGTAATTCTGTGTACAACCCAACTGACGCTTTTCATTCTTCTTTTCTCCACCTTATGAGCTGCCCAATCTATGATTTCGTACTTCATTTTTGCTACACAAAAATGTAAATATAAATTAATTAACTTATCTAATATATTTTCAAAATGATTAATGAATACGTTATGTTTTAAACAATAAATACCTGCAGCTTCCCGACGTTTAAAATACCACTTTTGCACAATACTTCGGTATGTGTCGGTCAACACTGTGACTGGTAGCTTTCTGTACAATACAATACATGCATTAACAGACTCGACAATGTTAGATGTACAATAATTGTAACTGCTACGTAGGCAATGTGCTCGAGACCAACGTCTAGGATCAACCTCCATTAGCTTTTGGTGCGCTTCAGGTTGTACAGCCAGGAGTATGTTCATTTGTCTTTGCCACTCATCCGGTGTATACGCTTTGCATATATAGACCTTTAATTTTTTTGCTTTTCAAGGAAAGGTTTATCATTAGATGGCGACAACATATACCATGAAACGCCGACGGAAACTCATTCCTTACTGCCGAAGCTATTGTAGGATGCCTATCAGATATGATAACCATATTGGGGTTATCACCGATGCACTCTCTAAGTACTGACATCGACCATGACCAACAATCTCTAATCTCCCCTCTGCATATTCCGTAAGCAATAGGCAAAATTTGGTTGTTTTCGTCCATCCCAACAGCTTGCAAATTTGTACCCTTGTAAGTACCATTTAAATGCACCACGTCCACTATAAGTAGTGGGCGAATATGGTTCACAAATGTACGCAACTTCATATAAACAATTTTTAAAATTATAATAGCAAAGGTGTTTTTGCATGCACTTATAAAAAAAATTGAACAAGACTTACCGATGCACCAATGGCAATGAATAAAATTTCAAAAACCCCATGATTGCTTTTCTTGATACGTGTGACCGTCCCTGGGTTTTTTTTTTTGCTAAGTTGTGACAGTAATACGATAGCATTTCAAACGATTCTAATGGTGAACCTCTTAACAATTGTAACCCATAATCCTTCCCTCTCCATGCTTGTTGGTAAGATATAGATGTTTTATATTGTGCCAAGATATCTTTTTGTATATCTCTCCCTTTCAAATCACGGCTACAACTTCTAATTTATCTTTCATAATGTGAGCAATAACTTTTTTGTTTGCATTTCGATGGTTAGGATATGTTTGAGTTCTGGGACACGTGTGAATATCATTCATGTTCGTAATTTGAAAAACATCTTAATTTGGCCAACGTCTGGCATTAATACACCATGCACATTGTTCATAATGGACGCATTTTATGTTGTAAGTTTTAGGATTAGTTTTTTTCGAAACAAAAATTCATAACCATCTTCTAAAGCTTTCAACCTGTATGTCAAGTCTAAATCCGCCGTAGTTAAAAAAACGTTATTGATTTTTACTTCAGTTTTTTTGTTATAATCCTTTGTAGGCATAGGTTTTGGCGTGTAAAGTGGTGGTTCAGGAACTTCTGGGATATGGTCAAAAAAATTTGGCCATTTATGGTTAACGGGGTGTTGGGTTTTATTTAATTCATCAAAACAATCATTTTCATCATCTTCCTGTTCGTTATCTGAAGAAAAGCAAATGATGACCCTGGTTTTGTGAAATTTGCCTCATCTTTATAACCTGAGTCATCATCTTCCTGTTCGTCATCTGAAGGAAAAGCAAATGATGACCCTGGTTTTGTGAAATTTGCCTCATCTTTATAACCTGAGTCATCATCTTCCTGTTCGTTATCTGAACAGAAAGCAAATGATGACCCTGGTTTTGTGAAATTTTCCTCATGTTTATAATCAGAGTCATTGTTTTGAAAATCAATTGATGGGCAGATGTTTTCTTCTAATATTGGAGGGAAAAAATTATAAAACTCTAGCACTTGCTGAGTTGAACCAAAACTTGTTGTTTCTTTCATTATTTTAGATTGAGAAACATACAAGTGTACAAGTTCAGCAGGAGACTCTAAAGCACACTGAACAAAAAATTTTACCTCGTTGTCATATGTAACATCTAGTCGAAAGTCAGATGAAGAGACTTTCACATTTAAATTTACTCGGGCATTTTGCTTCAATTTAAACTTATTCACCACCATTTCAACTAACCCTGAATAGGTTATATCATGATCCATAATGACACCACGCTTTATTTCACCGTAATGTAACATACACTTGAATTTATGTAAATTCAAGGCCATTTTCTTTTTGTAACTATTGTGAAGATGTATATACATTCAATTTCGTGGATGTGTTATATATAGTGTAATATTACCATGTGTGTTTGCAAAAAGTAATTAACATGTGTCATATTTTGTGTATAATATTATGTGATAAAAAAATGTATTTCCTGACAAGTCAAACTAATGTCATATTTCTTGTATACTAGTCACATCTTTGTCTCTATAAGGTACCTGAGTAGTCTCTATTCATGTCATATTTCGTGTATAGTATTATGTGATCAAAAAAAGTTTATTTATTAGTCATATCTTTGTCTCTATAAAGTTTCTGACAAGTCATATTCATGTCATATTTCGTGTATAATATTATGTGATCAAAAAAAGCTTGTTTACTAGTCACATCTTTGTCTCTATAAGGTAGATGAGTAGTCATATTCATGTCATCTTTCGTGTATAGTGTTATGTGATCAAAAAAAGTTTATTTACTAGTCGCATCTTTGTCTTTATAAAGTTTTTGACAAGTCATATTCATGTCATATTTCGTGTATAATATCATGTGATCAAAAAAAGCTTGTATACTAGTCACATCTTTGTCTCTATAAGGTACCTGAGTAGTCATATTCATATCATATTTCGTGTATAGTATTATGTGATCAAAAAAAGTTTATTTACTAGTCACATCTTTGTCTCTATAAAGTTTCTGACAAGTCATATTCATGTCATATTTCGTGTATAATATTATGTGATCAAAAAAATCTTGTATACTAGTCACATCTTTGTCTCTATAAGGTACCTGAGTAGTCATATTCATGTCATATTTCGTGTATAGTATTATGTGATCAAAAAACGTTTATTTACTAGTTACATCTTTGTCTCTATAAAGTTTCTGACAAGTCATATTAATGTCATATTTCGTGTATAATATTATGTGATAAAAAAAAAGTAATACAAACACTCTATTTAAGAAAAAATGTTAATACTCTAATTTTACACATTCAACTACACTGCAAATTACTTGTAACCATCCCCAAACAATGTCAGACAACATACCCCTTGATCTTCAGATCAATATCATGAATAGGCTTCCTATTAAGTCTTTAATGCAGTTCCGTAGTGTCTCAAAGACTTGGAAAGATGCAATTGACAGTAACAACTTCATATGTCGTTACGGTTTTCATGAGGTTGATACTAGAAGTTTTTTTTTTAACATACAAGCAAGATAATCTAGGTTTTATGTTTTCTGTTGATGACAATCTAGGCTTCACATCTCTAAATACAAATTTGGATCTTACCACCGTTAAGCCAATTGCTACTTCTGAAGGTGTTTGGTGTTTTTCGTATATTGGTAAGATGATTCTTATTCTTTGGAATCCATCCATAAAATGATCATTAGGGATTTTTGTTCCTAGTTACATGGATCAACCTGATTCGCCAAAAATGGTCCTTGGTTTTGGTGTTCGTCCAGACACTTTAGACCCTACCCATTTAAAGATTAATTACCCTTACTATGGTCAAGGACCATGGTACGTGTCAGTGTTTACGTTGAGCTCTGGTAGTTGGAACATTCTTGAAAATTACCATTTGCCTCGTGAAACAATCCGCCTAAAACGGTCAGGTGAAGCATGTGTGGGTGGTAAAATTTATTGGCCTGCTTCTGAAAGGCTTACCAATGATGATGGTATGATGTACAAAAATTATATGCTTGTTTCATTTGTTTTGATTACTCACAGGTTTATTGTAGTCTACATACCTGAAGAGCTGAGAGTTTTGATTCCTTTCCCATTCGATCTATCTCAGCTAGGAAATAGTCTCGTAATTTCGTCTAGTTTCTATCTAGAGGACATACGATTTCTTTGTGCATGGGTGTTAGAAGTTGATGTTGGTTTTGTAACATCCTTTCGAATGTTATTCAATATTCCATTCCCAGTTGAGCATGTACTTAAATTGGTGGGTTTTAATAAGGACGAGGAACCAATAGTTGAAGCTAAAGTAAGCCAACAAATGCCCCACTCGCTACAAGTATTCGTGCGTAATGCTGAAAGCTTTCAAATTGTGGGTGTTGAAGGAGATTCTGGTTCATTCTTCATTGGGCCCAACAAAGAATCACTAATTCTTCTAACAATGTCAGACAATCAACTTTTAGGATTTAATGTTTAATGGTATCATGTATTTCATTTATCGTAGTTTATATTTTCATTTCGATGTAGTATTCCGATTTGCTTGTGTAATGAATAAAAGTTCGTATTCTATGTAGAACCCTAACATTTGATATGAATGAAAGAAGGAACAATTGAATTTGATTCAATAAAACCACAAAGTAGCATAATGTGACATTACAAGCTGAATATAACCAGACTTAGTCACTAGTCAAATAACTTTTTTGAACATGAAGGATTATCTTGTTTTTTCTTTTTGAAACCCTCATTATTGCATTGTTCGGGCACAACAAGTGGGGATAACTCCACCCGTGATACGTACACATGTAGTTGGTTTTGATGAAATTGAGTATACGTTCCTATACGTTCGCGGTCTTCTATTGCATCAACTAATAGTTCGAGTCCTAAATCAAGACTACAATTTGGTTTCTTCAAATAAAAAAAGGTTGGGGAGTTATCATCATAACCTAAATAATTAGTTAAGATTATTTTCAATTGATTGACCGAAAAAGTTTCATAATCAACTGGATCTACACAAGCAACTATATCACCTATAAACTTTATTCCAGGTGGTGAAGTGAAACTTCCATAATGGTGTAGTAGGACTTTGAATGTCATTTCTTGACCTACAAAAGGATTTAACAGAAGAAAAAAAGATGTAATTTTTTTTAATACAACAACGTGGTTTATATAGTGTGACCCACTAACGTATTTAATGTTTTGATCAATGTTAGGTCACTAGTTTTACAACACAAGTTATATAGAAAGGAGATGAGGCGATTGAACAAGTATCAAACACACACACACACACAATATAGTATACGGTTAGGCGAAGGAGGTGAGTGAAAGAAAAGAACTTGAACAACCAACCCTCAAATGAGGGTTTACAAGATTATTTATAGGAGGGAAGCTAGGGCAACACTCCTAGTTCCCATCCTTTCTTATGTGGGCTTGGGCCTAAGCTTATGGGCCTTCTACATAAGCTTGACCTTAAACAAACATAAAGGCCATAATAAAGCTACCTATTACATATGAAATATAAATACTTGAAATACTGTTTAGGAGTGATTCCAACAATCTCCCCCTCAAGTATATATGAATGTAAACGGTGAAGGCGTTGATGTAATAGTAGCAGTGACGTCTTCAGACATTCTTCTTTCTTGTGAGAGGAATTGCCTTGATTCGAACAATCTCCCCAGTGTAGAGAGATAATTATATTTGAACAGTTATGCTTCGACGTCATCTTTAACTTCGTTCTTTGATCATTGTTATTTGTGGTGAAGGTGATAGTATGTTGTTGTCTGCATCAGTCTGCCTCAGGTCTGCTTCACTGCTCCAGTGTCTCCACGTCATTCTTCAACATGCTCACACGCTCTTTGACGTTGGAATTCAGTACTGATGAAGTTCTTTAAGTCTTTGACTTTGTATATTCTTTGTTTTGATGAAGAATCATTCTGACTGTTGTGTTGCATTTGAATAGAACTTTCATTAGTGATGAAGTTGGCGTGAGCATGAGAAGAATCAGCACGATCATCCCGCTCCGGAGCTTCCATAAGAAGACAACATTTCAAACGGTTAGTAATAAGCGGTTTCCGGCACTTACAAGTTTGAACTTCGAGAGTGTCAACAGCATAGTGTGAAGACACAACTCTAATTCTTACAAAGGCCGTTCCTGAACTGGAGTCCTACAAGTGAGATAACGCGATGTACCGAAGTACATCTACAGTTCAGATGAGTCGCTGAGGTACACCGAAGCATCACCTCACGACTGTAGACCGTTTGAGACACACTCCGCGTAATCCACGGGGAGTTACCGAAGTGACCTGCTGTCAGGGCTGTTTGATGTTGACCCTGGCAGGAGTTTCCATTCAATCACTGAGGATCACAGATGTGGACCTCTCATAAATGTTCTCGACAGATTGCTAAGATCTGTGAAGGACTCGATATGAACCACTGATAATCTTATTTGTTGATCATCAAGTGATTAAATGTCAAGTGTTCCTAAGAGATCTTTTGATGAATCTCGTGGCTCTAGACTCAATAGTGCGTTTTGGTTTTCCTGAGCGGAGACTAGGGAGAGGGTCTCCTTCTTCAATACCAGCGATCTCTAAGAGAAAGCCAATAGTTTGCATAGGGTTCCCTGTGAGAATGAAACAAGCTTCTGTTGAGAAAAACTTGAGTGGCTAAGAAGGTTTAGTGCATGCGTCACTGGGTCCATGACGACTTTTAATCTTCAATACCGGTGTCACTAAGTGACAACCAGTAGCATATGAATTGAACCCAGTGTCTGCCCTAAGTTGAATAATCTGGAGGGCTGTTTCTTTTCACCCTTTACTTTACATTTCTTTTTGATTCTTCAACTCCTTCTTTCTCCGATTCTCATTTTCTCCTTTTTACAATCATTCCTAAGGACTTCTAACACTAACTAATGGTAGTGTCCTTGGGTAGATCCCTCCGGCTCTGGCGGATCATAGGACGGTTATTCCTAACCTTAGTCACCTTATAACTCCATGACTAACCTATGTTTGCCATTAAAACCACTGTATGTTAAAATATCTCTCAAAGGGTTTGTTGATGAAAAACATGTTTGAACCACTTTGAGAGATGATGTTTTGCATAAATACTCCCCCTCCACATGTGCTTAATAGTTTTAATGGTTAAATGCACAGTGAAGAAAGAGCGCGCACTTTTTGAATTGATCCACTGAAGATAGACAATCCCCCGCGAGACACAGTTACGTTGCATAGTTAAAGAGTTACATTGTCAGCTTTTGGGTGACAACTAGCTCTTATAACTACCTTGAAGGTGTAGACAAACCTTGGAAGGTTGTCAAACCCGTCAGAGTTCATGTCTATCAAGAGTTTCTCGAATGGTACTTTCTACTTGGACAAGTCCTTTGCGAGACACGTTTACATTACTAGCGAACTAGCTTGAAATTATTACCCGTCCAGGACAAGTCTTTTTGAGTTACTAACAGTTTAGTACCGTCAATTCGTTGGTTAAGTCTGAGGTACACAGATTCATTTGCATATTGCACAACATATTTCTTATCACACAAATTTTCTCCCCCTCAAAAATGGCATATAAAATGTTATTTTTGAACGGTTGACAATAAATATGACCATTTCGAGTGTTGCGGGAAGATGACCACTATGAACAATATGTGAACAAAGTTTTAAATCAAATACTCCCCCTCAACTAGTGATATAAACGGTTGAGGTTTTAAAATCATATGGGGAGGTACTTGTCTTTTTGAGCAAAACCTTGAAAAATGAAAGGTTTGATAGGTTTTACTCAAAAATAAGAAGCTTTCGCTCCTTTTATAAGGATTGTGGCACTGAGGCGTACCACAGGGTCCTTTCTTGACAATTACGGGTTGTACACTGTTATGTGTGCACAAGCCGTTGACATATTAAATCACACATCCAAAATTATATGAAGGAAACAATTCAAGGGGTACCAGGAAGTGCAGTGATGTTCCCAGGAGTGCGCACAGGGCGTAGAAAGCCAGTGATGTTTCTCCTGGGTCGACCACCAACATAGCTCTCCAATCATCTGAACTGATCCCTTCTGAACAACCGTTCATCAATCATGGTGATGATTCGTCTCGCATCCCTCCTTTCCTGAGAATTCCAGCGCTTAGGAGACCCAACTTTCAGGCGTATATCCTTCAACCTGTACGCAAATCCATCCCTAACCAGCTTCAAGGTATGATCTCCGAATTTGTGGAGCTCACTACACGCCATTAAGCAGTTTCTTTGAAGTTCACTATGGTAAACAACGCCAAAAGGTTTGCTGATGAGTGTATATTGAGATAGCTGGTTGAGATCGGGAAGAGTAAGCGTTGGAGGAGTGAGGTTGACACGCGTCTGATAAGATTCAACAGCCATCTGGATATCTTCAACACGTTCTTTGATCACGATGCGTCTAATGAAGATGAGAACTGACTTGATAAATTCACGTTGAACTTCAGTCGAGAATTGTCTCATACGACCCTGTACTTTGGCAAGATACATGTCTTCGATGTTGTTGAGGGACAAGTTCTCAAAGTCAGCCTCGAAGAATCCATAGTCCTGTTCATCTTGTCGTTTGACTATGATATTCTTCAAGAATGTGTAGTCCCACTTAGACTTGAGATCAATGTGTTTGATGGCCACGATGTCCTTAGAACTATACACTGCATGTTGAGACTTCTGAACCAGGCAGCTTCTGTAGTAGATTCTTCGGCGTTCAGGCCAATGATGAATCCCATACAATGCATCTTGGTCGTATGCTTGCACGTTGTCAGAAAACAAGTGATTTGCACGTTCCTCGATAGCTATGCAGTTTGAGTAAATAGCCGCTGGGAATGGAAGAGTCAAGGATGTAGCGTATTTTCGCGAACCATCGCTACCGTGTAAGAGAAAATCCAGGTCTTTGTTAAAGAAGTATCGGAAGGGAATCCGTGGTTCGTCTGTTTGGCCAATGGTCGGTAGGGGTTTGGTCCAATCGGTGTAGTATGGAGGGTTGTCCCTTTGTGTGAAGTCAATGTTTGATTCCGGATTGAGCCAATCCATGTTGTTAGACATAGCTCGAGCGATGTTCTCAAGATGATATTCGACCTCGAGGGCGCTTTCAGAGCTGTCTTTTAGAAGTTGAAACGCTTCATTCTTGATTCGCTTCAACTCAGATTTCGTCATTTTCTTCACATGGAACTTTTCTTGCAAAAGTTTTGCGTGCTCCAATGTAGAACCGTCTACCAATTCTTGACCTTCAACAGGGTAGGGAGTTTGATTGACAAGTATGGAGAACCATTCAAACTCTTCGGTTTTATCGTCATCTAGCCATGATACGACTCCAGGCTGAGTCGTCTGCTTCTTCTTTTTGGAAGGCCTTGATGATGATACTGGTTTCTGCACTTGTTTGGGTGAGGTGGGTTGTTGTCGGGGCTCAAGGACCTCTTCATCGTCACCACCCGTATACTCGAAGTAATCACCTGTTTTATGAGTCAGGGGTGGAGGAGACTTTTGTTGAGAAGAAGTCCGTGGTGGAGGAGGTGGCATCGAAGTAGATTTACCAGACTGCTTCTGACGTTTAGGTGCAGAGTCCTTATCCTTATCATCGTCATCTCTTGGTCGTTTGGGTTGATCGGCTGACTCCTTGCATGATGATCTGAGTTGAAAATCAAGTAGATTTTCGAAAAATTTAGCTTCATCCGAAGTAAACGTTCCAGATCGCTTTGACATTTGCATCACTAGTTTAGCGATTAACTCAGATTCAGAGAGATCAGCTTCTTTGGCCATTGTATGTTTAACCAATGCGACGATGTTAGGGGTGAGTTGTCTGGAAAATACTTCTCTAGTCACACCGGGGACAGTGTCGAGAAGAAACTTGTGGGTATGATCTCTTGCTGTCTTCTCCAGTTCCTTTTGGACTTTCGGAACGATATCCTGAAGGTACTTGTTAGTGTAACCTTCGATCATTTCGTTCAGTTCCTCTTTTTGATGACTCTTCATGAACTTCTGAACAAATTCCCTTTCGTTTAGCCGGAACCTTTCTTGCAAAATCTTTGCATGCTCCAAGGTACTACCGTCTACCAATTCTTGACCATCTTCAGGGTAGGGAGTGTTGTTAACAAGTGTAGCAAACCATTCAAATTCTTCAGTTTTATCGTCATCTAGCCATGATACGACGTCAGTATGAAGCGTCTTCTTCTTCTTTTTCGAAGGCTTAGATGATGATTCTGGTTTTTGTCCTTGTTTGGGAGAGGTGGGTTGTTGTTGGGGCTCAAGGACCTCTTCATCGTCACCACCCGTATATTCAAAGTGATCACCGGTTTTTTGAGTCTGGGGTGGTAACTTGGAATCGTCCTGAGGTTTATCAGTTGAAGAGCGAGGAGGAGATCTTCGTTGAGAAGGAGTCCGTTGAGGTGGGGGTTGCATAGACGAAGATTTACCAGATTGCTTCTGACGTTTAGATGCAGAGTCCTTGTCCTTATCATCGTCATCTCTTGGTCGTTTGGATTGATCGGCTGACTCCTTGGACAGGGTCGAGAAGAAACTTGTGGGTATGATCTCTTGCTGTCTTCTCCAGTTCCTTTTGGACTTTCGGAACGATATCCTGAAGGTACTTGTTAGTGTAACCTTCGATCATTTCGTTCAGTTCCTCTTTTTGATGACTCTTCATGAACTTCTGAACAAATTCCCTTTCTTTCTCCATCTTGTCTTTCTCATCATTTAAGTACTGAATCTGGTCAACAAACCAATTCAGTTTTCTGTAAAGTATGTCCTTCTTTCTGATTTGTTGGACAACTTTCACAATCTTTTTATGAGTCTGAGAAATCCAAGATTTAGGTGGTTTCTTCACTGATTTGGATGATGATCTGGTTGACTTCGTTGATGGTGGTAGTGATGAGTGAGATGATGAGTCTGATGAGGAGGAGACATGAGGAGGCTTGGGGTCCTTAGGCGGTTCAGAAGTTTCCTTCTGAGACTGTGTGGGACTACCCAGAAGCAACTTGTCATAATCATCATCTTTATCTTCCTCAGTCATCTTAGTATCAGGGTTATCAAACTCATATACGATAGTATCCTCCACAGGCTGTTGTTGTTGCAGAAGAGTGGTGGCACCAGATCCCTTACCGGGTTGATTAACAGTATTAGGATCTGGTGAGGAGTGGGCAGCACCACTTGATCCTCCGGGGCCACCCATTTGATCTTTAGCAAATTCTTCGGCCTTATGAAGGTGTCTGATGTTGTGAAACTTCTTCCTGTATGATTGATCCAGTTGCTCTTCTTCATCTTCAGAGCTATCATCATGTGGCACAAGTGCAGGAGTCTTCCCTTTTCCTTTAATAGTTTGAGGACTTGGAGGTTTTGGTACTGAGGGATTTTCATCCTTTGCAGTTTCAGAGTATGTGATCTCTTCATCTGTGTCAGTAGCATCAGAGTCCTCGTCCCTGAGCTGTCTTTGCGGTTCAGGTGAAAGGATCGGAGTGGCTTCCTGAGAAGGAACTTTCTTCTTTGAGGTAGGTTTCCTCTTTGGAATAGGTTTCTTCTTTGGAACATTCCTTTGACTATCTGTACTTGTGACACTTCCAGCACTTCCTATTCTGGTTCTCCTTACAGGTGTTCCAGAAGATTTATCGTCGAGATGACCAACTTTGCCTTGTCTGACTGCTTCCAGATACCTTTTGTACGTTTCGAGCTTTCTGACATCTTCAGTTAGAAGGAAATCTGGCAGCACATCACCTTGTTTCTTTGTAGACGTTTCCTTGATTCTGACAGATAGAATAGGTTCCGTCAACATATCGTGATTGTCGGGGTCATTGAGCCTCTTGGGAATATCAGGATGAAGTCCAAGTGCTCTCTGGATCAACAGTTTAGTGTATCTGATGTAGGGAATCTTTGAGCCAAGTTTGTTGAGAAATGACATCATGTCATCCCAAATCAGAGCTTCGATAGCGATGTGTTTCCTGTTGACCAATGCCCAGAATATTTGCAGTTCCATGAGCTTAGGGTGCTCATAGCCGCTGTCACGACCAGAAACAGACTTGGTGATGATCATGTAGAGAGTTCTCCAGGGTTGAGGAATACTCTTAAGCTCTACGTGAGAATGCTTGGTGATTACTCCTGTAGCCTCGTCATAACCGATATCGGTTAAGAATTGGAGAGTGAGCTCTTCAACAGGTGTGGCATATAGTTTGGTTGGATCGACATCAGGAATTAGGAGAACAACCCTTAAGTCTGCAGGTGTAATGGTGACTTGTTTGTGATTCAGAGTCACTGTCACAGCATTTTGTCCTTTGACCCTTTCCATAGTGTTCCAGAACTGTTGGATGTAGATCTCAGGAACAGTTGCAGAGTGAGTAAGCATGTTCTGATACGGATGAGTCCTCAGAATGTCAATAGCAATTAAACACGAAGATTCAGAGCAAGTGAGGGTGTCAAAGTCAACACGGAGATTGTTCTTTCCTATCTTCATTGGATAGCCATGAGGATAGATATCAGCAATGGAGAGAACTTCAGATGCATCCACATTCATTTGTTCAGCCATGTCGTGATCTGAAATAACATTAGCCAAAAGAACCAACATATCGAAAGACATAATGTTAGTCAACAGAAGGTCTTAATGTCTAGTTATTGAATGTACAGTGTCAATGATTGTTACGAGTCCTAAGTCACTTGTATGTCCAATAGTCTAATGACGTCGTGAAATGTTTTGTGAGTTAGTTAACTTTGAGTTTTAAAGTTTATGTTATCACTTATTGTTCACAGCATATTAGACGATTAAGTTTATTAGTGACATTATTGGATTCGTGACGTTATGATTAGTTTATTTACAAGTTTGTACACGTAACAATTCATCATGAAGGTCAATCCAGGGTTAAGCGTAGTTTTGGCAAAGTTATGCGTAGATAGAAATGATATATGCGTAGGCGTAAACTTACGCGTAGGATCCTAACTTACGCGTAAGAAATGTTACGCGTAGGAAAGGGGACCTTATACGTAGGGTTTACGCGTAGGCAAATATTAACCTTACGCGTAAGGTTTACTCATAAGAGTAGACCTTATGCGTAGAGGTCACTGTTTACGCATATCCTTCACAGGATACGCGTAGTCCATTGTAGAACCTTACGCGTAACTGTTATGCGTAGGATTATTCTTACGCGTAACATGATTACGCGTAGGGTAATCCTTATGCGTAGAGTTGCAAATGACCTTGATTCTGAGTTTCACGAGTAACAAGCCTGAAATAGAATCATCATATCATCAATATTAACACATAAATTCATTTTAACAACAAATCATGGCAAGAACACATGTTACACAGTTATGCGTAGAACTACATACGCGTAGTCTAAACCCTAAATCTACGCGTATGAGATCTAGCCATGAGATATGCACCAAACTTTTTCTGGTAGTTTAAGAGTGTTGAGTAAGTCTAAATACCAAGTTATAACACCCAATTCATGGTGAATCAAAAATACCCAAACTTAAGAACTTTAAACCCTAATTCCAAATTGTTGATGATTTAGAGTTTCTGGGTGGTTATAAAGCAAGGAAATCATCAATTCAGCATCATAAGAACATAACCCAACAATCGTTTTGACCAAAACACTTCACATTCAAAAATACCCAATTCGACACAAGAACCCTAATTTTCAAAGATCATTGATATGTGTTTCTGGGTGGATTTTGATGGTTAAACTGATTTCATTGATGTATTTGAAACATTTTGACATAATCCATTTAACCACAATCGTCCACACAATGATTGTGTGTTCATACGCTTATGCGTAGAACACATAATCACTCGTAACATGAATTTTAACCGTTGGATTTGAATGAAATTCAAGACCTTATCTTAAAAACATGTTTAGATCACAAAAACACTTACACAATGATGATCAAATCAACAGATATCTTGAATGATTGTTAGGCGTAGGATGTGAAAGGTTTTGTGTAATAAATGTGAACAAGAAAAGTAGGTGGGGAGGTGTTTTATTAAAATAACTTAAGCATTTTGACAGTTTTGGTCCCTCCACCTTTTCCTTTTCCAAACAAAGCCTTTTAACTTCCATTTTGGTTACCAAACAAAGATTTTTAGGAAAGAAACATGACGACACTCCCCCTCGACTTGAGAAAATAATGAAAGGTTATTAATTTAAGTCCGAGGAGAGTCTTTGAACCAGAAAATGTACCACCATTTGTAACAGAATCAACCGAGATATGATAACATGCAAGTACACAGATGTTTTGAAGCATTTAAGAGTTTATTTTCTCCCCCTCAACACTTGATCGGAAAAATACTGAATTTTGAAAGATTGAAGTGTTGACGGAAGAAATGTACTTGCCATGTTGAAAGAAATATAGATTAGGAGAATATTTTTGTTGTTTTATCGGATTTTATATTTTTGTATTTTGTTTTTGAAAAGATATTTACAGAAGATGTTTTGGTGTTTGACAGGTTTTTAAGACTGTTTTAAGAGGTCATCCAATTCCTCTTGAGTCAAACACCTCATACCAATTCGGTGGACCAACTCATTAAACCTAGCGGGAGGCAAGGCTTTGGTGAGCAGATCTGCCAATTGGTATTCAGTACCCACAAAGTATAGTTCAACGGTACCCTGTTCCACATGGTCCTTGATGAAATGATAGCGTAGATCTATGTGCTTTGATTTCGAGTGCTGAACTGAGTTGCACGAGATGGCAATGGCACTCCGATTGTCGCAGTACATCGGGATTCTGTCAAATACGTAACCATAGTCTTTGAGTTGTGTTCTCATCCAGATGACTTGAGCACAACACGCGCACATGGCTACATATTCTGCTTCGGTTGATGACAGCGATGTACAATCCTGCTTCTTTGATTGCCAAGACACCAGTTTATCACCGAGAAATTGTAGTGCTCCTGAAGTACTTTTCCTTGAGTCTAGGCATCCTGCGTGATCAACGTCTGAAAAAGCTATTAGTTCAAAACCAGAATCCTTCGGATACCAGATCCCCAAGTTAATGGTTCCCTTGATGTATCGGAGGATTCTTTTAGCCTCAGAGAGGTGGGTTTCAGTTGGTCGCGACTGATAACGGGAGCATAGATAAACGGCAAAGAAAATATCAGGTCTGCTAGCTGTTAGATACATGAGAGACCCAATGATACTTCGGTATTTGGTAGGGTCAACCAATTTCCCATGTAAATCAGCATCTAATTTCTTGGTATGAGCCATTGGTGTGGCATAAGTGTCACAGGTTGTCATTCCAAATTTGTTTAACAGTTCAAGGGCATATTTGGACTGACTCAAGAAAATACCACGGGGTGATTGATGAACTTGTAGTCCTAGAAAGAACGTAAGTTCACCCATCATGGACATTTCAAAATTTTTCTTCATTAGTTTTGCAAAAGCGATTGAAAACTTTTTATTTGTAGACCCAAAAATGATGTCATCCACGTAAATTTAAACAATTAAGATGTGTGCCCCGTGATATTGTATAAAAAGAGTTGGGTCAACCGAGCCTTTGGTGAAATTATTGGCAATGAGGAAAGATGATAGCTTATCGTACCATGCCCGAGGGGCTTGTTTGAGACCATAAAGAGCTTTGTTCAGTTTGTAGACATGGTTCGGAAACTCAGGATCAACGAATCCATCTGGTTGGCTGACATAGACTGTTTCTTTAAGTTGTCCATTGAGAAACGCCGTTTTGACATCCATCTGATAGACTGTCATATTCATATGAGCTGCGAACGCGAGAAATATCCGAACAGCCTCAAGACGAGCAACCGGAGCAAAAGATTCTTCAAAGTCTATTCCCTCTTCCTGACGATAACCCTTAGCAACTAGACGTGACTTGTTTCGGATGACGTTCCCTTCAGCATCCAATTTGTTTTTCCAAATCCATTTTAAACCAATGACGTAGACCCCAGTTGGTCTTTCAACCAGTTCCCATACTTCAAGACGTTTGAATTGGTTGAGTTCTTCCTGCATGGATTCAATCTAGTTGTCTTTTGTCATTGCGTCTTTAATGTTTTTAGGCTCAGATTCGCAGACAGTGAGTGCATAAATGCAATGTTCACCATCTGTGTGAAGACGTTGTCTTGTAACGACTGGTTGATTCGGGTTGCCAATAATGTTAGCCAGAGGATGGTCTTTTGTCCATCGGTGTGTAGAGGGTTGATGTTGGTATACATTGTGCAGATTCTGAGTATTCAAATGTTTTTTTGAAGATTCCGCAACATCTGGTGCAGCAGTCTCATTAGCAAACGGGTTGAAGAACGCATTTGGATCAAAATCTGCAGGTGGGGGTACTTCATTCAGAATATCATCAGCTGGTTCATCATTGTTGGAAGCGGTGTGTTCAACTATTGTGTTGGATTCAACTGGTGTAGGTGCATCTTCAACAGTAGATGTTGTACCAGGTGTATCAGGTATAGGAATGTTATCAGGTTGTGCAGCGGAAACAGCGGATACACCTGGAGCACGTGCATCAATATCGTCACAGAACAGAGGAGCAAATAACCTTTCCATTTGTTGACGAGTTAGCTGGGGGGCTTTGTTCAGCTGATGATGGGGGTTGAGGGAAGTTTAAACGGTTGTGACCGGGTTCTAAGCTGTTATACTCAGAAGCCATTTCCGTGAGTTCATCGAAATGAGCATGAATCGTTTCCATTACCTCCTTAGTTCGACGATTCCAGATTCGGAAGCCTTTAGAATTGTCATAGTATCCAATAAAGACTCCAATATCAGCTTTGGCTTTGAGCTTTCCAAAATCATCACGATCATTATTCGGATAGCAAAGGGATCCAAATACATGAAAGTGTTTGAGGTTCGGTTTATAGTTGTGGACAAGCTCAAAAGGTGTTTTGTTGTGGCGTTTTGTAATCATAGAACGGTTTTGAGTATAGCATGCAGTAGATACAGCTTCTGCCCATAAGTAATCTGGAAGTTTAGCATTGATTAACATTGTTCTTGCAGCTTCCACTAACGTTCGGTTTCGTCTTTCAACAACTCCGTTTTGTTCAGGTGTACGTGCAATAGATGTTTGATGCTGAATTCCCACTTTATCATAGAATTCACGAAGGGTTTTGTTAACAAATTCAGTTCCTTTGTCTGTTCTGATGATTCTGACGGTGTTGCGGAGCTGAACCTGTATTTTTGTGAGAAAGGTGATGATCATTTGTGGAGCTTGGTCTTTGCTACGAAGAAAGTAGACCCAAGTCCATCGTGAGTAGTCATCAACAATTACTAAGATGTAGCGTTTGCCGTTGATCGTTTGCACACGCATCGGGCCACACAAATCCATGTGAAGAAGATGTAGTACATGGTGAGAGCTGTGTTCCACCTTTGAAGGAAAATGAGCACGAGTGCTTTTCCCTTGTTCACAGGCTGAGCAAAGGTGATCTTTTGAATACCGGAATCGTGGGAGTCCTTCAACTAGTTTGTGTCGAGCAAGGTTGGTGATGGTTTGAAAGTTTAGATGTGAGAGACGACGGTGCCATAGCCAGGATTTTGTAGATGTTGCCTTTGAAAGTAAGCAAATGGGAGAGGAATCAACCATGTCTTGCATAGAGATAGTGTAGAGACTAGAATTACGCGAGCCAGACATAAGGTCATTTCCTTGAAGATCACGAATGAAACAAGTTTTCTCCCTGAAAGCAACCTCCAAATCTCCATCACAAAATTGACCTACTGAAAACAGATTGTGACCGAGGCCTTCCACATAGTAAACCCAGCTGATTTCGATGTTCCCATTGACATAATCTCCGTAGCCCATGATAGCTGCGAAGTGATCGTTCCCGAATCTGACAGTGCCAATGAACTTTGCAATAAAGTTGGATAACAGTTTAAGGTTGCCTGTCATGTGTCGGGAACATCCGCTATCAACAATCCAGAGAATGATCTGTATCACCTGCATTACACACAGACGACACAGATGGAATAGAAGTAGATGTGGAACCCGAAATGTTTGAGGGTTCCGAAGCAGGTATGTTAGACATACACACATTGATAATTTTAGGCATCCATTTAAATCCTAGTGTGTTATATATCCATTTCTGCCATCTATAACTACTCTTTGCTTTAGTCTTAGTGAAAACACTAGGTGGTACTACATTCTTAGGAGGTGAAGCGGGAGCTACTGTGATAGCAATGGTTGCCTTAGAATCTAAAGAAGGCGGTCTACCAAGCACAGACTTAGAATGATTAGTGGGCCTAGAGGTATTCCAATTCTTAGGATTTCGTAATCGAGAGATTATAGTTTTAGCAACACATTTATCATGACAATCAGAATTCATACTCTTCCGACAAATAACACAAGGTGCATCAGACTGAATATCAAAAGTACTTAACGGTTTAGCATTCGTTACATCACTATTTGTATTACATTTGCCAGACGCAACATCTATAGTGGAAGCAACATGAGTTTTATTCAGAGTCCTAGGGTGTTCTTCTACTTTAGCATTCCTTATTGATCTTTTCTTAGGTCGCAACTTCCTATTCTTCGATTGAGTGCTTCTAGGCTGTGAAGTGCGGACGTTTGGAAAAGATGCAACTATTCCTGTTTCAGTAGAGGGAAACACATTAGCAACTTGTGATTTGGCAGTGGGAATTCTAGGTGACTGGTGCTAATCTCTTAATCACAGTAGGCGGAAGTTGTTCATACTTTCCTAACATTTCCCGTAACTTAGAGATGGTGTGAATCAGATCTTGATTTTCAGAACGAATATTACCAGCAAAATTCATGACTTCTCTAGTGTGAGAAAGATATTGATCAAGTTCGTTTGATGCTTCAAGTCGAGTCTTTTTGAGTAAATCAAATATGACACCATATTCCTGTTTAACTTTTAAAAGTTCTTGTTCATATTTTGAAATTTGACTTTTCAAAGACACGTTTTGATCATCCAGTTGCTCAATTTTAGGATCAGAAGATTTTGCACTCAACTGAGCGATTTTCTTTTGAAAACTGAGTTGATGGTTGTGAATATCTTTTTCACACCAATGAAGACGACGTTTTGCATTGTAAACTTCAGTGAGTAATCGTTTATTTTCAGCTTTTAAAGACTCGATCTGAAGCACATTATCGGTGTTCTCAACAGTAACAACAGTTTCAACAATATCAGCAGAGATATGATCAGATGCATATGGCAAAGAATAGAATAACACAACATTATGGATATCAGCACATATAACATCTTCCAAGAGTCGATCAACATCTTTTCTCAAGAGTTTCTTTTTACGTTTAGTATTAGAAATATATGTTTCTGTTTTCTCGAAAACGTTTTTCATGACCCCAAGTTCCTTATGAAAATCCTTTTCCCAGGCAATTGCACAACTTTTCAAGTTTTTAACATTAGGTAAAAGATTTTTCTGAAAAATGTCTCTTTGTTCTCGCGCCAGAGGCGATTGAAAATGTTTAACTTTTATTTCAGATCGATATTCTATCTCATGTTGTAAAATTTTGAGGTCAGCCATGAAAATGTCAAAATATCGAAGAATTTTTCGATTTTCAGGTTGTGAGTTTACTTCACTAATGGAAGGTAAAGGACCATAAGTTTGTGCAAAGTCTGTTTTGGGATTAACAATAGAAGACTCAGGTGTTTTGATGATAACCCTTGGTGTGTTTGAAGAATCCGTTGGTGCGACGAAAGTGACCGTGTTTTTATAGTTAAAAGGTTTGTTGTAAACAACGGTTTTTAATTTTGGTCGACTCTCGTCTTCTGCATCTAATTCCTCTTGACGATGATATTCAATAACACTCATGACAGTATTATCAATTTTGTATTCTGCACTGGAAAGTTCAGGAGTTGGTTTGAATGTTTTTAGTGAAAGCTTTGGTTTGTAATCAACTAGATTTTTTCCATATCCTTTTGGATTGGGTTTTAAGGTAAACTTTTCAATAGCTGTTACTGATTCACCATGTTTGTAAACAACAGTTTTAAACTCTTTAAGTTTGTTTTGCAAGCCGATAATTTCTTCAAGAAGGTCATCTACCCGATTCGTTGAATGCTTTTTGTATGCGGAGAACTGTTTTTGACAATTTAACAACTCAGCCTTAGCTTTTTGATTTTCCAAGGTGAGAGCGTTAATTTGCTTTTTATGTTCGTGTTTCAGTTGTTCTAATTCAGACAACAAAGCATTCTTCGAGGCGGCTAGATCACGCATCTGTCTCTCTAAATATTTTCCGTTTTGATGAGATTTTGCAAAAGCGGCTTCAAAACCTTTTTCACGGTTGTCTTGAGTTTTGAAAAAGTTGAGTTGCATTTGTAAACATTCAAAATCCTTGGTTAACAGTGCATTTTTACTTTTTAAGGACTGATTTAATGCAACACATGCAGCAATTTGGGATTGTTGGTCTTGAAGTAACAGAACAAGATCTGGATGGGGCAAAGGTTCATCTTGTTCAACGTGAGTCACAACATGATCATTATTTAGATCCTCAAGTATAACCACGGAGTCAATTTGATTATCAAGGGAAACCATAAGGTCTTCTGGATCGTCAAATGTAACTACGGGGTTTATTTGAAAATCGTCAGAATGAGATGTAGATGACTCATTTTGAACATTCTGAGCCGTGCCGGATTCAGATATTGATGGAGATATTAGTTCAGATATGATGATGGTTTGTTCGGGTACCTGAGACAAGCCATCAGTGTCATACACTGGGCCTGTTTCACTCATGTGTAACTCTTGCATATTAGCCATCAACATAACAGCTACATTGGCCTGCAAGTCCTCCATATCATCATCCGAGTCTGCATCTGCCATAAAGCTCTGTTCTTTGTCTGTGAGAGATCCACCAGCTTCATCCTTAAGAGCCAAAAGTAAAGCCTCTTTGAAATAAGCACTGCCCCGAGTCCTTGGCTTTGGGCATGCATTAGCCAGGTGTCCCTTCTCATTGCAGTTGTAGCATCTAAGACCATTTAACCGATTTTGAGCATTTCCCTGTTCCACCACTTGAGCTCTGTTGTTATTCCTACCCACAGCATTAAACCCTTGACCACCGCCCATCTGACGACCATAATCACGATTCTGAACTTCAACATGTCCATTGTTCACAACAGCTTGAGTCCGTGTGTTAGATGAGGAATGAATACGATTGTTGGATTTGTTGGTGTAACGGCCAAAAGCATTAGCAATCATCACAAATCCTTGTTGCAATGCTTCGAATGGATCGATTTCCTCAGTCGCTTCACTGACATATGCTTGAGCATTGTTGCTGTATGGAACCAATTGATTTTGTTGAGGTTGTTGCTGTGAAGGTGTGTTTGAAGTAGTTGGTTGAGTTGCTGGTTGAGAGGGATAGTTCTGTTGAGCATACAAGGCAAGTTGTTGATTATCCGGTTGTGACTGTTTCGCAATTTGAGCACGGAGAATCCTTTCCCGATCAACTTCCTTTTCATGAGGCTTCAAGTAATCGTACAACAATCCATAAGTAGAATGATGCATATTCTTCGCTTGACAGAGAAAGATGACATACTTCTCCCATTCAGGACCAAGACTACTCAGGAACTTAGTATTCACTGCAATTCTTGGCATGATGATGTTGTGTTTATCCAGATCATTGATGATGTCTGAAAATCGATGATGATAGGACTCTAGTGTCTCTCCAGGTTCAATCATGAAGTGTTCATAAACCAAGTAAATTTTGGATTCCAAATCCTCCTGATTGAGTACAGATCCTTCCATAAGAAGACGAATATGATCCCACATCTTTTGTGCAGTCTTTTGAGCATCAACACTACGAAGAATTGGGTTTGGTAATCCTAAGAGGATGTATTCCATTGCAAGTTCATCAGCTTCATAGTGTAGAAGTTCTGTGGGATTTAAATCTGCAACAGTAGCAATGTTGGTTTGTTCATCTCTTGGTGGAACAACAGTTGGATCTCCGGGTACAATGACAGTAGGCATCTCAAATGGACCTTCCAAGATAACCTTCTTTAAGAACTTTCCATGTGGCTTCTTTAGATCACAAAACCTAAAGAACCTTATCACCCATTGATCGTAGTTTCCTGGAGTGAGCATTGGAGGTCTATCAAGTGATCCAGCTTCATGAATTGATTGTTGGCTGCTTAAAGCTTCACACATCTTTGCAAACCAAGTGGGTTCCTTCATAGTGGTCCGTGATGGATGTTGATTGAAATCGGTTGTGTAGGGTGGAACTTGAAGACTTGGTGTTTGAACCATTTGTGGTGGTGGAATTGCACCCATTTGTGGAGTATGTTGCTGGTTAAATTGTTGTTGATAAATTGCTTGTTGTTGATTCCATTGTTGATGTTGTGGAGTTAATTGTTTTTGTTGTTGATGATTATAAGTGTGAGGGAAATAGTTAGAGTATGGTGGTTGAGACATGTTGATGAACTTGTGTAGTAAAAATGGATCTTTGTAGTCGAATGAACCTTTGTTGATGAAGTGTCCTTAGGCGTAGAAAAGACAAGAAACCAAGTAGTACTTAAGCGTAAAAAAAACCAAAAGTTACGCGTAACAATAAGAAGTTACGCGTAGGATTTAGCTTACGCGTAAGTAAGGTAAAAAACACTAAAGTTATGCGTAGACAAAAGTTAGACGTAGAAAGTTAGGCGTAGGATTACCTTATGCGTAGACCTAAGTTTACGCGTAAAGTGAATCTTATGCGTAGGATTTCTACGCGTAAGCTTATGCTTATACGTAAGTTTAGGGTTTTTGCTCAAATGATCTTTTACACTTCACAGTGCAAAAGAAATCCAAAGTCGACGTATTTTCAGACTTATCCAAGTAAGAAAACACGGAATAAACCAGGAAAATGAAGATCAAACCAAGGAAAAATCTTACGCGTAATTTTAGGGTTTTGATACGCGTAGAATTACTCGTAACTTTGATTTTACCCAAATGTGTTTATAAACCAGATTTTTGTTATGGAATAGCTTCAATAGTACCAAAAGAACACAAAAATGTGAATTTTGATGTACCAAAACTGCTAAACGGGTTACGCGTAGAACGACACCCACGAACAAAAACAAGCTTAAAAACGTAGATCCACGCGTAAAGTTTGAAACTTTTTGCCAAAAACAAGTATTTTAACACCTCAAAACATTGAAAGTACAAGAATCTTGGATTAAAAAGTGTAAAAAACGAGTTTTTAAGAGAACCAAAGATGGCGTTATCTTTACGCGTAAGACCCAAAACCAAAAACTTCAAAAACAAAGTGTACACCCAACTATTTGGCGATTGATACCACTGTTAGGTCACTAGTTTTACAACACAAGTTATATAGAAAGGAGATGAGGCGATTGAACAAGTATCAAACACACACACACACAATATAGTATACGGTTAGGCGAAGGAGGTGAGTGAAAGAAAAGAACTTGAACAACCAACCCTCAAATGAGGGTTTACAAGATTATTTATAGGAGAGAAGCTAGGGCAACACTCCTAGTTCCCATCCTTTCTTATGTGGGCTTGGGCCTAAGCTTATGGGCCTTCTACATAAGCTTGACCTTAAACAAACATAAAGGCCATAATAAAGCTACCTATTACATATGAAATATAAATACTTGAAATACTGTTTAGGAGTGATTCCAACAATCAACAACTCAGACAATGTGATAAAAAAAAGTTTATTTACTAGTCACATCTTTGTCTCTATAAAGTTTCTGACAAGTCATATTAATGTCATATTTCGTGTATAATATTATGTGATAAAAAAAAGTTTATTTACTAGTCACATCTTTGTCTCCATAAAGTTTCTTAGTAGTCTTATTCATGTCATATTTCGTGTATAGTATTATGTGATAAAAAAACTTTATTTACTAGTAACATCTTTGTCTCTATAAAGTTTCTGACAATTCATATTAATGTCATATTTTGTGTATAATATTATGTGATAAAAAAAATCATTTTCTAGTCACATCTTTGTCTTTATAAAGTTTCTGACAAGTCATATTAATGTCATATTTCGTGTATAATATTATGGGATAAAAAAAGTTCATTTACTAGTCACATCTTTGTCTCTATAAAGTTTCTGACAAGTCATATTAATGTCATATTTCGTGTTTAATATTATGTGATAAAAAAAAAGTTTATTTACTAGTCACATCTTTGTCTCCATAAAGTTTCTTAGTAGTCTTATTCATGTCATATTTCGTGTATAGTATTATGTGATCAAAAAAAGTTTATTTACTAGTCACATCTTTGTCTCTATAAAGTTTCTGACAAGTCAATGTCATATTTCGTGTATAATATTATGTGATCAAAAAAAAGTTTATTTACTAGTCACATCTTTGTCTCCATAAAGTTTCTGACAAGTCAAATAAATGTCATATTTCGTGTATAATATTATGTGTATGTGTAAATTTTTACCCAAAATATGACACAGATATGACAAGTCTATGACACAGTTTTATCCCTCTATTTAAGTCTTAGTTTGTCACTCATTCGCTTAATAAAAATCATTCAGTCATTTATCCCATTTCATTAAAAAAAAATGTCGGACAACATACCATTCGACCTTCAAGTTGATATCATGAATAGACTTCCAGTTAAGTCTTTACTACAGTTTCGTAGTGTGTCAAAGAGATGGAGGTCTTCCATAGACTTTTCCAGCTTCATTCGTAGTTATGGCTTTCGTGAGACATATATGTGTTGTTTTAATTAAACATATATGCAAGGTAATGTAGGTTTTGTGTTTTCAGTAAATGGAAGTTTAGCTTTCACGCATTTAGATACAACTATTAATCTTCCAACTCTTAAGCCAATTGCTACTTCTGAAGGTGTCTGGTGCTTTTCATATGGTTCAAATATGATGGTTGTTATTTGAAACCCATCAATAAAAAGATCTATAGGGGTATTATTCCCTAGTTTCTTGAATCAACCTGATTCACCAAAAATGGTCATCGGTTTTGGTGTACATCCTGACAATTTAGACCTAACCATTTTAAAAATTAATTACCTGTTATACGGTCAAGGTCCATGGTACGTGTCAGTGTATACATTGAGTTCGAGACGCTGGAACCATCTTGAAAATGACCGTTTGCCCTGAGAAGAGATTAGAATAAAACGGTCTGGCCAAGCAGTAGTGGGTGGTAAAATTTTCTGGCTTGGTTATGAAAAATTTGTTTTCAATGATGGTATTTTGTACAAACGATATATTATTGTTTCATTTGATTTGGTTAGTCGCCAATTTCTAGAATTAGGCATACCTGAAGAGATAAGACGCATGGTTCAGCCTTCATTCTATATATCCCAACTATGGAACTCTATCGTAATTTCAGGAAGTTTCCTTGCAGATGGGTAAAAAAGTTATGTGTGCATGGGTGTTAGAAATTGATGTTGGTATTGTATCATCGTGTACAGTGCTATTCACCATCCCATTCCCAATTGAGCATGTGGTAAAATTAGTTGTATTTACCAAGGATGATGAACCAATTGTTGAAGCTAAGAGCAACCAACAGATAGCTCACTCGCTACAAGTGTACGAGTGAGCTTCTGAATTGTTTCAAAACATGGGTATTGAAGCAAATGGTGGTTCATTTTTCATTGGCCCATATAAAGAATCACTAATTCTTCTTAATGAACCAAATCATACCATTGTGGTCTAGTTTTAGTAGTTTTATCTTCATCAATCTCATTGTATTTTGGATGTTTAATGTTTTTTAATAAATGAAGTGTTTATTTTTCAATTACTGTGCTTGTAGTGCTTAAACAAATAAGACGATTAATGAACATTTGTACTTTTATTTGAATGAATGTAATTTAGATACATAGGCTAACATTCATTCCAACATAGATTACAAAAATCATATAAATAAGACATTCTTAAAGCATACATGACACATATTGAGTGATATGACTATGAATAGGAATGATTCTTCCATATGGCTTTATGACGTTCATCTGCTTTAGCATCCTCATTCTGAAAGTGTTGTTGTTCTGCCCATTCAACCATTTGATCAAAAGTGTAATCTGCTTGTGTTATGTTCTTTTTTCCGACTTCATTGTCACTTGTTTAGTCTGTTATCACATGATCCATCATTTCTGCCAAAGTAGCATTTGGGAATATATATTTTGCAATAGTAAAATCGACACCGCCATGGTCAATGTAGATTTCCAAGTTGCCTAGTGCTGCTGAAATATCAAACATTACATGCATATCATAGTTGTTTCTTAGTTTGACGGTGCTTGAAATGCCAGTGTGTGGTACTTCATAATAAAGAGCATGAATATTCCTATCAACGATGTTAAACAAATATTGCTTGAGCTCTTCTAGCTTCATTCTTGGAATACTGATGTGCATCTTCCAACCATTTACATACGTTTCTTTTCCGCCATAGCAAACCAATTGACCATTATTGTGAACAGGAAAATTGAAAATGGTTAGTGTATACGGTGTAGTAGGTTTAGTTTTTTTCTTGTACCAACGTTTATACCAGACACGCTCTTCCAGTTTGTTTTTTCTCTGAACCATTTCATGTATATAACCGACACGCTCTTGACGCTTTAGTTTTGTTTCTTCTGAATTTACACCAGCAAATAATTCTTCCGTAGAACCATCATTTGGAATCAAAATTGTGCTTAAATCTGTCAGATGCTCACAAACAAAAATTTGGAGCTTCCCAGCAACTTTTGCGATGTCATACATGACATCAATATCATAATCATTTTTAATTGCTTTCATTCCCATTAACGTTTGGTTTTGTGGCAATGCGTAATATAGAAAGTTGACCTTTGTTGGTAATTTTCTCTCTAGATAACTAACCATATCTTGATAATCAATTCTGGAACATTGATATTCATGTTTGAACCATCTTGATATGTTATTGGGTTAAGTGTAAAGTTTCCGTTGTAGTTGATAGTGAAGTGTAATGTAGTATTATTAGATGTTGACATTTAGAAGGAAGAATTGCTTTTGATTCATTGAAAGCAGAAAGTAGTGTCTATATATATATATATATATATATATATATATATATATATATATATATATATATATATATATATATATATATATATATATATATATATATATATTTAAAGATATATGTGGTGTATCACATGTCCCTATATGGTTACTGACACGCCTAAAAAGTTGTCATATAATTATTGAATGTTGTCATATTTCGCGTAGACATGTATGTGATTTATAGATTCTAATGCATGTCCCTATATTGTTACTGACATGTCTAAAACTTGTCATATGATTATTAAAACATGACAAAAAGTTTTCATATTTTGTGTAAAACACTATGTGATATAGACACTATATATATAACATCTACAAAGAACTTTAACAAACATAAGCTTTAACAAAAAACTAAATACTAACATACATCAACTTAACAAACATACAAATGGCGGCTAGTTTCCAGAGATTCAAATTTAAATTACATTTCAATGGCAAAGAAAGTGCTGTCATTATGCATAGTGACATCACTTACTCATTAATGGTTGAAATGTTGGTGAACAAATTCGAGTTGAATGCAAATACGCAACTCAGATTGTCCTTTAGGCTAAGTCCATCAGATACTCTGATGGAGATTAAAGACAACAACGATGTTTCTTTATTTGTTATGTGTGCTTGTGGTTCCGATGATGGTATAGGACAAATACGGATAATACCCGGTCCAGCGGGTATTCTTCAATTGGCCAAGCTCCGCAAAAATACAGACATTAGGGAAGGTGGCCCTTTGTCTGTAATGCCAACCCAAGAGTATGTCAGGAAAATAGTGGAGGACGCATCTGAAGATGATCATTTTATGCGTGGCCCATGGCTAAGCACGCTTGGCTATCTAGATGCTTTTGGGATCATGGTAGATGCTTGTTTAGGCGATATGAAAAACTTTTGTAAAAAAGGGAAGCTTGAACTGGTTGTAGCTGTCATCAAGTCTTGTACACCAAATTTGCTTGGTGAGCTAAATGTTACACTCAAAGATCCATCAGGAACAATGTCTAGTACAATTCATCACAAAGTCCTAGAAGAGGATAAGGGTTATGTCAAGTCTATCGGTGTCGGTGCTGTTTTGATACTAAAGAACGTCTCAGTGTTCACACCAAAACCACATAACCATTACCTTAACATCACTTTGAAAAACATTGTTGAGGTTTACCACAAGGATACCGTTTATCAGTGATGTTTAAAGTGGACTTTAGTTTTTTAATTTTTATCTTGTATTTTTATATGTTTCTATTTAACCCATCTACTATTTTCATTTAACTCATCTA
Organism: Chrysanthemum seticuspe; assembly: GCA_019973895.1. Classification (NCBI taxonomy): domain Eukaryota; kingdom Viridiplantae; phylum Streptophyta; class Magnoliopsida; order Asterales; family Asteraceae; genus Chrysanthemum; species Chrysanthemum seticuspe. Next base: position 92,285,201 of record BPTQ01000004.1, on the reverse strand, counting down.
CAAAACGTTAGTTATCAATGCCATAACTTGTTATATATAACATACACAAACATTCATTTGGTAAGCGTAGATGAAAATATATATACAAAAGCTCAACTAATCATATGTACATCCGCTAGTATCCTCATACCGGGTACCATAAAAATAATTAGCCATGAGTAATCTAAACTCCTTAAAAAATTGTGAAGGATTATTAATAACCATTGGTGGGATCCTACCATTACAAAATTGTAGCATAAGCCAACATGTTACTACTCCACAATCCATACCATTTGCTTGCTGCGGAGCCGGGAACCAGTTTGAATCATTGTAAGAGAATGAGAAGTTATAATGTTGGCGTCCGGTAACCCAAAAATATCCTTGGATCTCTAAACTTTCATTTAAGACTTTTGTCCATGCAACAATATGTCGTCGCAACTTATCCGGCCTAACATCACTTTGCATCGAGTCAAAAACAGAAATATGGGAATTCCAAAGATTTACGACAGCAGTCACCTAGTGATTGCCTTCGGCATGGATCGGCATATACACCTACAAAGATAAAATCATTAACCTACATAAAATTAAATACCTTATTAAAATATTAAACGTATTAAAATCATTAAACACAAATACTTACCACGTCTACCTCATCCCAGGAAGGGTACGGACGTGTCCTCCCACTTAATGTTCCCTGTAATGCACTATCAGTCACAAGTAAGAAGATAGAAGTGTCTGGAGAATGATTTAGCTACTGTCCAGCGAGCACCAGGTGGCCTCTGACGAATTAGAAGCTCAATCCATGCATTGATTTGCTAATTCAAATCAAAAAAATATCAAAATTATTATTTAGCATTCTATAAAAAAGACTATTCAAATACAATATAAATATTTAATAATAAACTTACACCGTCTGCAAGCCAACCATTACTTGGTACCTTGGAACAAAAAGGGAGCAGCTCGTTCCAAAAAATTGGCTCACATACAAAACCCATTACATGACAGTCCAGGTATATGGGTTCAGGGTTACGCAGGAAAGTATTTAAGTCGTCATAATAATTACGCCTAACCTAAATAGCCAAAAGTAAATTACTATATCAATACAAAGTTGTTAATCATTGTTAAAAAAAAATATTCAAGTAGTGTTATGATTACCTTAGTAGGGTCAACATTATAAAATGAAATGTACTCTCCGGTATAATTAGAACGTAAATACTCAACTTTATCCCCATCTTCTTCATCATCAACAACTTTTCCAAAATCTAACGGGCTAATATTGGCTGAAATGACATTATTCTTACTCCTACCAGCCCTTTTCTTGGGAAGAACAGTCGTGTCTGGCAAACCCTCACACGGGCTCAACAAAAAAGGTCCAGGACGAACATCTATCTTTTCTAGATTCATAGCACCCTAACACAAATAAATAATAATTTGTTACTTGCACATAATTAGTATTATAGTAGTAAATGGTAAAAAGATATATATTTATGTTAGTATAAATTTACCGGCAAGACACGACTAGCTACCGGGGGGGGGGGGGGGGGGTGATGGACTAGCTTGTTGCGCATTGTTACCCGACCACGGAACAAATCCTTGTTGTGGCATAGGCGTCCTAGAATGAGGCGTCAACTGGTCAAGTAACTGCGTGCCCACCTGTGGCGACTGATGGCGAGACACCCCGTCAAAGAAAGAACTACTCGGGGGCTTAGGAAACCCCCCCAGCTCCTGGACCAGCCTTGCCAAATACCTACATACAATATTAGAATGTTTAGTAATTTTTAAACAAAAAGAAAATTCTTTTGCACAAAAAAAAATTATATACCTGCCGTTAGTAATTTTTAAAACAAATAACAAGTAGTTAGCAACAAAAAAAAATACAACTATACCTGCGCGTTCGGGAACCCAGTAACTCCTGTTCCAGCCTGCCCAAAACCCTACATACAATATTAGTATGTTTAGTAATTTTTAAAACAAATAATTAGCAACAAAAAAAATACAAATATACCCCGCGCGTTCGGGAACCCAGTAACTCATGGTCCATCCTGTCCGAAACCCTACACACAATACTAGTATGTTTAGTAATTTTTAAAACAAATAACAAGAATTTAACAACAACAAAAAATATGAATATACCTGCGCATTCGGGATCCCAGTAAATCCTGGTCCAGCCTGCCCGAAACCCTACACACAATATTAGTATGTTTAGTAATTTTTAAAACAAATAACAAGAATTTAGCAACAAAAAAAAATACAAATATACATGCGCGTTCGGGAACCCAGTAAATCCTAGACCAGCCTGCCCGAAACCCTACACACAATATTAGTATGTTTAGAAATTTTTAAAACAAATAACAAGAATTTAGCATAAAAAAATACAAATATACCTGCGCGTTCGGGAAACCACTAAATCTACTAAAGAAACCAAATACTTGTTGGAACATTTTGTCGTGTTCCTTTATCTTGGAATCCTGAGCCTTTCTCAAATTCTCTAGTTCCATCAAATGACGATAAACGTATGATGGAACATCGTCACGACTATATTGGTCTGTAGGTGGGGGTATTGGTGGTGGTTCGATACCACGCCCCTAAAAAAATGCCATGCTATCACAAATTCAATCATGTTCGGACTCATATGCATCGGATACAAGTCTTAAGGCAGGTTCCGCTTCCTATAAATTATATAAATTATATCAACAAATATGAATATCCAGCATACGACGTTATGAATCACTAAAAACTAAATGGCATGATTAAATAACAACTCACCAATAAACTATCCAGCATACGACGTTGAAACTGCCGCTTATAACGCCAAGCACGCACTCTCGGATAGAGCTCTTCACGATTAAAAAAATCAAAACCCTTGACTCGATAGCTCTCCAAAATCCACGTCTAAAAAAATAATTGGTTAATTACTTTAACATTATACATATACATAAACAACAAAAACTAACAATAGGCATACCTTAAAGGCCCATGTAAAGCCCATCAACGAATACTTCGGTTTCTTTACCTTACCGTCAGGGTTGGGCGGTGGTCGTGGCTTCACAAAGAAAGCTTCAATACGTGAACCTATTGCACCAACTAACTGCTTGTACAATGTTGGCCATATGTACGAACCCCAAGGATATATGTTCCATGCATCAATATTATCTGCTAAGGCCATGCACCAACTCGGGAGTACGTAATTAAACTTGTGTCCTAACAACACCAGCTCCAACAACCCGACCAAACTAACGCAAACGGCATCGACATCGACAAGTTTATCAAAGTTATCGCTTAAAATAAAATTATGCAACAGTCCAGCAGTTATCGAACATCCATCATAACTTGAGTCAAATACACGTCTCCTAAAAGGAGTAGGTTCACCTTAAAATTTCTCTTGAAAATCAACCCCAAATCTCAACCCAGTTACTAAACAAAACTCCTCTCTACAAAATTTCAACTCAAAATCTCCTACATGATACGTCAATAGAACAACATCCGTGTCTCCCGGTTCAAGTTCGTCTTGACATAAACTAATATAATGTAGCAAAAGACATGTCTCTTGCATTTGTTCTAGATCAAACAACCATCCAAAACACGTACGCCTACACAATACTTCCTTATTGGTATTTAATTTTTTTCCAATGTGATGAAGCAATATTAGCTTACTTCTACAGGTAAGGTCAACGGCAAAATCCTAAAGTAAAAATTAATAAGACTATATATTATTAACTACACAATAAGCATAAAAAACCAAATATTGATATCGGAAGAAAAATAAATATTTACCGGAACGACTAGCGCCATATTAACCGACAAACACGATAACACCTAACCACTAACACTGCCGACAGCCGCACCACCAACACCAAACCACCACACCACGACAGAACCACAACAACACTACCACACAACTACCAACAGCCGCACCACCTACACCATACAACCACCAACAGCCCCACCACCACCACAAAACAACAACCACCTACAGCCGCACCTACACCACACCACCACCAACAGCCGCACCACCTACAACCACACCTACACCACACCACAACAACCACCACCAACAAAGCCAAAAAATAGAAAAACAAAAGAAGAGAATATGCAGGGAAATCTCCTACCAAACTTAACTTTGTGAAACTTAAATTGTGAATGATAACTAGCCATAAATTGGTCGATGAAAGGAGTAGTCATTCGTAGAGATTTTACAGTTATCTTCATGAGTTCCTAGGTGGGATATGCTGGGAAATCGCTTCAAATGTGTAGCGAATTGGGTAATTTTGGCAGCGATGAGGTTTTTTAATGTTAGTGAATATAGGAGTGATAATCTCTCTTCAAATGTGCAACGAAATGGCCAGCTTTGTCAGATAAAAGATAGTTGTGGGGGTCCGTTGTGTAAGATTTTGCCTCAAATTTGCTATGAAGTACATTTTTTTATTTTATTTTTTATTTTTTCAGTTATATTTAACATGGTGTTGACACATGTCCTACAAAGATTTCTCTGTCAATTTGAAGCGAAATCGGTTCGGCCACCGGGTCAACCCGGTTTTTCATTTAAAAATGAAAAATAAAAATAACCGGGTCAACTGGTTCAACCGTCGGGTCAGCCGGTTCGACCGCTGGGTCAACCCGGTTTTTATTTAAAAAATTTGAGAAAAACAAACCTTTCGAGAACCCGGTTGACCCGGGTCACTCAAAACCCGGCGGGTCTAACCAGTTAACCCGGGTTTTTTTACCCTTTTTTCGCCCGGAACCGGTCGACCCGGGTTTCAAAACATTGGTGTCCATCATGATTTATTTAAGTCTTTTTTTTTTCTTTTAAAAAAAATTCTTTCATTTTAAATATTTTTTTCGTGTTATATAATACGTGATGCAAAATATATGAATGAATTAAGTTTTTAAATGTATTTTCATTTGTATAATTTTTATTAAGTATTATATAACACAAACAAATATATTTAAGATCAAAAAATTGAAGAAAAAAATCTTTAAAAAGTAATAGTGGACACTTAATGCAAGACGGATGTAGTATATGAATCATGTCCCTCTATCATTACTCATATTGTTTGTGGGTCCATAGATACTTCTACAGTTTCACCCTTGGAAGCAATTAATTGCAACGAAAGAATTGTTATAGAGATTTTTGTACATTATAATACATTACATTTGGACTAAAATACACCGTTGGTCCCTAAACTTGTTGTTGTTCATCGCGATGGGACGAACCTCGTCCTTTTCATCGCCACGGGTCCAAATAGTAGCGATTAAATGCCAGATTGGTCCCTTTGACCAATTCTCGGTTAGTCAAAGTCTGTTAAGGTTAGGGTGTGCCTTGCACATGAGGGTAAACTCGTCATTTCATTGTTTTGGTCTTATTTATTTCATCTTCATCTTCCTCATGGGCTAAACCCAGATTCCGGCGACCTTAAACCCAGAATCCGGCGAGGAATACAAGTGCACAAGGATTAAAAATGAGGAAGATGAAGATGGGTTCTTGAACCAAGCGATGCTTACCTAAACAAAGTCATGTACAAAGGAACAACTAGGCACTGATGCTTACCTAAACAAAAATGTCACACGAACCCTTTGGTGTAACAGGTTGATCCTTAACAACCCACCATTTAATAGATTGTATTTTGCGGAAATTTTCATATAGCATATTAAGAAGATCAAATCACAACGATAAATTAAAAACTTTTGGAAGCTTCACAAGTTGCACTTGGCCTACTTAACAAATTAATGGATCGAATTGCAGACACTTTTTTCTCTCAGGAGCAGCCAAAAATTTTATATATGAAAAATCCTAATGCTATAGGGAAATAAAGATACTATACATCTGAGAGCATATACAGTTTGAAGGTATACAAGCCAGAGCAGGGCTATCTAATGATATCTAACCATTGTTCCCAACCTAAGGTTAATTTATTGCTTTTACTTGAAATCCAACAAAAGATTGCCTTTGAATTTCTCATTCTGAATTAATTTGGATCTACAAGAATAAATTGATCCTTCGCGTGACAGACAATCTAAGTTGTGATGAAAATGGAACCCTCAAACCATCTAACGTGAAGCAGGTGACACATACTTATTTTTTCGTCCCCGAGATCACTAAGTAACTAAACCTAAAATTCCTTTCGTGGTTTTGTGAATCGGATGAAAAGAGAAACGCAATCATGTAAACACCTTAATCCATGCATATATAAAACTTTTCACTCAAGAACAACCAGCCAATAAGTGCTCCAAAGATTTATATGTATTCACAAAACAGACATCAAGGTGAATGTGTTATCAAGATTCATACACATGGGAAGCCTTTCTTTCTTGGCATATCAAATGTAGAAGTATACATCTTTCTGGGTGCTAGCGTATAACGTATTCCATCGAGTAAAAGTATTGGAGACTAGCATGGAACTAATGAACTAACAAATCCTAAAATCTTCCCAAGCATCATATCCACTCCTAGTCTCTGTCGATGAGACCCTTCTGTCGGCAAGAGGTTTCGGATAGTAGTACATAGCCAATTCATTTACCATTCTCCATCTCTGAGCTGCTCCTCCAAACTCAAAAATTTTGTTGTGAACAAATACATAAATTCTGCTAGATATGCAGTTCTGCTATAAGAATGATTAGTTTTATCTAACTAATAAAATTATTCTGTTAACACATTCACAAATGTATTCAAGCTAAACATGTCGATCATGTGCATCTTTACATATTCTCCGTACTTACTATGTTCCTCTGTACATGACTTTGTTTAGGTAAGCATCGCTTGGTTCAAGAACCCATCTTCATCTTCCTCATTTTTAATCCTTGTGCACATGTATTCCTCGCCGGATTCTGGGTTTAAGGTCGCCGGAATCTGGGTTTAGCCCATGAGGAAGATGAAGATGAAATAAAATAGACCAAAATAATGAAATGACGAGTTTACCCTCATGTGCAAGGCACACCCTAACCTTAACAGACTTTGACTAACCGAGAATTGGTCAAAGGGACCAATCTGGCATTTAATCGCTACTGTTTGGACCCGTGGCGATGATTATGCCCGGGTTCGTCCCATCGCGATCCTCCGCTACAAGTTTAGGAACCAACGGTGTATTTTAGTCTTACATTTGTGAAGGCACTGTAGCAAGCAAGCTACAGTGCTTTCATCTATAGTGCAAAACACACACAACCAAACAGTACTAATGGTCGTTACTTACTTGACGGTTGTTAAGTAAAGACCGTTATCTTTAACATTTAAACAAAACATGGCATTTTAGTCGCCAGTGGTCCAAACTAGGGGTTTTTGACGCTAAACCAGTCCTTTGACCCGTTAGTCAACTTCTGTTATTTTTCCCATATGCCTTGCACATGATGGCAAAATGGTCATTTCATTATTTTTGTTATACCATCACTACCACCACCCACCCTTTATCTCTTTTTACTGACTCTCTCTCTAAATTTCTGCTTCTCTCTTTAAAATTAACACCATCATACCTTCTACAATAATTAGCTTCTCCTTCTACACTAAACCATCCATTACGTGTGTTTGAGATTGCTTAGTTCAACTTTTTTTTTGCTAGAAAAGAAGTAGTTACCAACCTGTTAAATTTTGAAGTGTTTCATCTAGTGCTGAATATGTAAACAAGCAATTTAATCTAAACACTCTGCTTGCAGATAAACATCCCAGTTTCCAAACACACTCTTTAGTAAGCCAACAATAACTCCTCATACCACATAACAGAAGTTCTCAAAGTACATCTAATTGAGAAAAAAAACTTTTTACATACTACAACTTCCAACAAAAAAATAAGGAAATACAAAAAGAAGACTAATAACAAACTATCAATTAATTTTTTTCTAATCATCTTTGACTTGACAACAGGCTTCTCATTCTCACCATCATCATCTTCAGATAATATCTCAGCATCATATGGGACGTCATTTGGAACGTTATGTTTGGTGATGAAATTCTTCAATATCCCCATAGTTTCGCCTTTCACAACTAACAATCGGTCTGAATTAATCCCTCCCCAATGTTCAATAGCATGTTTTTTCTGATCCAAGACAAAAGATTACTTTAACAACTGGACTCGGATGTTGTTGGTTTTCAATCTGCACGTCCATCGTAATCCACCTGCATAATCTCGTACATTTAACAAAGCTTAATGATGAACATGTATGTTCTAACTCCACAATAAGGAGTTTAGAGAACATGATCAACTAAATGAGGATTCTATTCAAGCAGTCACAATAATAAGAATTTGGGAAGGCAAACCAACCCATTTTATATGAAGCGACTAACATGTGTTTCAAAGGGATGCATTCTCTTTATAGTTCTAATACTTGTTGATGCTCGTTCTATTATCCTAAATAACTTACATGGGTTTTTGGAACTTCCCGTGAACCCAAACCTTATGCATTGTCTTTTGTTTACGACGATTCACTAACTTCACACAACAATATTCAAGCTCAACCTACAAATTAAGCATTCAACGAAAATAAGTAACTGAACTACAAGCAGATGAACTACAATTGACTAACTTACGAAGCAAATTATTACCTGAATGAAGCGAGCACCTAGAAAAAGATCTCGAGTACTATCCAAAGAAAAAAAGTATGACCGGGTGCCATCAGCACGCTTATATTCCGTGAATCCCACTCTCTGATCAGCCCCAAATCGAAGCATGGTCATGTCATAAAGGCCTGCAATCAATTGACAACATGAGAACACCAAATACCATCAAATATAAGATGTACATTCTTATAAACAAATGGACCTATAGTTCTCATCATTGATGAGACTTAAAGTTTATCGAGCATTACTATAATCCCTAAAGAAAAGCAGCCCACCAGATTTTAGGACAAAGAAAGCACTCAGCAACAGTTGTAAACATCCTATCAAGGGGTACAACCGACAGCGTAAAAACCTGCCATATAACACAAAGTTAATAAGACAAAACTCAGGGTTATAAAGCTAAAATAAATATATTTGATGATGGGATATACCAATGTAACAAAATTCATGCCACCAATGAAGCACTCTCTCTCCTTTGATAAATTTATATCAGTAAAATGTCTTTCATTATTGTCGTGTTCTGAAAGAAAGATAGAGTCAAAATTTTAGCAGTTCATATATTGTAAAATGTGTATATAAATGTAGTGTCAAGTGTAAACCACTTGAATGTAAGATATTCGACTTCTGTGACTGTGTTTGATGGCAAGAATCGCATAGCAACCACGTAGGAGATCGAGATGTAGAAAAATCCCAACAGAATTGACGAAAACCGTAAACGGCTTTTAGGGGAGACAACATTGGAAGCATATATGACTTCACTTGTTCTCTCAAGTGCTTCTGTGATATAATCGCATGCTGATAACGCTACACGCGTCGTTCGGGGTCAAGGAAACTTCCTTTTCTTCGAGCAAGTTTTATAACACCCTAGGCAGTGAACCTAATCGTTGTAGTGTAGTAATTAGGGTAAGCCACGGGTATTGATATCGTTCTCTAGGGGAATAGGAATGCTAGTGAGAAGTTACTACGCTAAGGTTGAGGTTGAGGAATGCAAAAACAGTCAAAAACACTTTGAAAAGTCTCAAAAAGACAGAAAAAAATATTTAGACTGTATTTTATGCATAAATTGTCAAATCTAGTCCCTGGTTATTCAAAACAAGTTATTTTTTCATAAAAGGCCCTCAGGGATTTTCAAGTTGTCAAAATTAGCCTTATAAAATTCAATTTTGCAAAATGGCAACTTTAGTCCCTGAAATTTCAAAGATTGACAGAAATTACCCCAGGACATTTTTAATTTGAAAATTATCATTTTTGGTCCTTGGGAAAATTAATCTTGTCATAATTAGTCCTTATGATGAAATTTGGAAAATTACAGCTTTGGTCCTTCAAGTTTGGTCAAATGGCAAATATGGTCCTTGTGATTAAAGTACCAAATCCAACTCCTTCCTTATCCCTTTTTGAACCCCCACTTCCACTTGACCCCTTCCTTATCCCTTTTAGAACCCCCTCCCTACCATTTAAACCCCATCACCAATAATAAACGACCCACCCATTTGCCTGTCCCTCCTCCTTCTTCTTCTTTCTCTTAAATCCAGAAGCTGCAACCCTCTTTTATCCTCTTTCTCTCCAACCCAAACACTCAACCTCACCCTTAATCCCTTTTATCCAGTCCACCCCAAATCCCAAACCCACTCACTCATCCTCTCCTTCTCCCAAGATGTCCAAAGTTATCAATCTTGGCTACAAGAAACCCCATGGATGGCTCAGATTCATGCTCATGTGTACCTACCTTATGGACGACTTGGATCATCTCAAGAAAGCACAAAGTGAAGTTTGGCTGCTTTTCCCTCTCACAAGAAACACAACTAATGCAAGAGATGAAGACCCTTAGTAGTAGTATAAATAGTGGATTGTAGCCAAGTTATAAGGCACCCCTAGTTTTAGTCTTAATTCAGTTTTTTTAAATTCAGTTGTAGTTCTTTTTATTTAATCAATGAAAAAGTTTTTTTTACCAATTCTATCTTATAGTTTCTTGATTGTTATCAAATACTTATTGTGTTTTAACCTTTCGTTCACTTAGCTAATTCTGATTCACAAAAGGGAGAGGCTTAATTCAGTTTTTCAAAGTGGTTTTTAAGCAAATAGCTTATGTTAAGGGGTGTTTGTTTTAAGCAAGTTCTTGGTCAAAAATTAGTTTTTACCCATTTGACTCTTAAAGTCAAACTCTATTTAGCTCATTAGTCAGTTGCAAAGGTGAATTTTGTTCAAGTTATGTGAGAATTAAGTTGAGAAAAAGAAAAAAAAGGCTTACTGTAACAGTCAAGAACAGCAGCCACAACTGCTGTTCATCACCGTATTTTTCAGCTTCTTTGGTTTTCAAAATTAGAAAAATTGGTTTTTCTCTAATCCTTTTGTACCCAACTTACTTTAGTTTAAGTTTCAAGTCTTGAAATAACTTCTAGCACAGTTAACATTGAATGTCAAAACCCCTTCTTTAGACTGTTTTGTTTTATGTAGCAGTTCCAAAATGACCCAACACAAGCTGATTTCAGCTTATATTTAAGCTGTTAAAAGTTTTCTGTTGGCCGCCAATTGTTTTTTTTTTTTTTTAAATCTCTACTAGCCTAACTTTGCTTTTGCAGCTTTAGATTGCTTTGGAGCTCACTGTCTAGCTTGAAAATAAGCTCCAAAAGTAGCCACTCAGGCTGTCTCGCAGCCTGCACACCACAACAGCTTGTTTGCAGCCTGCAAGAAACACAAGTCAGTTACTATCTTTTAGCTTATTAGTAGTATAGTTTAGCTCATTTAAGTTGTTAATTGCTCAATTAGTTTAAGTTAAATCATTGTTAGCTCATTAGTGCTTATCATAGGAGTTTATTGCTTGTTTTACATTTTCCATTTTAGCTTAGGATCCCCTAGTTAGTTGCCTACTGCTTATTCCCATAGATTGGGACTTTTATAGCTTACTTTAGAGAATTGATCCTAGTTTTAGTTTAGTTCCTATATTAAAGATGTTTCTTTTTTCCATAGTTAGTGCATCCTAATCTGTCTAGTGCATAAGCTGTGAAAGGGCTAGCCTCCTTGTGCTTAAAATAGCTTTAACTAAGTAGTTATAATCTGAATTGAAAGTCTCTTAGCTTAACTCATTGATTTGCTTAATTGTATTTCACATCAGATTGTAAAAAGGGGTGTTTGGTAGTTGCTTGTTTAAAAAGGGAGGGAGTTAGTTTTTTTTTTTATTAAACTGGTTGGAATAAGCTGTTCTAGCAGCTTATTAATTGGTTTTCACAGAAAAAGTCTTCACAAAAATCTTTCCCCTTGATTGCTTCTTGAAGTTTAAATAAAAAAAAAATTGAAAAAAAAGGGGTTCAAAAACTTTGGTCACTGGTGGGACTCGAACCCACGTCTCCCCACTCGAAGCACATGACCACAAACCCAACACACCAAACCAACTGCCCTTGGGACTTGTCTCGTTATTTTGCTGCACAATTAACTTCTTAAGGACACTTGGCAGTTTTAACTATAAGCCCTTTTGAGCTTATTTAGTGCTTATTTTCAAAAGCAACCACCATTTTTTTTTATTTTTCTTAGAACCAGTAAACATTAAAGTAGTTTTCGTGATTTTTTCAGATTTTTCTCAAAGTGTTTAGTATTTTTAATTATTTAATTAGATTAAATTAGTTTTTAATTCGTAGTAATTAATTTAAAAGTCAAAAAAATACCCGGTCTTTTTCTAAAATTATTTTTAGTCAATTAGGACGTAGAAAAATTGATTTCACACCCGTAGCCCTTAAATTGCAAAATGTTTACGTTTATGGCTCGGGTTATTTCCCGGTTTTTACGTTTTAGCACCCTAGGACTTAGTTTAGCCTCGTTTTATCATTTCTTAGGCTTAGGAGTAGTTAGTTTGTAGTTTATTAGGGTTCCCTTGCCTTAATTACTTTCCCATTAATCAATTCGTAGAAAACGTAATTCAAACCAAACAAATCATTAAAATCCAATTCAAGTTCAAATCACAAAACTCAACGAATCCTTCTATTCACACCTCGTTGGGACACGACCCGGGAAATCACTTTCCCGGTATCACTTTATCACACCCGTAAGATTTGATACTTTGACCTTTTTCCTAAAAGGTTAATTTGTCGAATTTTACGGTTATTTTGATATACGTTGATATTGTGTTTTTCACCACTCACTTTACACGAATCAAATTTTGGCGCCGCTGCCGAGGAGGTGTGTTGCGACAATATCGTGAAGTTTTTGCGATTAGTGACTTGAAGAACCTTCCTCGTGAAGTTATTGTTTTTTAAAAATACAAAAATACAAAAATGTTTTTCTTTTCTTTGTATATATGTAAAAGATTAAAAATACAAAAAGATTTTTGCTTGTTGTTTTAAATAAAATAGAAGACACAATCAATATAACATTCTCAACTGAGGTATTATCATTATAAGTTCCCGAACAAAAGATTTAAAACTTGCCTTTGTGTCGCTCGTGTTTTGGTTTACTTTTATCGGTTTAACAAACTGTGTGAGGGGTATAAGGACGGCCTGACATTAAATTGCGGCTGAAAAGAGACGGGTTTTTAATAAGCTTCGCGCTGACCTAAAAAGTCTCTCCGCTCCTTTGTGCGTTTTACTTATAGAAGTGATCATTTTACGTGGGATTATTGGTTTAAGTTCACTGTGTTTTGCCTCGGTCTTGTTTTAATTGAAAGTGTTGTTTTTGGAAGTGCATGCGCACTCGCTCGCAAGCTCATAGACGTAACCGTAACCAAGCAAACGTACCCGAGATACGTACCGTTGAACAACCTACCATGAAACAAAATCGAGCTCCCGATCTCCGAACGATGGAGGAGCTTTGCCAACCCACGATGGATGGACGGGGCGGTCCAATTGCCCCGGTCAACATCGAGGCCACGGATTTTGGACTTAAGCATCACATGATTCAACAAGTCCAAAGTTTTTGCCAATTTCACGGATCACCGGGTGACGATGCCAACAAGCATCTCGACAAATTTCTCACCGTCACCCAAAGTATGAAGCAAAATGGGGTCACCGATGACGCCCTTCGCTTATATCTCTTTCCATATTCCTTGACGCTTCATGCCACCGCATGGTTTGATCGTCTTCCCAAGAACTCAATCCATAGTTTCGATGAAATGATCTCCAAATTCTTGGCGAAATATTTTCCACCGTCGATGGTGACGAAACTAAGGAATGAAATCAGCAACTTTAGGCAGCATCCCGATGAGTCCTTATTTGAGGCATGGGAACGCTATAAGCTTTCGATTGATCGATGTCCGAACCACAATATGTTGCTTGTCACCCAAATAGATACGTTCTATAACGGGTTAACATTGAGACGTCGTGACACAATCAATGTTGCTGCCGGTGGTACCTTTATGAAAAGGCGACCCGAAGAGTGCTACGATCTCATCGAAAACATGACTGCCCACCACAATTATTGGGATTCCTCAGCCGAGAGGAGTGAGTCAAGGAGATCTACCACCCTTCCATCTTCTGAATACACGACTCTAACCAAAAAGATTGAAGAAATATCCACTGCCGTACTTAAAATGAGTCAAAATAACAACAATCAACAAGTGAATGTCGTGAACAAGAGTTGTGAGACTTGTGGTGGTCCACACCCTTATTTTGAGTGTCCAGCCTCCGGTGGCTTCACTCAAGAGAGCGTATATGCCGCTTCTAGTTCCTACAATACGGGAGGTAATTCCTACCAACCGCAAGGAGACCGAAACCTTCTAAGCTATCGTTCTAACAATTTCCTTGGACCACCCGGGTTTAATCAAAATCAGAACAATCAAAATGTGCAAAATAGAAATAATCAGTTCAATCAAAATCAGAGTCAGAATCGGAATTTTCAAAATCAAAATCAAGGTTTTCAAAATCAAGGAAATTTTAATCAAAACCGATTCCAAGCTCCTCAACAAAACATGCAAGCCCAGCCTCCTCAAGCTTCCATTGACATTGCTAATTACATCAAAAGCAATGAAGCTAAGATGGTGTCCATGCAAAATCAAATTACCACTTTGAAGAATGATTTCACTTCCGAGCTTAGAGCTACTAGTAACAAAATTGATCAATCTCAAAGCAAGATTGAAAGCATGTTTGCTAGTCTCATGAGTCAAAAGAATCACGCTTCAACTTCGGGAGCTCTTCCGAGTAATACCATTCCCAACCCAAAAGGTGAATTGAATTCTATTGCCACCCGAAGTGGTAAGTCTTATGAGGGACCCTCGATGCCTAATCCTTCTCCGGTGAGGGATGTGGAACGAGAAACCGAGGTATCAAAGGACAAGGTGCATAACTCAAACCCACGAAGTACCGCACAAGTCCAACCTCCGGTGGTCTTACCTCCAATTCTGGAACCCGTTGTTCCGATGACCATTCCTAAGCCTTCACTTCCTTATCCTTCAAGGCTTAATGATCAAAAGCTCTGTGATAAAACTAGTCAACAAATGGAGAAGCTTATCCAAATCTTTCAAGATTTGCACTTCGAGATTAGTTTCGCGGACGCTCTTCTTCTAATGCCAAAGTTCGGTCCAACAATCAAAAATTTGTTGAATAACAAAGAAAAGATTTCCGAAATGGCTAAAACTTCTTTGAACGAAAATTGTTCGGCGGTTATCCTTAAAAAACTTCCCGAAAAGTTAGGAGACCCCGGAAAATTTCTCATCCCATGTGATTTTCAAGGCATAGTTCAATGCTCCGCCTTGGCCGATCTTGGCGCTAGCATTAACTTGATGCCACACTCAATGTGGAAAAAGCTTTCATTACCTCCGCTTACACCTACATGTATGATCCTCGAGCTTGCGGACCGTACAAGTTCTCGTCCGCTAGGTATAGCCGAGGATGTATTTGTGAAAGTAGGCAAGTTTCATTTCCCCGCCGACTTTGTTGTTGTCGAATTTGATGCTGATCCCCGAGTACCCATCATCCTTGGGAGGTGTTTCTTAAAAACGGGTCGGGCATTGATCGACGTTGATGAAGGGGAAATCACTTTGAGGGTAAACAAGGAAGCCGTTACTTTCAATCTCAATCAAGTCACGAAATACTCCCCCAATTATGGAGACAATTCCGTCAACAAAATTGATGTCCTTGACATTGTGTCGGAGGAGTATTCTCAAGAAATTCTTGGATTCTCGAGTGGCAATCCCACTTCGGTTGATCCCATCGTTGCTCTCTCTTCCCCTTCCTTCACTCCGTTTGAGGGAAGTGACTTTATTTTGGAAGAGATTGAAGCATACTTGGCTAGTGATTTTGTTCCATGGGAAATTGATCACGCTCCCATCGACATTGAGGGAGATATTCTTCTCATCGAGAAGATGCTCAATGAAGATCCTTCATCACTCCCTCCTCAAGAACTTCATAAAGAGGAAATCAAAACAATTGAAAAATCTAATGATCCTCCCGAGGTCGAACTTAAGGACTTACCACCTTATCTCGAGTATGCATTTTTGGAGGGTGACAATAAATCACCCGTCATCATTGCTAAAGACTTAAGTGAGGATGAAAAATCCGCTCTCATAAAGGTTTTGAAGTCACACAAGCGAGCCATCGCTTGGAACCTTTCCGACATCAAGGGTATTGACCCGAGATTTTGTACACACAAGATTCTCATGGAAGATGACTTCAAACCGGCGGTTCAACACCAAAGAAGGGTGAATCCTAAAATTCATGAGGTTATCAAAGCGGAAGTCATAAAACTTCTCGATGCCGGATTGATTTACCCTATCTCGGATAGTCCTTGGGTTAGCCCCGTTCATTGTGTGCCCAAAAAAGGTGGCATTACCGTTGCTGAAAATGATGAAAACGAGTTGATTCCTACTCGATTGGTTACGGGATGGCGTGTTCGCATTGACTATCGAAAGTTAAATGAAGCCACCCGTAAAGACCACTTTCCATTACCCTTCATGGACCAAATGCTTGAGAGATTAGCGGGAAACGAATACTATTGTTTTCTCGATGGTTTCTCGGGTTACTTCCAAATACCCATTGACCCACAAGATCAAGAAAAGACCACATTCACGTGTCCTTATGGAACATTTGCTTACCGACGCACGCCCTTCGGCATGTGTAATGCTCCCGGTACGTTCCAAAGGTGTATGATGGCCATTTTCCATGACATGATCGAAAAGACTATGGAAGTCTTTATGGATGATTTTTTGGTCTTTGGGGATTCTTTTCAAACATGTTTCTCCCATTTGGACAAGATGCTTGAACGTTGTAAAAACACGAATCTTTGTCTAAATTGGGAGAAATGTCACTTTATGGTTAAGGAAGGAATTGTCCTTGGCCATAAGATTTCTAAGAGCGGGATTGAGGTTGACAAAGCTAAAGTCGATGTCATTTCAAAATTACCTCCTCCCACAACCGTCAAAGGAGTTAGAAGTTTCCTTGGTCATGCCGGTTTTTATCGTCGTTTCATTCAAGACTTTTCAAAAATATCCCGACCTATGACCCGACTTCTTGAAAAAGACACTCCTTTCGTTTTCTCTAGTGAGTGCGTTGAAGCTTTTCAAACTCTTAAGAAGAAGCTCACGGAAGCACCAATTCTAGTTGCCCCCGATTGGGAATTACCATTTGAGCTTATGTGCGACGCAAGTGATTTCGCCATAGGTGCAGTATTGGGGCAACGAAAATCAAAATATTTCCAGCCTATACATTATGCTAGCAAAACTTTGACCGAAGCTCAAGCACATTACACTACGACGGAGAAAGAATTACTAGCCGTGGTGTATGCTTTCGAGAAGTTTCGGCCATACTTAATTTTGTCCAAAAGCATAGTGTATACGGATCACTCGGCTCTCAAATATCTCTTTGCTAAGCAAGATGCAAAGCCGAGATTGCTCCGATGGGTTCTCCTCCTACAAGAATTTGATATCATTATCCGTGATAAAAAAGGAGCGGAGAACCTAGCGGCTGATCATCTCTCTCGTCTTGAAAATCCACATCAAGGTGTGCTCGAGAAAAAGGAAATAAACGAAACGTTTCCTCTCGAGACTCTTAATGTGGTATCTCATCATGAAAATTCGAGTACCCCATGGTTTGCCGACTTTGCAAACTATCATGCGGGTAACTTTGTTGTGAAAGGGATGTCGTCCCAACAAAAGAACAAATTTTTCAAAGATGTCAAGCATTATTTTTGGGACGACCCCTACTTGTTTAAGGTTTGTGCGGATCAAGTCATCCGACGGTGTGTTCACGGCCAAGAAGCCGATGAAATTCTCAAGGCTTGTCATAATGGACCCACGGGGGGACATCATGGCCCGAACTACACCGCGAAAAAGGTGTTTGACTCCGGTTTCTATTGGCCCACGATTTACAAAGATGCCCATAACCTCGTCAAATCTTGCGACTCTTGCCAACGTCATAGCAACATCTCTAAAAGAGATGAAATGCCTCAAAATGCCATTCAAGTGTGCGAAATCTTTGACATATGGGGCATCGACTTTATGGGTCCGTTCCCGTCTTCTCGAGGGAACAAGTATATACTCGTGGCGGTTGATTACTTGTCTAAATGGGTGGAAGCGAAAGCGCTCCCCACCAACGACGCCCGAGTAGTTGTGAAATTCTTGAAGTCTCTCTTTACCCGTTTCGGAACTCCCCGTGCCATCATTAGTGATCGCGGTATGCACTTTTGCAACGACCAATTCGCAAAAGTCATGCTTAAGTACGGTGTCACTCACCGTCTTTCTACCGCGTATCACCCACAAACTAGTGGGCAAGTGGAAGTTTTAAATCGTGGCTTGAAAAGAATCTTGGAGAGGACCGTAGGTGAAAACCGTGCCTCTTGGTCGGACAAACTTGAAGATGCACTTTGGGCCTTCCGTACCGCTTACAAAACACCCATCGGGTGTACTCCTTACAAGCTTGTGTATGGAAAGGCGTGTCATCTCCCGATCGAGCTCGAGCACAAAGCCTATTGGGCCTTGAAGCATGTAAATTTTGACCTTAAGTCCGCGGGTGATCATCGAAAAGTTCAACTCAATGAATTAAATGAACTCCGTGATCAAGCCTACGAGAACTCGTTGATTTACAAGGAAAAGACAAAGAAGATCCATGACTCAAAGATTAAGAACCGCGTTTTCAACGTTGGTGACCGAGTCCTTCTTTTCAATTCTAGATTGAAAATCTTCTCGGGGAAGCTTAAGACCCGTTGGACCGGTCCATTCACCGTTGCCAAAGTTTTTCCATATGGCACCGTCGAGTTATCTCAAACCGACGGACCAAACTTCAAGGTGAATGGACATAGGTTGAAGCATTATTTTGGAGAGGACATTCCACTTGTGGTTGTCCCGGATCTACAAACTTTCCCCATGAACAAATGAATGCGGGGATCGAGTCAAGCTAGCGACTCGGGAATCAAAAACAGTAGCACACTATATGGGTTTTCACCCGTATTTCTGACTTCTTTCTACTTTCTTCCACCCTAGTGTGGGGGAGTTACCCCCCGCTGTTGTATATAATGTTTTCAAAAAAAAAAAAAAAAAAAAAAAAAAAAAAAAAATCAAATAATGGCCGTAGTATTTCCCTTTTACGTTCTATGTTTCGGCATAACCGCCGATACTTTGAATATTGAGGGCAATATTCATTTCTAGTGTGGGGGGAAATTCTCACGAATTTTATCATGTATATTACCACCCTATTCCCCCATTTTTGGCCAAAATGTTTTTTGGAGTAAGTGTTTTGCACTTACTCAGCTTATGGTTATCAGTCCGCCATGTCTAATAAACAAAAGGATTGGCTAATCCAGGAGCAAACGGCTCTTGGTAAAGATATCTCAAATCCGTTGACGGCTTGCAATTTGCCCAAAATTGTATGGTGTTCAGCTCACCATATCTTTAATTAGTGAAGAGTTGGCTAGCCCGCAAGTTTATGGCTTGTGGTAAAGGCAGTTAGAAAACCATAATTGGTAATCGACTCACCAAAGATATTTTATCTAAGAGTTGGCTAGTCCAGAAGCAAACGGCTTCTGGTAAAGACAAATCAAAACCGTTGAAAGCTGGTGATTTGCTCAAAATCATTTGGTTATAATTGTACCAAGGTTCTTACTTGAACTGAAACAATTGGCTACTCCAGAAGTAATGGCTTTTGGTAAAGAGATTCAAATCCATTAAGTTTTCTCAAAAGATTGCTAGGGACTAGCAATAGTTTAGTGTGGGGGATTGATGAGTGTCTAAATACTCATCATTTTTGTTCCTTCTACACTACAAAAACAGTCAAAAACACTTTGAAAAGTCTCAAAAAGACAGAAAAAATATTTAGACTGTATTTTATGCATAAATTGTCAAATCTAGTCCCTGGTTATTCAAAACAAGTTAATTTTTCATAAAAGGCCCTCGGGGATTTTCAAGTTGTCAAAATTAGCCTTATAAAATTCAATTTTGCAAAATGGCAACTTTAGTCCCTGAAATTTCAAAGATTGACAGAAATTACCCCGGGACATTTTTAATTTGAAAATTATCATTTTTGGTCCTTGGGAAAATTAATCTTGTCATAATTAGTCCTTATGATGAAATTTGGAAAATTACAGCTTTGGTCCTTCAAGTTTGGTCAAATGGCAAATATGGTCCTTGTGATTAAAATACCAAATCCAACTCCTTCCTTATCCCTTTTTGAACCCCCACTTCTACTTGACCCCTTCCTTATCCCTTTTAGAACCCCCTCCCTACCATTTAAACCCCATCACCAATAATAAACGACCCACCCATTTGCCTGTCCCTCCTCCTTCTTCTTCTTTCTCTTAAATCCAGAAGCTGCAACCCTCTTTTATCCTCTTTCTCTCCAACCCAAACACTCAACCTCACCCTTAATCCCTTTTATCCAGTCCACCCCAAATCCCAAACCCATTCACTCATCCTCTCCTTCTCCCAAGATGTCCAAGTTATCAATCTTGGCTACAAGAAACCCCATGGATGGCTCAGATTCATGCTCATGTGTACCTACCTTATGGACGACTTGGATCATCTCAAGAAAGCACAAAGTGAAGTTTGGCTGCTTTTCCCTCTCACAAGAAACACAACTAATGCAAGAGATGAAGACCCTTAGTAGTAGTATAAATAGTGGATTGTAGCCAAGTTATAAGGCACCCCTAGTTTTAGTCTTAATTCAGTTTTTTTAAATTCAGTTGTAGTTCTTTTTATTTAATCAATGAAAAAGTTTTTTTTTACCAATTCTATCTTATAGTTTCTTGATTGTTATCAAATACTTATTGTGTTTTAACCTTTCGTTCACTTAGCTAATTCTGATTCACAAAAGGGAGAGGCTTAATTCAGTTTTTCAAAGTGGTTTTTAAGCAAATAGCTTATGTTAAGGGGTGTTTGTTTTAAGCAAGTTCTTGGTCAAAAATTAGTTTTTACCCATTTGACTCTTAAAGTCAAACTCTATTTAGCTCATTAGTCAGTTGCAAAGGTGAATTTTGTTCAAGTTATGTGAGAATTAAGTTGAGAAAAAGAAAAAAAAAGGCTTACTGTAACAGTCAAGAACAGCAGCCACAACTGCTGTTCATCACCGTATTTTTTAGCTTCTTTGGTTTTCAAAATTAGAAAAATTGGTTTTTCTCTAATCCTTTTGTACCCAACTTACTTTAGTTTAAGTTTCAAGTCTTGAAATAACTTCTAGCACAGTTAACATTGAATGTCAAAACCCCTTCTTTAGACTGTTTTGTTTTCTGTAGCAGTTCCAAAATGACCCAACACAAGCTGATTTCAGCTTATATTTAAGCTGTTAAAAGTTTTCTGTTGGCCGCCAATTGTTTTTTTTTTAAATCTCTACTAGCCTAACTTTGCTTTTGCAGCTTTAGATTGCTTTGGAGCTCACTGTCCAGCTTGAAAATAAGCTCCAAAAGTAGCCACTCAGGCTGTCTCGCAGCCTGCACACCACAGCAGCTTGTTTGCAGCCTGCAAGAAACACAAGTCAGTTACTATCTTTTAGCTTATTAGTAGTATTGTTTAGCTCATTTAAGTTGTTAATTGCTCAATTAGTTTAAGTTAAATCATTGTTAGCTCATTAGTGCTTATCATAGGAGTTTATTGCTTGTTTTACATTTTCCATTTTAGCTTAGGATCCCCTAGTTAGTTGCCTACAGCTTATTCCCATAGATTGGGACTTTTATAGCTTACTTTAGAGAATTGATCCTAGTTTTAGTTTAGTTCCTATATTAAAGATGTTTCTTTTTTCCATAGTTAGTGCATCCTAATCTGTCTAGTGCATAAGCTGTGAAAGGGCTAGCCTCCTTGTGCTTAAAATAGCTTTAACTAAGTAGTTATAATCTGAATTGAAAGTCTCTTAGCTTAACTCATTGATTTGCTTAATTGTATTTCACATCAGATTGTAAAAAGGGGTGTTTGGCAGTTGCTTGTTTAAAAAGGGAGGGAGTTAGTTTTTTTTTTTTATTAAACTGGTTGGAATAAGCTGTTCCAGCAGCTTATCAATTGGTTTTCACAGAAAAAGTCATCACAAAAATCTTTCCCCTTGATTGCTTCTTGAAGTTTAAATAAAAAAAAAATGAAAAAAAGGGGTTCAAAAACTTTGGTCACTGGTGGGACTCGAACCCACGTCTCCCCACTCAAAGCACATGACCACAAACCCAACACACCAAACCAACTGCCCTTGGGACTTGTCTCGTTATTTTGCTGCACAATTAACTTCTTAAGGACACTTGGCAGTTTTAACTATAAGCCCTTTTGAGCTTATTTAGTGCTTATTTTCAAAAGCAACCACCATTTTTTTTATTTTTCTTAGAACCAGTAAACATTAAAGTAGTTTTCGTGATTTTTTCAGATTTTTCTCAAAGTGTTTAGTATTTTTAATTATTTAATTAGATTAAATTAGTTTTTAATTCGTAGTAATTAATGTAAAAGTCAAAAAAATACCCGGTCTTTTTCTAAAATTATTTTTAGTCAATTAGGACGTAGGAAAATTGATTTCACACCCGTAGCCCTTAAATTGCAAAATTTTTACGTTTATGGCTCGGGTTGTTTCCCGGTTTTTACGTTTTTACGTTTTAGCACCCTAGGACTTAGTTTAGCCTCGTTTTATCATTTCTTAGGCTTAGGAGTAGTTAGTTTGTAGTTTATTAGGGTTCCCTTGCCTTAATTACTTTCCCATTAATCAATTTTGTAGAAAACGTAATTCAAACCAAACAAATCATTAAAATCCAATTCAAGTTCAAATCACGAAACTCAACGAATCCTTCTATTCACACCTCGTTGGGACACGACCTGGGAAATCACTTTCCCGGTATCACTTTTATCACACCCGTAAGATTTGATACTTTGACCTTTTTCCTAAAGGGTTAATTTGTCAAATTTTACGGTTATTTTGATATACGTTGATATTGTGTTTTTCACCACTCACTTTACACGAATCAAGCTCAGAAAACGAGAAAAAGTGATCTGATGTTTTTACTCCTTCCTGACGCCGTCAGGTTATCCTGACAAAAACTGGTCTGCGATTTTCTGGAAAAAATTTGGAAAATTTACATCTTTAGAATCTGGAAAAATTTCTGCAAAAACATCCATTGTGACTCGATACAAGCATTTGACTCGAACAAACACACAAATATATCTTTTAATTAATTGAAATTCTCATGTTTACGTTTCTTTTAAAAACGTGTGTAATCCTCCCTACACTTATCCTTTGTGTAAAATACCTTTATATGTGATTAAGACGAGGTTAAAAACAAAATAAGGCATTTTTACAAATTTAAACATGAGAATAAACAATCAATAAAAGATATATGACACACAAATAAAAATGAAAAAGGAAAAACACATGGGTTGCCTCCCAAGAAGTGCTTGTTTTTGTTCGAGTCACGAGCCTGACTCTACCCTTATTTAACGGATAAAGGGGAGGTTTTCCCTACACTTAAGTTTAAGTGCGGGTGATAGTAGCAATACACACCCTTAGGGTGGAAATTTGCTACGTGAGGAGAGGGTGATGGGTGATTTATATGCTCAAAGGAGTGTGCTCTATTCATTATAACCTTACCTAAGTCTATTGGTGTAGCGGGTGAATCAAATCTCTCTCCTAAAAATGGATCATCTTCTATCAACTTCAAAAGATTCTTAGTTAAGGATCCATCTTGACCTAATAAACCCGGTTTAAACCCATAGTGTTCCTTGTTATCAACCATGAATGGGTGATATATGTGTGTAAGGTCATGGGTTACTCCTATATTAGCTTCCACTCTACATGGCCTAGAATCTACCACCTTTATCAAGCAACTACCCGGACTATCTATTTTGATGGGTGGATTGGGGCCTAATTCAATTCCAAGATTCACATCTAAAGACGGAAAATTGGGTAAGGTTTTTGGTTGAGGCTCCGGTTCATCAAAATTAGGAACTTCCCTAGGACTAAGAAAGTGGTCATGACAACAAGCATCTAAACCTACATTCTCTAGTGGCGTTTGGTCCAAAGGTTCTCTATCAATCGGGGTTCCTATAGTCTCTTCTACTTCTTCCAGGTAAGTTATAGGTGATGTGTGTTCCTCAAGTGATGGTAGGGCTTGTGGGCTTGGAGTTTCCACCTTTTTCTCCATTATATCTAGACCTCCTAAATGTTCATCATGTGTTTTAGCATGATCTGACCCAAATACACTCCTAAGCATCTCAAATCCTTCTTTAGCCATTTCAAATTCTTGGTCCGATTCATAAGAATTATTCTCAAAAATTTGATCACTATGTTCTATTTTCCTAAAGGATTCCTCACGCGTGTCATATGCTTTGAAATCTATCCCACGCATGCAACTAGGCAGTTCAACTATAACCATCTCACAATCTTGTTCGGGTTTAGGTTCCATGTTCTTAAAAACTAGGTCTTTTTGATCATGGTGCCTAAGATCATTCAATTGATGGTTTATGCATAGGAGGCTTTTCTGAAAAATTCTCCAGATGGTGTCACTAAAAGGAGTTGATCCTGACAACAATTGTTGAATAGAAGCCACACAAGTACATAATATATCAAATCCATCCAACCTTACACCCATCTCCTTTTGGATATCTCTAAGTTCACTCACAAATTCGTTAGAACAATTAAAACCAAACCAATCTGCGAAATTCAACTGTTCCTCATTTGTTAATGATGCAAATGCAATTTCACTTGCCATAGCGACAAATGAAAAAGGGTTTTACGAACACAAACACAAAGAAGGGGGATAGACTACAAGGAAGCTAAGAATGAGAAAAAAATTTACTTGATAGGAATCAAGCAAAGAAACCTAAACGAGGTGGACTACTAACTAGCTATTCTATTCCCCGGAAGCGGCGCCAAAAACTTGATAACGCTACACGCGTCGTTCGGGGTCAAGGAAACTTCCTTTTCTTCGAGCAAGTTTTATAACACCCTAGGCAGTGAACCTAATCGTTGTAGTGTAGTAATTAGGGTAAGCCACGGGTATTGATATCGTTCTCTAGGGGAATAGGAATGCTAGTGAGAAGTTACTACGCTAAGGTTGAGGTTGAGGAAGATTATTTTTGTATTTTTATATTTTATGAAATTGAAAGGTACGAATCTCGGGTATTGGATTTGGGGGGTTGATATTTCTACCGATTACTCTACTATTATCTAATTATCTAAACTAAGGTGGTGGGAGTCTATGTCTAATTAATGTGTGCTCGTATGATAGTTTAAAGATGTGTTTACTTAGGTTTTACTACTCCTTAATTATCTCCTATTGATGGTTGAGTTGTCACGTCCTTATTCTTAGTTGCGTTGTGTGTCTAAGTTGTAGGGTATGCGTTTCTCCCTAACTCTTTGAACTTACCAAAGGGTCTCGTCTAAAAAACCCACTAGGGATAATAAGCTCTTACTCTAAGGCACTCTTTGGATGGGTTAGCCTACAACTACTCAGGTAATTATATTCTAAGGTTCACAAAGATGAATCAAGCATTAAGTACACAACGAATGACATATCGCATTACTAGATCATTAATCAACTAAGATAAGAAACAACCAATCAATATTCATTAATTAAGTTTCATACTTCCTAAGCAAACACACAAGTAAATTAGCCGGACATGGAGAACATGCAAGCATACACACAAATAATCAAAGACATAATTGAATTGATGAAGTAAAGACTTATCTTGATGTAAAATAAGGTTTGAAACCCTAAAATACTGTACAAGACACCCTTGGTTCGGTTTTAGGTTTTTACTCCAAAAGACTCTCTCTAAACTGAAAAATTCGGATTCTATATATAAGATTACACTTGCGACGGCGTCACCTTATGTTTTGTGACGTCGTCGTGTCGCCGTCATTAGGGTTTCGTCTTGGCCACGTTAACCTTGCGACGGCGTCACCTTATGTCTGTGACGCCGTCCTCTTCAGCTTCTGACGTCATCTGGGTCGCATCTAGGCCGTCTGAGTTGCGACGGTCTACTCCTTTAAAGCCCGACGTCGTCCTTCAAAACTAGCAATTTTCTCTTCTGAGCCGTCACAAATTCCTCTGACGGCGTCGCAGTTAAGCAGTGACGCCGTCGCCTTCTGTTTTCAGCAGCTTTGAGTGTCTCGATTCTGACTTTGGCCATTTTCTTCGTATATTCGCGCCTTTTCGTCCAAATAAGTGCCATTCCAACATTTTGCCTTCAAAAGACCTAAAAAGTGAAAAGGAACGATATTAAGCAATAACGGATACAAAAATGATCAAATAAGGGCTAAAACGACCCCTCAAAATGGTACCTTTTAAAACCTTATCACATGCATCTACTAGGATGTTTTCTTTGCATCTACACAACAGGAAAAAAGATAACATCTTATGAATCTACAGCATAATGTTACTGAAACAATCAAATTAGTAGCTTTTAATATTCCGTCATCAGTTTCATAGTTAGACATGAATAAGTACCACGCAGTGATATTGACGATAAAACATATTCTTTTTTATAATTACCTTAAGATTGGTAGCACAGTACTTCCGTTAACACATCCAACCTCCAATAACTTGGAAGATTTCTTACAAGACGCTAGTTCAGGGAATTCCTTAACCAAATACCGCCTTTCCTGCACGAGGAAACTATATTTATACAACGGATCTCAATTCTCAATACATACAAATTTGGGTAGAAAAATATAGTTATTCTTTTTTGCAAAACACCCACAATCGTACACAAAACCTTAAATGAGCAAAATGTAGTTAAAGAGCTTGTTTGAGATAGCGCCTTGAAAGTAGTTACTTACGTAATATAAGCAGCAACAAACATTCCCAATAACAATATCTATAGAGTAATTTGTAACAAGCATAGAGCAATATCATTTTCTATATGGGAAAATTTAATTTAAAAAATAATATGAATAACAGATTAATAATTGATAAAATAAATAAATTTAATAAATTATACAAAAGGAAACGAATTAATCTAGCCTGGTTCTTGATGATAGCGCCGATTTGTGTCTTTTCTACTGCTGCTAATATTTTGGGGGGAGTATAATACGCCTATATCAGTAACATCTAACTGGATTTCGTTCAAACATGTGGTGTTCATACTTCATAGCTATATGATCAGAATGAATAAAATTAACGAAACCCTAATTCTGAAATCAGGTCAAGATCGAACAAGATTATGATTTTAGTACTAAATTGAGGTTAATTGAGAAATTTTGAGAATTAATTGAAGAAATAAAGATGTAATTCGGCGTACCTTAGAATGCAATGATATGTGTGCGTTTTTGTGGAGGTAACCAGAGGAAGAAAAGTAGAAGAAGAAGATTTAATAATCCAAATATATGAAATGTCCTTTATGCCTTAACTAAAAACAAAAAAATAAAGCAAATAATGGTGTTGACTAGCGGAAAATGGGTCAAGGGGAAAAAAAGGACCAATTTGGCCTCAAAAACTTGAAAAAGGGGCTGATTTTGACTAAAATGCCATGTTTTGGTTTAGGACGACGTTTTAATCCAATTTTAGGGACCAACGGTGTATTTTAGTATAAAAAAAATAATCCCTACGCAATCGGCCCTTTATCTTACAGGTCCGTTGCAAATTTAGTCCTCACAGATTTTACGTAATTGGTCCTCCATGTTATACTCCCGTTGCAAAGTCAGTCCTTGATCACTAACTTCTTAATGAAACACTAACATTAAGATAATTCCTGCAAATGTTTTTTTAAAAACCTTTACAATAGTATTTAAACACTCCCGTAACAACGCGCGGTTTAAATCCTCGTTAGTTAACATCTTTTAAAAGAGCCAAGTATCAAGGCTTTAAAAAGTCTAGTTTAATATCAAAGTAATATACTCATTTTTAGAACACACAAACCTTGTTCTTAGCATAATCAAGTTCTACAAATAAATCAAACACCTTCAACTTAATCTATCAAAATAATTGTATATTTATTAAGCTACAATATATATAACTTACATGAGACATAAAAGAATTCCTAACAAAGTAACAAGTAAAAATACTAAGTCCACAATCTAGCTCGGCTGAATAACATAATCTATTATTTCGAGCGACTAGATCAAAAAAGCTCAGACTAGACTAAAAATCTTAGAATATTAAATCTATTGAGAAGGTTATTTGTGTTAGGAAGATATAGTAGCAATTCTTAGTAGGCTAAATTATAATTCGTCTATGTATAGGGATTTAATTGTATTTAGTTAAATAGAGTTAGTATTAAACTTAAACTAGGATTGTTTGGTCTACAAGGCAAGCAATGATACTATGAAATTCTAATTCCATAGGCATTGTATCCATCTTCTCTATAAATAGAGGTGAGACTTCTTGTCTCGATGTAAGTCTTTATTGGTTATTAATAAAGTATGTTCTAGGCTTATATCATGTGCATGTTGTTTTTCTTTTGTCGATTATCTTGTGATCTTGATGTATTGACTTTTCTTATTGGAACTTTGATCAATTCAGCGCTAAGCTTTAGGTTTGTAGTAGGTTTTATCCAAAATTGCTATCGGAGCCTTGTGCGAAAAGAAGGAAACACATAACAAGGGGAGAGCCAAAGCGAGAGAAAAGAATAAATTTTGTTTGGTTCGTTGGTTTCTACGCAACTGTGGTAGAATTGACACTGCGGGTTCGTTAACCGTTGGATTTATACAAAATAAGAATCGTAGATTTAAGATACATAAATCTAAGTTCTCGCCGGAGGGATCTTGCATCTTTAACACCCCCAAAATTATAATCGCAACGGAAGATAGTGTCACTGGGGTATTACTTCATA
Organism: Chrysanthemum seticuspe; assembly: GCA_019973895.1. Taxonomy (NCBI): domain Eukaryota; kingdom Viridiplantae; phylum Streptophyta; class Magnoliopsida; order Asterales; family Asteraceae; genus Chrysanthemum; species Chrysanthemum seticuspe. Next base: position 92,256,540 of record BPTQ01000004.1, on the reverse strand, counting down.
GCACACAGTGCAAGTTACAGAAAATAACTCTAAATGAGACATTTTGAAATAACTTATCATTCGATATAAAATATCAGAGTTTACAAAGAGAGGTCCCAACAAGTTTAACATACATAAAAAGTAAAATATAAAAGTTGTAAAAGTTTTATCGAATGATAAGGATGCATTGTCTTCAAAATATTCCCGCGCGCCTTCACATGCCAGCTAATACCTTAAAAACATAAGATAAAACATGCTAAAAAGTCAATAAAAAGGTTGAGTGAATTCATATGTCTAAGAGTAATGGACAATAAAGTTTAAAGTTATAGTAATGATTACGATGTATACAATTATCATCCTAATAGTTATTATTGCCCTAAGCTCATGGCACGGATGACTGACTGTATATATATATATATATATATATATATATATATATATATATATATATATATATATATATATATATATATGATAAAGATCAAATAAAAAGACAAATATCCGTAAAAAGATAAAAAGATTTTTTTTTCAAAGAAATTTCTCGAAAAATTCCAAAACAAATCCATAAGATCGGGTATGATGGTGCATGAAAAAGTTGTGAAGGAAATTTTTCTAAAAGTGGATATTTTTCCGAAAGAAATTAGGAAAAAATACTTTTGAGCATTAAATCGTTTTTTGTGCATTAAAAATTGGTTTTTGCACCCAACTTCTTTTGACATTTTTCATCAAAATAAAATTGCGCATCTAACTAAAACAAGTTGAAAATTTTGTGCACCAAGATTTTTTTGCGCATCAAAATCGTTTTTTGAGCATTAAAAAAAGGTATCAAAACCCAAAATTATAAAAACTCTTTTCACAAAATTTTTATACATCAACATACCCGATCTTGTAATTTTTTTTTTTGGAATTTTTGGAGATTTAAAAAAAAATCTTTCTATTTTTTTTACGGATATTTGTCCTTTTATTTTAAATTTGCCATATATATATATATATATATATATATATATATAAGGGTTAAAATGAAAAGTTTCTTTTAATGAAAAGAATGAGAAGGCATGTGGAGGTGACATGTGTCACCTTTGCCACATCACCATTCCATGTCATGTGACATGTGTCACCCCCACCCGCCAAAAAAAAATTTGGGCAATTTTTTTTTTCCCGCCAAAATTTATTACTGCATCACAGTTATAAAAATAGTGCATCACAATCATAATTGTGATGCAGTAACTTATAATCTCAATGCACTAAAATCATGATTATGATACAGTAACTTTATAACCGTAATGCAGTAACTTATAACCTTAATGCACTAATAAGTTTTGGTGCATCTTTATTAAAAGTTACTGCATCATAGATAATAATTAAGTGCATCAATTATGATGCACTAAAATCAAGGTTATAACCTTAATGCACTAAAATCATGATTGTGATGCAGTAACTTTATAACTGTGATGCAGTAATATATAACCTTAATGCACTAAAATAATTATTGTGATGCAGTAACTTTATAACTGTGATGCAGTAATTTATAACCTTAATGCACTAAAATCATGATTGTGATGCAGTAACTTTATAACTGTGATGCAGAAAAAACATTTGGCGGGAAAATAAAATTGCCCAAAAAAAAAAATTTTTTTGCGGGAAAAGAAAATTTCGGCGAGGGGAGGGGGTATGGTGATGTGGAAAAGGTGACACATGTCACCTCCACATGCCTTCTCATTCTTTTCATTCTAAGAAACTTTTCATAATAACCCAATATATATATATATATATATATATATATATATATATATATATATATATATATATAATATATATATATATATATATATATATATATATATATATATATATATATGTATGTATATATATATCAATGTGCGATATATACATTAATAATGGCCCCGTGTAGGTACTTGCCAAATATCTAATAATTCAAATATGGTGCGTTTGTGATGTCCTACAGTATGATCAACACAAACGGGATTCGTCAATCCCGATAAGCATACCCATATATTTGCGCTCACTCGCAAGTGATTAGTGGTCCATGATGAAGGGGACTTTTGGCATAACGATACTTAGGCATGCAATAATACATTTAAGATAAGCATAATTTTTGCAAATAATTGTCCATAATAAAAGTTTTAGCATGTATCTCCCCCAAGTAGTTTATTAAACAATTAAACAAAAGTTGGAGCTATGAACTCACCATAGTGATTAGTAATGGATTGTAACGATAGATAGTTGATAACATCAAATAGTCCTGAATATTAAGTGTCAGTTTCCCTCGATAATGCTTCTAATTCACATCATTTATGTGGATTTACACTTGTTTTTCATTGTTTTCCACTTTCAGTTAAATTACGAGCATTGGAGCTAAAGAGACGCGAAATTGGAGAAATATCAAATATTTATCATAGTATGCTGACTTTGAAGAAGTTATGGCGTAAATCATCTCTCACATTATGCCGTAACTAAAGCGTGACTCGAAAAACCAACTCATTAGAAGATTACGGAGTAACTCCCCCTAAAGACTACGACGTAACTTATTAAGTCAAATGAGGTTCCACGCCGCTGATAACTACGCCGTAACTATTTCATCAACTCCGGCGTAACCAAGTAATATTGAAGATATGGCCTAACCACTTATAAGGTTACGCCGTAACCAGCAGATCTAGTGCAAATTACGAAGAACTTTGATCAATTCAGCGCTAAGCTTTAGGTTTGTAGTAGGATTTATCCAAAATTGCTATCGGAGCCTTGCTCGAAAAGAAGGAAACACATAACAAGGGGAGAGCCAAAACGAGAGAAAAGAATAAATTTTGTTTGGTTCGTTGGATTCTACCCAACTGTGGTAGAATTGACACTGCGGGTTCGTTAACCGTTGGATTTATACAAAATAAGAATCGTAGATTTAAGATACATAGATCTAAGTTCTCGCCTGAGGGATCTTGCATCTTTAACACCCCCAAAATTAATATCGCAACGGAAGATAGTGTCACTGGGGTATTACTTCATAGCACACAGTGCAAGTTACAGAAAATAACTCTAAATGAGACGTTTTGAAATAATTTATCATTCGATATAAAATATCAGAGTTTACAAAGAGAGGTCCCAACAAGTTTAACATACATAAAAAGTACAATATAAAAGCTGTAAAAGTTTTAACGAATGATAAGGATGCATTGTCTTCAAAATATTCCCGTGCGCCTTCACATGCCAGCTAATACCTTAAAAACATAAGATAAAACATGCTAAAAAGTCAATAAGAAGGTTGAGTGAATTCATAGGTCTAAGAGTAATGGACAATAAAGTTTAAAGTTATAGTAATGATTACGATGTGTACAATTATCATCCTAATAGTTATTATTGCTCTAAGCTCATGGCACGGATGACTGACTGTATATATATATATATATATATATATATATATATATATATATATATATATATATATATATATATATATATATAATAAAGATCAAATAAAAAGACAAATATCCGTAAAAAGATAAAAAGATTTTTTTTTCAAAGAAAGTTCTCGAAAAATTCCAAAACAAATCCACAAGATCGGGTATGATGGTGCATGAAAAAGTTGTGAAGGAATTTTTTCTAAAAGTGGATATTTTTCCGAAAGAAATTAGGAAAAAATACGTTTGTGCATTAAATCGTTTTTTGTGCATTAAAAATTGGTTTTTGCACCCAACTTCTTTTGAATTTTTCATCAAAATAACATTGCGCATCTAACTAAAACAAGTTGAAAATTTTGTGCATCAAAAGTTTTTTGCGCATCAAAATCGTTTTTTTGTGCATAAAAAAACGTATCAAAACCCAAAATTATAAAAACTCTTTTCACAAAAGTTTTATACAACAACATACCCGATCTTGTGTTTTTTTTTGGAATTTTTGGAGATTTAAAAAAAATCTTTCTATTTTTTTTACGGATATTTGTCATTTTATTTTAAATTTACCATATATATATATATATATATATATATATATATAAGGGTTAAAATGAAAAGTTTCTTTTAATGAAAAGAATGAAAATCAATTTGCACCATCTATACATCAAATTAAATTTCAAAACTCAAGATGTTGCATCTATATGAATAGAAATGCATCTAACGCAAGTCGTTGCATCTCAAATGCGTGATTTTGGTCACTTCTCACCACTTCTTATTTTAATTTACTTCTTACTGTATCCCTACTATATATATATATATATATATATATATATATATATATATCGATGTGCGATATATACATTAATAATGGCCCCGTGTAGGTACTTGCCAAATATCTAATAATTCAAATATGGTGCGTTTGTGATGTCCTACAGTATGATCAACACAAACGGGATTCGTCAATCCCGATAAGCATACCCACATATTTGCGCTCACTCGCAAGTGATTAGTGGTCCATGATGAAAGGGACTTTTGGCATAACGATACTTAGGCATGCAATAATACATTTAAGATAAGCATACTTTTTGCAAATAATTGTCCATAATAAAAGTTTTAGCATGTATCTCCCCCGAGTAGTTTATTAAACAATTAAACAAAAGTTGGGGCTATGAACTCACCGTAGTGATTAGTAATGGATTGTAACGATAGATAGTTGATAACATCAAATAGTCCTGAATATTAAGTGTCAGTTTCCCCCGATAATGCTTGTAATTTATATCATTTATGTGGATTTACACTTGTTTTTCATTGTTTTCCACTTTCAGGTAAATTACGAGCATTGGAGCTAAAGAGACGCGAAATTGGAGAAATATCAAAGATTCATCATAGTATGCTGACTTTGAAGAAGTTACTGCGTAACTCATCTCTCACATTACGCCGTAACTAAAGCGTGACTCAAAAAGCCAACTCATTAGAAGATTACGGCGTAACTCCCCCTAAAGACTACGACGTAACTTATTAATTAGGTCAAATGAAGTTCCACGCCGCTGATAACTACGCCGTAACTATTTCATCAACTCCGGCGTAACCAAGTAATATTAAAGATACGGTGTAACCACTTATAAGGTTACGCCGTAAACAGCAGATCTAGTGCAAATTATGAGAAAATTGAACATTACGACGTAACTCTTATATTAGTTACGTCGTAACACATATCTGGCCTATGAATACCCCATGATTTTCAGCATTTCAAATCATCCCATTCCACACACCACAACCAAAGAACGTGGGAAGAAGCCAAAGGCAGGTTTAGAGGAGCATACGGAGCTGTCTCCAAGGGAGAAATCACTCCCCTACGATAAGCATTAGCATTTCATCTTTTCTTTACTTTCAATTCATGTATTTCGTAACATTGAATATTTTATTGATTTGTATGGTTAATATGAGCGGCTAAGCACCTCTTGGTGCTGGCCTAGTTATGATTCCTTAATTGCTTTGTTTACGTTTACATTACTTACATATAATTATTTCTAAGTGTATGCATGCATAGTTTATTGGTAGCTACCCTTGTTTCGGTAGTTTTGAAGGGTGTTAGAGGCTAGTTACTTAGGAGATATGACCAAATGACCCTAAGTGAGTAGACTGAGATGGGAAGGGTAAGATATGACCAACTGACGACCCTTTCTACTTGTGCGATTTGACCAACTGATCACCTACCGTTTGGATATCGATTAGCCTACCATTATGTGTCTATCGATTAGTCACCTCGACTTCTCGACCCCCAAGTGAAACCCTTTTGTTGCACTCACCTTTAGTGCAAGATACCCCTAGATACACCCATCTGAGCCATTCAGTTCATTTTGTTAACCAAATATATTGTTTCAATACACCTATACACCTTAGCCTACCCTGTAGTCTTTATTTGTGATTGGGAAGTTATCATTTCCTAAGTTCAAGGTTCAAGTGGAAAGATTTAGAAATCATGCTTTCGTCGACGACATATTCCTGAAGATCATTGAAGACCCCCCGAATTCCCGTTGTTCATCTCAAGTGGGGGGATATTATGTTTAGTTGTTATTGTTATGTTGAAAAACAAATGATAATTAATATATATATATATATATATATATATATATATATATATATATATATATATATATATATATATATATATATATATATATATATATATATATATATATATAGTATCGAGGAGGTTATAAGCATGTTATAAGCACTATGTTATGAGCTTTATATATTTAGTATCGAGGAGGCCACCTCGGTCACATTCGAAGATTGGAGTTGGTAATTATGCCAACAGTTTGAGAAAAGGTAGTGTGCCCATCATGACGTCCTCTAATGACACATCTACCTAGTATTTCATGATCCGGTTTCTTGACTTCAAAGCTTGAACTTTGGGCGGACGGTAAGTGGTGATGACTTGGTTATAGATTTAGACTACCTGCTTGATTTTTATTTTACACCATTTATATATCCAATGTCTTATCCTACCCTATAATCATGAAGCGTGTCTAGGTGATGCAGCGAGCAATCTTTGGTGTCTTGGCCATAGATTTGGTCATGTATTATTGATTTTGTCCACTTCGCCGTGACATGTTAGTAATGACGAGTCACCCCTTAACCTTTGCCGTGTCTACCCATATTGCCTTTGAGAATTGTTTAGCCCTTAACTCTAGTGGTGGAGATTTGTGTAACTGCAAAGCTTATGATAGAATACATGCTATGATTGTACGATTGAGTGATCACCCCTAAATTGACACTTAGAATAGTTGAGAGATTTGAGTGTTTCGTTCCCATTTCGTGAGGTGTACGGCTTTGTTTTATTCTAGCATAAGGGATTTGTAAACTTATATTTTCCAGGTTATGGGAGATATCTTTTTAGAAATCTTTCTAATAAGGTCTATTTGAGGGCAAGTAGAGTTCAAGTGGGGGGATATTTGATAACATCAAATAGTCCTGAATATTAAGTGTCAATTTCCCATTGTTTTCCACTTTCAGGTAAATTACGAGCATTGGAGCTAAAGAGACACGGAATTGGAGAAATATCAAAGATTTATCATAGTATGCTGACTTTGAAGAAGTTACGGTGTAACTCATCTCTCACATTACGCCGTAACTAAAGCGTGACTCAAAAATCCAACTCATTAGAAGATTACGGCGTAACTCCCCCTAAAGACTACGACGTAACTTATTAGGTCAAATGAGATTCCACGCCGCTGATAACTAAGCCATAATTATTTCATCAACTCCGGCGTAACCAAGTAATATTGAAGATACAGCGTAACCACTTATAAGGTTACGCCGTAACGAGCAGATCTAGTGCAAATTACGAGGAAATTGACGATTACGGCGTAACTCTTATATTAGTTACACCATAACCCAGATCTGGCCTATAAATACCCCACGATTTCCAGCATTTCAAATCATCCCATTCCACGCACCACAACCATAGAACTTGGGAAGAAGCCAAAGGCAGGTCTAGAGGAGCATACAGAGCTGTCTCCATGGGAGAATTCACTCCCCTACGATAAGCATTAACATTTTATCTTTTCTTTACTTTCAATTCATGTATTTCGTAACATTGAATATTGAATTGATTTGTATGGTTAATATGGAGCGTCTAAGCACCTCTTGGTGCTGGCCTAGTTATGATTCCTTAATTGTTTTGTTTACGTTTACATTACTTCCGTATAATTATTTCTAAGTGTATGCATGCATAGTTTATTGGTAGCTACTCTTGTTTCGGTAGTTTTGAAGGGCGGTAGAGGCTAGTTGCTTAGGAGATATGACCAACTGACCCTAAGTGAGTAGACTGAGACGGGAAGGGTAAGATATGACCAACTGACGACCCTTTCTACTTGTGCGATTTGACCAACTGATCACCTACCGTTTGGATGAACTTAAGAATTAGGGGGTGAGTATTTAAGTTGCTAAAGCCCGGGTACTCACTATTATAAGTCTAGCATGTAGCGGTACTTAATGACTTGGCTTAGGGGACCAGGAACAACTGGACTTATGAGGGACACCTGACTTTTCCAGTGGTGGCATCTTTGCTGATAGGTTAGGGCGAATTGACCAAATGTTGTCCTCTCGACTTTGACACCACCAGAAGTAATTGGAAGTAATTAGGCGTAGACATTACTAGCTAGGATGATTAACTAGGTTAGCACCACTCCCCTCTATTGATTGAACATTTGCCTTTATTTGCTTTTATCTGCTTTAGTAGTTAATTAATTAATTCCTTATCAAAATCATATTAAATCTATGACACCTAGACTTAGTAATAATCCAACACACATAGCTCTTGGGACGACCTCGGTTTACCGAATACTACACTATACACGACTGGGTACACTGCCCGTTAGTGCATTAGGGTAGACCATAGGTATAACGAGACTATATAAATATTAAAACCTTGTCAGTAAAACCTGCATCAATAGTGTATTGTAAGATCACAGTCTTTAACGATGACCTACGAAAGTACAGTGATCATGTCTTAGTGTAAGGTACGATAATATGAGAGTGTACAAGTTTATGTAAAGTTATTAACTTTGATTAAGATGTTGTACATAGATCTTAAGTTGCTATAGAAGTGAAGTATTCATAAAGTGCCGTTTGGCTATTAGCCTTATATAAATAACATCGTACTATCGTTCGGGCTATCATAATTTAGAGGTCATGTGGTGAACGTATGAGGAGTCAGGACACTTTAAATCGTAAATCCACAACTCGTCAATACGACACACTGGAGAGGGCTCATGGTGATTATGAAATTCTCTATTAAAATAGTACTATCATTTATAATTTATAAGTGTTAGAAAGGAGACAACGTTTGATGGAAACGTTTGTTATGTTTCGTTAAGAACTCTTAGTAAAACGAAAGTGATGTTGAAATGGTATAAGTCACATGCCGTGAAAATAGTTTGGTTTAACATTCGTCAAGTGTGAATGTTATTATTCCAAAGGTTATGTGTATGTCGTGATGAAGATGCTCTTCACAATTTGTTTATTATGAAACGCCAATACATGTCGTAAGCATAGATAAATGGTTCAATTCGGTCTTAAATTATAGTACTCGTTAATATGAGAAATATCAATTTGAGAGTTAAATAAAGATTGATCTTTTATAAAAATGATGTTTGTTTATTTGTTACAAAGTATAGTAAATTTTTTAAGTTGTTGAGGTCGGGAAATGAGTCAAATTAATGAAAAGTTTTTGTTAGCCTCGCTTTTTCTAAAGATAACGTCACTTACGTGAATTGGACTAGATGCGTAGTACACTTTGCCCTTAGGGACTAGTATCGTTTATGTGGCAAAGTTAGAGCCTATAAATACCCCTCATGACTCTCTATGAGGGGTGAGGTGAAGCATTTGGCTAAAGGTGTAGTGTGTGTTTCTTGAATAAAAAGTCATTGTTTTCCCCTCCCTCTCTCTAGTTTCTCTCTCTAAAAGGATGAAGATATTCATCTTCTTCCACCAACCTAGACCTCCAAACCACATAAATCATATGTTTTTCAGTCCTAACAAGTGGTATAAAGAGCCTGGTTATATTGTGTTGATTTATCGTGGTTTTATACATGTTTGGTTACTGTTTTTGAGCTTATTTTGTGGTCGGAAATTTTTTTTTCCTATTTGTGGGTAAAACAGTTTCTTATTCATGTTTTGGTTATCCTTAGTTTTTGGTCACAAAAAGTCACAATCTTTGTTTAAATCTGTCTTGGTCATTATTTTGTCCAAACAGGTCATTTTTATGCTTTTTGGTACCAATATTTCTGTGAAATAAACTGGTCAAACCTTCATCTTCTCATGGTTAAACAGTCAAACAGAAGCAGTTTCTATGCTTTTCTGGGTTTTTTTATGAAGACTGAACGGAAAAACATGGTCGGAAAATCTCACCGGAAAAAGTCAAAGGGTCAAAACCCTACACTTACGCATAAGGGGAATCTACAAAGGTGTTACGCGTAGCTGTGAAGTTACGCGTAAGAAAAAGTTACGCGTATGCGTTTACGCCTAAGCCAAGGCTTACGCCTAAGTCTGGCTTACGCTTAAGCAGACTTACTCATAACTTGCATTACGCATACGATATACTGCTTACGCATAAAGGAGAGTTACGCGTAAGATTTTTTTTCTCAAAAAAAAAACCTTATGCGTAAATCAGATAAGAAGTAGCAGTTAAGCGTAAAATTGACCAAGACCACATCGACCACAAACATACCATTTACCAAACAAAGACTCGGACTCAGCCAAAACATTATCAGTCCGTGATTATATTGAAACTGAAAACGACAACGATCCATTCACAACAGATCCGAACCAAAACCAACTTATCCTACATCTAGACTCACTTCAATATACCCTCACATGTCACTCCCCAACTCTCAAACAACAAAGAAAAACATTTAAAAATCTCAGATTTGATTCGTTCTTTAATCTTTTCAAGATTTTTCCGGATGAATCATCCTCATCACAGATCCAATATGAAGCTTTGCTTCTTATTTAATATCCGAAATTAAAAGAACGTGTTATAACAACTGTGTCAAACACGTTTCTTCTCATTCGTTCAAAGCACAATCCAAAATCAAAATACATCAACACCTCAACACTTGCCCGTGACCAATGATACGGTTCTAAGACTGACGTGGGGTTTATTCGGATTTAATTGGTTATATTTGATGGGAGATAATTTTGTTGATGAGCTGAGATTAGATGGGGTGAGAGGAGAGTGCCTTGGTAGGCGGATGTTTATCTGTGAAGTTTTAGGTTTAGGTTTAAGTGATATGAAAAGATATGCAACGTTTTAAGTAACCGAATATGTGGCTGAGAAAAAAATGGATCGGATAAAATACCTCTTTTGGGCTTTTGAATCTGTTTCGTGGACTTTAGCTTCTCGAGTAGACTTGGGCCTCATTTGCAGAATATCTCACGTGTTGGGCTGATGTGTTAATTAATTGGGCTTCATTGATAAAAACAGTACGACTAATCTGTTGGAGTTGTGCTGAAATTGATACGGGCTGAGTTGGAATAAACATATACGATGGTCCTTTTTCATTTGAGAATAATAAAAATTTTGCTATCCAATTTTTTGTGTTACAAATCATTGGATACAAATTTTTTATTTTATTGGAAATCCGTATGCTACTTTTGGTATGGTAAAATTTTCACGGAAGGATACATAATTCACGGCTTGCGCGAAATCTGAAAAATGGCTACGGAGTTTTTGTACGGTATTATTGATGCGGAATTGACGTGACATTTCACGGGTGGACTTCTTTATCTTTGAGACGATGGTTGGTTGGATGCATGTCTCAAGATAACTTGTCTGGGCACATTATGAAATTTGACAATCTGGTTATAACTGGTAAGGAGTTACGTTGTAGTGCTCACAGTGTGTAACCATCACTTTAAGGAGTTACGTTGTTGTGCTCAGTGTCACACGTAGTTGTGGATTGTTCAAAAATTTAGAACAAGCAGCAAGTCACAAGTTGGGATGCTTACTTCCTTTTCAAGTTAGTCGTACCGGGCTATCTCCATATGTGGTCATTACTATTAGCCGGTGAATTCAAAGGAGGTTCGATAAAAGGTTGGTTTGAGAGAAGTTTATTGAGAGTATTTATGCGACATATTCTCACGGATATTATGATCAAGCTATGATGTTAATATTGCATCAAGAAGGTAATACGGTATGTACGCAACATTATGATGATTCCGATAGCTCGCAACCATCAGGAGGGAGAAGTTGGTATTTCATCTTCCGTGATTGGGTTACGAAGGAATTTTTGCTTAAGACTGAAGAAGGAGAAGTAGCGTGGTGTACATCGGGTTTTTTTTACCAACTTGGATGCAATACTAAGTGAGTTATGTTGATGTTCCCAGAACGACAACCATTGTGCTTCAAGAGTTTACTTTCTCCGCTGCGTGTCTGAAGATTAAAGACGTGTTGGAAGAGTGTTGTCGGTTCAGGAGGGAGCAATGAAAGAAAAAAAAGGCTCACTAGTTAGGAGGGAGTAATAACCTAACTAGACAGTTACAGTTGAAGTTCAGAGCTACAAGAAGATCATTTGCCGAGGTCATCGGAAGGGAGAACTTCAAGTTTGCCTCAGTATCTAGACTACAAAGACTCTGCACTTCAAGAAAGTCAACATTGTTCATTACTATTGTAATTTACTTTGCTTTGTATTTATAGGTCTTATTGTAACCATTCACGTGTGACGCTATCTTGGAGGGAGATTGTTAGCCTCGCTTTTTCTAAAGATAACGTCACTTACGTGAATTGGACTAGATGCGTAGTACACTTTGCCCTTAGGGACTAATATCGTTTATGTGGCAAAGTTAGAGCCTATAAATACCCCTCATGACTCTCCATGAGGGGTGAGGTGAAGCATTTGGCTAAAGGTGTAGTGTGTGTTTCTTGAATAAAAATTCATTATTTTCCCCTCCCTCTCTCTAGTTTCTCTCTCTAAAAGGATGAAGATATTCATCTTCTTCCACCAACCTAGCCCTCCAAACCACATAAATCATATAATATTTGGTCCTAACAGTTTTAAAATGAAATATGGGTCAAGAGTACAAGCCTAGCCATGGTTAATAGCCTTGAGACACATAGCCGTGGCTATGTCTCGGATATAAGGCCTTGAGACAACAACCTTGGCCTAACTGTGGCTGTGTCGTGGCCTCAAGTGATCAATATCTCATGAAGGGTATTTAGCCATGGCCTTGCCGTGGTTGTTTCTCGGTTTAAAGTGGTCCCAGTTGGTTTATGTGGTTTACAGCCCTTCTTTTACACTTTCAAGCTAAAATTCTCTTGAGTCGTATGTAAAATATTATTCTGGAAAACTTTCACGTTTTACACTTTCGCTGGTTCGGACCAGAAAGGTGTCAAAATCATGTTTTAAGATCAGATCAGAAGCCTTTTTACTATATCATCAAATTTTCAAACCATTAACTCTTTTAACATGGTTCCAAAGACTAGATTCTTATCTTAACTTTTTCTATATCATTATTATGTTTATATAAGTCCATGGTACATAATTTCAAGTCCAAGACTTATTACAATTCACTAACTTTCAACTAGTTACATCAAAGAAGTTTCTAAACAATTTTTACTGATCCTTTTAGCTATGTACAACACTTTATCAGGTCATATTACATACACATAACTTGTACATAGTATAGAATATACCAAAAGAAAGGCAAACATAAAATCTAAACATAATCCTTACAATGATTTGGTTGGAAAACAACAAGGATCACAAAACAAATCAATCCTAATCACCTCTAGTCTTCGACACTTCTCTTGATTCTAGGAACTCTTTAAACCTTGTGTAAGCATTCTCGGAACTCTTTAAACCCAATCTCTAGGCCCATGTATATCTTAAATTTCATCCATGGAATCACCAAACTAACACAATGACTATATAGTGATCATCAACATCTTCATCTTTTGTGTGTATCTAGTAACTTGGAATCAAACTTATGATGATGGTGGTGGATATATGATGTACGGTAATAGAGAGACAAAGAGAAAAATTGAGAGAGTTTGTGATGAGTTATCTTTGTGGCAAAGTAACTTGTAAAGACTTTTATATTTTACTAAAGACATGTGTGGTCTTATAAGATCACAAGTGATGAAACAATGCCACATGGTCTTGTGGTGTAGCATATGCACGCCACCTCCTACTTGAGGTGGTGTGGTTGTTGGAATCACTCCTAAACAGTATTTCAAGTATTTATATCTCATATGTAATAGGTAGCTTTATTATGGCCTTTATGTTTGTTTAAGGTCAAGCTTATGTAGAAGGCCCATAAGCTTGATCCAAGCCCAATAAGGAATAGGGAAGGAGAGGGAGTGTTGCCCTAGCTCCTTGCCTATATAAACTCTTGTAAACCCTCATTTGAGGGTTGGTTGTTCAAGTTTTTCTCTCATTCATACTCTTTGCATAACCGGTATTACTATACGTGTGTGTGTGTGTGTGATTTACTTGTTCAATCGCCTTCATCTCTTCTCTTATAAGCTTGTGTTGTAAAACTAGTGACCTAACAGTGGTATCAATCGCCAAATAGTTGGGTGTATTCGTTTGTTTTTGAAGTTTTGTTTTTGGATCTTACGCGTAGAGATAACGCATTCTTTGGTTATCTTAAAAACTCGTTTTTTACACTTTTTAATCCAAGATTCTTGTACTTTCAATGTTTTGAGGTGTTAAAATACTTGTTTTTGGCAAAAAGTTTCAAACTTTACGCGTGGATTTACGTTTTTAAGCTTGTTTTTTGTTCGTGGGTGTCGTTCTACGCGTAACCTGTTTAGCAATTTTGGTACATCAAAATTCACACTTTTGGTACTATTGAAGCTATTCCATAACAAAAAACTGGTTTAGAAACACATTTGGGCAGAATCAAAGTTACGAGTAATCCTACGCGTATCAAAACCCTAAAATTACGCGTAAGATTGTTCCTTGGTTTGATCTTCAATTTTCTGGTTTAATCCGTGTTTTCTTACTTGGATAAGTCTGAAAATACGTCGACTTTGGATATCTTTTGCACTGTGAAGTGTAAAAGATCATTTGGGCAAAAACCCTAAAATTACGCATAAGCATAAGCTTACGCGTAGAATTCCTACGCATAAGATTCACTTTACGCGTAAACTACGGTCTACGCATAAGGTAATCCTACGCCTACGTTTCTACGCCTAACTTTTGTCTACGCTTAACTTTAGTGTTTTCCCTACTTACGCGTAAGCTAAAACCTACGCGTAACTCCTCATTGTTACGCGTAACTTTTGGTGTTTTTACGCATAAGTGCTACTTGGTTCTTGTCTTTTCTACGCCTAAGGATACTTCATCAACAAAGGTTCATTCGACTACAAAGATCCATCTTTACCACACAAGTTTATCATCATGTCTCAACCACCATACTCTAACTATTTCCCTCACACTTATAATCATCAACAACAACAACAATTAACTCCACAACATCAACAATGGAATCAACAACAAGCTATTTATCAACAACAATTTAATCAGCAACATACTCCACAACTTGGTGCAATTCCACAACCACAAATGGTTCAACCACAACCAAGCCTTCAAGTTCAACCCTACACAACCGATTTCAATCAACATCCATCACGGACCACTATGAAGGAACCCACTTGGTTTGCTAAGATGTGTGAAGCTTTAAGCAGCCAACAATCAATTCATGAAGCTGGATCACTTGATAGACCTCCAATGCTCACTCCAGGAAACTACGATCAATGGGTGATAAGGTTCTTTAGGTTCTGTGATCTGAAGAAGCCACATGGAAAGTTCTTAAAGAAGGTTATCTTGGAAGGTCCATTTGAGATGCCTACTGTCATTGTACCCGGAGATCCAACTGCTGTTCCACCAAGAGATGAACAAACCAACATTGCTACTGTTGCAGATTTAAATCCAACAGAACTTCTACACTATGAAGCTGATGAACTTGCAATGGAATACATCCTCTTAGGATTACCAAACCCAATTCTTCGTAGTGTTGATGCTCAAAAGACTGCACAAAAAATGTGGGATCATATTCGTCTTCTTATGGAAGGATCTGTACTCAATCAGGAGGATTTGGAATCCAAAATTTACTTGGCTTATGAACACTTCATGATTGAACCTGGAGAGACACTAGAGTCCTATCATCATCGATTTTCAGATATCATCAATGATTTGGATAAACACAACATCATTATGCCAAGAATTGCAGTGAATACTAAGTTCCTGAGTAGTCTTGGTCCAGAATGGGAGAAGTATGTCATTTTTCTCCGTCAAGCGAAGAATATGCATCATTCTACTTATGGATTGTTGTACGATTACTTGAAGCCTCATGAAAAGGAAGTTGATCGGGAAAGGATTCTCCATGCTCAAATTGCTAAACAGTCACAACCGGACAATCAACAACTTGCCTTGTATGCTCAACATAATTATCCCTCTCAACCAGCAACTCAACCAACTGCTTCCAACACACCTTCACAGCAACAACCTCAACCTCAACAAAATCAATTGGTTCCATACAGCAACAATGCTCAAGCATATGTCAGTGAAGCTACTGAGGAAATCGATCCGTTCGAAGCATTGCAACAAGGATTTGTAATGATTGCTAATGCTTTTGGCCGTTACACCAACAAATCCAACAATCGTATTCGTTCCTCATCTAACACACGGACTCAAGCTGTTGTGAACAATGGACGTGTTGAAGTTCAGAATCGTGATTATGGTCGTCAGATGGGCGGTGGTCAAGGGTTTAATGCTGTGGGTAGGAATAACAACAGAGCTCAAGTGGTGGAACAGGGAAATGCTCAGAATCGGTTAAATGGTCTTAGATGCTACAACTGCAATGAGAAGGGACACCTGGCTAATGCATGCCCAAAGCCAAGGACTAGGGGCAGTGCTTATTTCAAAGAAGCCATACTTTTGGCTCTTAAGGATGAAGCTGGTGGATCTCTCACAGACAAAGAACAGAGCTTTATGGCAGATGCAGACTCAGATGATGATATGGAGGACTTGCAGGCTAATGCAGCTGTTATGTTGATGGCTAATATGCATGAGCTGCACATGAGTGATACAGGCCCAGTGTATGACACTGATGGCTTGTCTCAGGTACCCGAACAAACCATCATCATATCTGAACTAATATCTCCGCCAATATCTGAATCCGGCACGGATCAGACTGTTCAAAATGAGTCTTCTACATCTTCTTCTGATGATTTTCAAGTTAACCCTGTAGTTACATTTGATGATCAAGATGACCTTATGGTCTCCTTTGATAATCAAATTGACTCCGTGGTCGTACTTGAGGATCTAAAGAATGATCATGTTGAGACTCACATTGAACAAGATGATCTGTTGCCTCATCCGGATTTTGCTCGGTTAATTCAAGACCATAAAATCAAAATGGAGGAATGTTATGCATTAAATCAATCCTTAAAAAGTAAAAATGCACTGTTAACCAAGGATTTTGAATGTTTACAAATGCAACTCAACTTTTTCAAAACTCAAGAAAACCGTGAAAAAGGTTTTGAAGCCGCTTTTGCAAAATCTCATCAAAACGAAAAATATTTAGAGAGACAGATGCGTGATCTAGCCGCCTCGAAGAATGCTTTGTTGTCCGAATTAGAACAACTGAAACATGAACATAAAAAGCAAATTAACGCTCTCACCTTGGAAAATCAAAAAGCTAAGGCTGAGTTGTTAAATTGTCAAAAACAGTTCTCCGCATACAAAAAGCATTCAACGAATCGGGTAGATGACCTTCTTGCAGAAATTATCGGTTTGCAAAACAAAATTAAAGAGTTTAAAACTGTTGTTTACAAACATGGTGAATCAGTAACAGCTATTGAAAAGTTTACCTTAAAACCCAATCCAAATGGATATGGAAAAAATCTAGCTGATTACAAACCAAAGCTTTCACTAAAAACATTCAAACCAACTCCTGAAGTTTCCAGTGCAGAATACAAAATTGATAATACTGTCATGAGTGTTGTTGAATATCATCGTCAAGAGGAATTAGATGCAGAAGACGAGAGTCGATCTAAATTAAAAACCGTTGTTTACAACAAACCTTTTAATTATAAAAACGCGGTCACTTTCGTCACACCAACGGATTCTTCAAACACACCCAGGGTTATCATCAAAACACCCGAGTCTTCTATTGTTAATCCCAAAACAGTCTTTGCACAAACTTATGGTCCTTTACCTTCCATTAGCGAAGTAAACTCACAACCTGAAAATCAAAAAATTCTTCGATATTTTGACATTTTCATGGCTGACCTCAAAATTTTACAACATGAGATAGAATATCGATCTGGAATCAAAGTTGAACATTTTTAATCGCCTCTGGCGAGAGAACAAAGAGACATCTTTCAGAAAAATCTTTTACCTAATGTTAAAAACTTGAAAAGTTGTGCAATTGCCTGGGAAAAGGATTTTCATAAGGAACTTGGGGTAATGAAAAACGTTTTCGAGAAAACAGAAACATCTATTACTAACACAAAACGCAAAAAGAAACTGTTGAGAAAAGATGTTGATCGACTCTTGGAAGATGTTATCTGTGCTGATATCCATAATGTTGTGCTATTCTATTCGTTGCCATATGCATCTGATCATATCT
Organism: Chrysanthemum seticuspe; assembly: GCA_019973895.1. Taxonomy (NCBI): domain Eukaryota; kingdom Viridiplantae; phylum Streptophyta; class Magnoliopsida; order Asterales; family Asteraceae; genus Chrysanthemum; species Chrysanthemum seticuspe. Next base: position 92,238,511 of record BPTQ01000004.1, on the reverse strand, counting down.
CTGCTGATATTGTTAAAACTGTTGTAACTGTTGAGAACACCGATAATGTGCTTCAGATCGAGTCTTTAAAAGCTGAAAATAAACGATTACACACGGAAATTTATAATGCAAAACGTCGTCTTCAATGGTGTGAAAAAGATATTCACAACCATCAACTTAGTTTTCAAAAGAAAATCGCTCAGCTGAGTGAAAAATCTTCTGATCCTAAAATTAAGCAACTGGATGATCAAAACGTGTCTTTGAAAAGTCAAATCTCAAAATATGAACAAGAACTTTTAAACGTTAAACAGGAATATGGTGTCATATTTGATTTACTCAAAAAGACTCGACTTAAAGCATCAAACGAACTTGATCACTATCTTGCTCACACTAGAGAAGTCATGAATTTTGCGGGTAATATTCGTTCTGAAAATCAAGATCTAATTTACACCATCTCTAAGTTACGGGAAATGTTAGGAAAGTATGAACTACTCCCGCCTACTGTGATTAAGAGATTAGCACCAGTCACACTTAGTAATCGTGAACCTAGAATTCCCACTGCCAAATCACAAGTTGCTAATGTGTTTCCCTCTACTGAAACAGGAATAGTTGCATCTTTTCCAAACGTCCGCACTTCACAGCCTAGGAGCACTCAATCGAAGAATAGGAAGTTGCGACCTAAGAAAAGATCAATAAGGAATGCTAAAGTAGAAGAACACCCTAGGACTCTGAATAAAAATCATGTTGCTTCCATTATAGATGTTACGTCTGGCAAATGTAATAGAAATAGTGATGTAACAAATGCTAAACCGTTAAGTACTTTTGATACTCAGTCTGATGCACCTTGTGTTATTTGTCGAAAGAGTATGAATTCTGATTGTCATGACAAATGTGTTGCTAAAGCTATAATCTCTAGATTACGGAATCCTAAGAATCGGAATACCTCTAGGCCCACTAATCATTCTAAGTCTGTGCTTGGTAAACCACCTTCTTTAGATTCTAAGGCAACCATTGCTATCACAGTAGCTACCGCTTCACCTCCTAAGAATGTAGTACCACCTAGTGCTTTCACTACGACTAAAGCAAAGAGTAGTTACAGATGGCAGAAATGGATATATAACACACTAGGATTTAAGTGGATGCCTAAAATTCTCAATGTGTGTATGTCTAATATATCTGCTTCGGAACCCTCTAACATTTCGGGTTCCACATCTACTTCTATTCCATCTGTATCATCTGTGTGTAATGCAGGTGATACAGATCATTCTCTGGACTGTTGATAGCGGATGTTCCCGACACATGACAGGCAACCTTAAACTGTTATCAAACTTTATTGCAAAGTTCATTGGCACTGTCAGATTCGGGAACGATCACTTCGCAGCCATCATGGGCTACGGAGATTATGTTAATGGGAACATCGAAATCAGCAGGGTTTACTATGTGGAAGGCCTCGGTCACAATCTGTTTTCAGTAGGTCAATTTTGTGATGGAGATTTGGAGGTTGCTTTCAGGGAGAAAACTTGTTTCATTCGTGATCTACAAGGAAACGATCTTATGTCTGGCTCGCGTAATTCTAGTCTCTACACTATCTCTATGCAAGACATGGTTGCTTCCTCTCCCATCTGCTTACTTTCTAAGGCAACATCTACAAAATCCTGGCTATGGCACCGTCGTCTCTCACATCTAAACTTTCAAACCATCACCAACCTTGCTCGACACAAACTAGTTGAAGGACTCCCACGATTCCGGTATTCAAAAGATCACCTTTGCTCAGCCTGTGAACAAGGGAAAAGCACTCGTGCTCATTTTCCTTCAAAGGTGGAACACAGTTCTCATCATGTGCTTCATCTTCTTCACATGGATTTGTGTGGCCCGATGCGTGTGCAAACGATCAACGGCAAACGCTACATCTTAGTAATTGTTGATGACTACTCACGATGGACTTGGGTCTACTTCCTTCGTAGCAAAGACCAAGCTCCACAAATGATCATCACCTTTCTCACAAAAATACAGGTTCAGCTCCGTAACACCGTCCGAATAATCAGAACAGACAAAGGAACTGAATTTGTTAACAAAACCCTTCGTGAATTTTATGAGAAAGTGGGAATTCAGCATCAAACATCTATTGCACGTACACCTGAACAAAACGGAGTTGTTGAAAGACGAAACCGAACGTTAGTGGAAGCTGCAAGAACAATGTTAATCAATGCTAAACTTCCAGATTACTTATGGGCAGAAGCTGTATCTACTACATGCTATACTCAAAACCGTTCTATGATCACAAAACGCCACAACAAAACACCTTTCGAGCTTGTCCACAACTATAAACCGAACCTCAAACACTTTCATGTATTTGGATCCCTTTGCTATCCGAATAATGATCGTGATGATTTTGGAAAGCTCAAATTCAAAGCTGATATTGGAGTCTTTATTGGATACTGTGACAATTCTAAAGGTTTCCGAATCTGGAATCGTCGAACTAAGGAGGTAATGGAAACGATTCATGCTCATTTCGATGAACTCACGGATATGGCTTCTGAGTATAACAGCTTAGAACCCGGTTTCAACCGTTTAAACTTCCCTCAACCTCCATCATCAGCTGAAGAAAGCCCTCAGCTAACTCGTCAATAAATGGAAAGGTTATTTGCTACTCTATTCTGTGACGACATTGATGAACGTGCTCCTGGTGTATCCGCTGTCTCCGCTGCACAACCTGATAATATTCCTATACCTGATACACCTGCTACAACAACTACTGTTGAAGATGCACCTACACCAATTGACTCCAACACAACAGTTGAACATACCGCCTCCAACAATGATGAACCAGCTGATGATATTCTGAATGAAGTACCCCCACCTGCAGACTTTGATCCAAATGCGTTCTTCAACCCGTTTGCCAATGAGACTGCTACACCAGATGTCGCGGAATCTTCAACAAACCATTTGAATCCTCAGAATCTGCACAATGTATACCAACATCAACCCTCTACACATAGATGGACAAAAGACCATCCTCTGGCTAACATTATTGGAAACCCAAATCAACCAGTCGTTACGAGACAACGTCTTCACTCAGACGGTGAACATTGCATTTATGCACTCACTGTCTGCCAATCTGAACCTAAAAACATTAAAGATGCAATGACAAAAGACAACTGGATTGAATCCATGAAAGAAGAACTCAACCAATTCAAACGTCTTGAAGTATGGGAACTGGTTGAAAGACCAACAGGAATCTACGTCATTGGTCTAAAATGGATTTGGAAAAACAAATTGGATGCTGAAGGGAATGTCATCCGAAACAAGTCACGTCTAGTTGCTAAGGGTTATCGTCAGGAAGAAGGAATAGACTTTGAAGAATCTTTTGCTCCGGTTGCTCGTCTTGAGGCTGTTCGGATATTTCTCACGTTCGCTGCTCATATGAATATGACGGTCTATCAGATGGATGTCAAAACGGCGTTTCTCAATGTACAACTTAAAGAAACGGTCTATGTCAGCCAACCAGATGGATTCGTTGATCCTGAGTTCCCGAACCATGTTTACAAACTGAACAAAGCTCTTTATGGTCTCAAACAAGCCCCTCGGGCATGGTACGATAAGCTATCATCTTTCCTCATTGCCAATAATTTCACCAAAGGCTCGGTTGACCCAACTCTTTTTATACAATATCACGGGGCACACATCTTAATTGTTCAAATTTACGTGGATGACATCATTTTTGGGTCAACACATAAAAAGTTTTCAATCGCTTTTGCAAAACTAATGAAGAAAAATTTTGAAATGTCCATGATGGGTGAACTTACATTCTTTCTAGGATTGCAAGTTCATCAATCACCCCGTGGTATTTTCTTGAGTCAGTCCAAATATGCCCTTGAATTGTTAAACAAATTTGGAATGAAAACCTGTGATACTTATGCCACTCCAATGGCACATACCAAGAAGCTGGACGCTAATTTGCATGGGAAACTGATTGACCCTACCAAATACCGTAGTATCATTGGGTCTCTCATGTATCTAACAGCTAGCAGACCTGATATTGTCTTTGCCGTTTATCTATGCTCCCGTTATCAGTCGCGACCAACTGAAACTCACCTCTCTGAGGCTAAAAGAATCCTCCGATACATCAAGGGAACCATTAATTTGGGGATCTGGTATCCGAAGGATTCCGGTTTTGAACTAATCGCTTTTTCAGACGCTGACCACGCAGGATGCTTAGACTCAAGGAAAAGTACTTCAGGAGCCCTACAATTTCTTGGTGATAAACTGGTGTCTTGGCAATCAAAGAAACAGGATTGTACATCGCTGTCATCAACCGAAGCAGAATATGTAGCCATGTCCGCGTGTTGTGCTCAAGTCATTTGGATGAGAACACAACTCAAAGACTATGGTTACGTATTTGACAGAATCCCGATGTACTGTGACAATCGATGTGCCATTGCAATCTCGTGCAACTCTGTTCAGCACTCGAAATCAAAGCACATCGATCTACGCTATCATTTCATCAAGGACCACGTGGAACAGGGTACCGTTGAATTATACTTTGTGGGTACTGAATACCAATTGGCAGATCTGCTCACCAAAGCTTTGCCTCCCGCTAGGTTTAATGAGTTGGTCCACCGAATTGGTATGAGGTGTTTGACTCAAGAGGAATTGGATGACCTCTTAAAACAGTCTTAAAAACCTGTCAAACACCAAAACATCTTTTGTACATAAATTTTTTCAAAAACAAAATACAAAAATATAAAATACGATAAAACAACAAAAATATTCTCCCAATCTATCTTTCTTTCAACATGGCAAGTACATTTCTTCCGTCAACATTTTTATCTTTCAAAATTCAGTATTTTTCCGATCAAGTGTTGAGAGGGAGAAAATAAGCTATTAATTGTTTCAAAACATTTGTGTACTTGCATGTTATCCTATCTCGGTTGATTTTTTTACAAATGGTGGTACACTTCCTGATTCAAAGACACTCCTTGGACTTTAATTAACAACCTTTCATTATTTTCTCAAGTCAAGGGGGAGTGTCGTCAAGTTTCTTTCCTAAAATCTTCATTTGGCAACCAAAAATGGAAGTTATAAAGGCTTTGTGTGAAAAAGGAAAAGGTGGAGGGACTAAAACTGTCAAAACCTTAAAGTTATTTTATACAAAATACTCCACCCACCACATTTATTTTCATCACATTAAATATTTCACCTAATATCATCCACGATCCATAATCGTTTTACAAATCCATGCTTTCGATTATCAATCTGTAAGTGTTTCTGTGTTTGGATCATGTTTTTAAACAATGGTTTTAAATCTTTCATAAATCCAACGGTTAAAACATGTGATATATTGATTTGTGTGTTCTACGCGTAAGTATATGAACACACAATCATATTTGTGTGTTTATGGTTAAAAGGATTGTTTCAAAATGTTGTAACAACATCTATGATATCATTTCTAAGCTCATAACACACCCAGAATCACGAATCTACGATTTTTGAAAATTAGGGTTTATGTGTCGATTTGGGTGTTTCCAAATGTAATGTGTTTTGGTCTAAAAGATTGTTGGATTATGCTTATATGATGTTGAATTGATTATATCCGTGCTTTATAACTACCCAGAAACACTGATTTATTCAGAATTTGAAATTAGGGTTTAAGGTTCATAAGTTTGGGTATTTTTGATTCACCATGAGTTAGATGTTATAACTTGGTCTATATGCTCATACAACATGTTAGAACTACCAGAATCTGTTTGATGCTAATCCCATGGTTAGAAAACTTACGCGTAAGTCATAACCCTTAGGGTTTTGACCTACTCGTATGACTTTCTACGCGTAACTGGGTTATGAATGATTCATGCCATTTTTTGTTGATAAAATGAAGGTTTGTGTTAATGTTGATGATTTGATGGATTTATTTCAGGCTTTGCTATACGTAATATTCAGAATCAAGGTGGTTATTAATCTACGCATAAGGATCACCTTACGCGTAGCTTGTTATGCGTAAGACTTGTCTTACGCGTAGCTTCTACGCATAAGGTTCTACAATGGACTACGCGTATCCTGTGAAGGATATGCGTAAACAGTGACCTCTACGCATAAGGTCAACTCTTACGAGTAGCCTTACGCGTAAGGTAAATATATGCCTACGCATAAGCTCTACGCATAAAGTCTCTTTTTCCTACGCGTAACATTTCTTACGCGTAAGATAGGATTCTACGCGTAAGTTTACGCCTAAGCATATATCATTCCTGTCTACGCATAACTTTGCCATAACTACGCTTATCCCTGGATTTACCTTCATGATGAATTGTTACTTGTACAAACTTGTAAATAAACTAATCATATCATCACGAATCCAAAAATGTCACTAATAAACTTAAATCGTCTGATATATTATGAACCATAAGTGATAAAATAAACTTTAAAACTTAAAGTTAACTAACTCACGAAACATTTCACGATATCATTGAACTATTGAACATACAAGTGACTTAGGACTCGTAACAATCATTATCACTATACATTCAATAACTAGACAATAAGACCTTCTGTTGACTAACATTATGTCTTTCGATATGTTGGTTCTTTTGGCTAATGTTATTTCAGATCACGACATGGCTGAACAAATGAATGTGGATGCACCTGAAGTTCTCTCCATTGCTGATATCTATCCTCATGGCTATCCAATGAAGATAGGAAAGAATAACCTCCGTGTTGACTTTGACACCCTCACTTGCTCTGAATCTTCGTGTCTTATCGCTATTGATATTCTGAGGACTCATCCGTATCAGAACATGCTTACACACTCTGCAACTGTTCCTGAGATCTACATCCAACAGTTCTGGAACACTATGGAAAGGGTCAAAGGACAAACTGCTGTGACGGTGACTCTGAATCACAAACAAGTCACCATTACACCTGCAGACTTAAGGGCTGTTCTCCTAATTCCTGAAGTCGAACCAACCAAACTATATGCCTCACCTGCTGAAGAGCTCACTCTCTAATTCTTAATCGATATCGGTTATGACGAGGCTACAGGAGTAATCACCAAGCACTCTCACGTAGAGCTTAAAAGTATTCCTCAACCATGGAGAACACTTTACATGATCATCACCAAGTCTGTTTCTGGTCGTGACAGCGGCTATGAGCACCCTAAGCTCATGGAACTGCAAATATTCTGGGCATTGGTCAACAAGAAACACATCGCTATCGAAGCTCTGATTTGGGATGACATGATGTCATTTCTCAACAAACTTGGCTCAAAGATTCCTTACATCAGATATACTAAATTGTTGATCCAGAGAGCACTTGGACTTCATCCTGACATTCCCAAGAGGCTCAATGACCCCGACAATCACGACATGTTGACGGAACCCATTCTCACTGTTAGAATCAAGGAAACGTCTACAAAGAAACAAGGTGCTGTGCTGCCAGATTTCCTTCTAACTGAAGATGTCAGAAAGCTAGAATCGTACCAAAGGTATCTGGAAGCAGTCAGACAAGGCAAAGTTGGTCATCTCGACGAAAAGTCTTCTGGAACACCTGTAAGGAGAACCAGAAAAGGAAGTGCTGGAAGTGTCACAAGTACAGATAGTCAAAGGAATGTTCCAAAGAAGAAACCTATTCCAAAGAGGAAACCCACCCCTAAGAAGAAAGTTCCTTCTCAGGAAGCCACTCCGATCCTTTCACTTGAACCGCAAAGACAGCTCAGGGACGAGGACTCTGAGGCTACTGACACAGATGAAGAGATCTCATACTCTGAAACTGCAAAGGATGAAAATCCCTCAGTACTAAAACCTCCAAGTCCTCAAACTATTAAAGGAAAAGGGAAGACTCCTGCATTTGTGTCACAGGATGATAGCTCAGAAGAAGAAGAAGAAGAGCAATTGGATAAATCATACAGGAAGAAGTTTCACAATGTCAGACACCTTCAAAAGGCCAAAGAATTTGCTAAAGATCAAATGGGTGGCCCCGGAGGATCAAGTGGTGCTGCCCACTCCTCACCAGATCTTGATACGGTTAATCAACCCGGTAAGGGATCTGGTGCCACCACTCTTCTGCAACTACAACAGCCTGTGGAGGACACCATTGTGTATGATTTTGAGAAACAGGAAACTGAGAAAGAAAATTCTAGAGATGACGAGGATGATTATACAAAGTTTCTTCTAGACAGTCCAACACACTCAAAGGAGAAAACCTCAGAAACTCCTAAGGACATGAAGTCTCCTCATGTCTCCTCATCATCGGATTCTTCGTCTCACTCATCACAACCACCATCAACAAAGACAACCAGATCATCATCCAAATCAGTGAAGAAACCACCTAAATCTTGGATTTCTCAAACTCATCAAAAGATTGTGAAAGCTGTCAAACAAGTTAGAAAGAAGGACATGCTCCACAGAAAACTTAATTGGTATGCTGAACAAATGCAGTACTTACATGATGAGAATGACAAGATGCGGAAAGATAGGAAAGCTATTCAGGAATTCATGAAAAGTCATCGTCAGGAGGAACTGAATGAAATGATTGAAGGTTACACTCAAAAGTACCTTCAGGATATCGTTCCTAAAGTCCAAAAGGAACTGGAGAAGTCAGCAAGAGATCAAACCCACAAGTTTCTTCTCGACACTGTCCCCGGTGTGACTAGAGAAGTATTCTCCAGACAACTCACCCCTAACATCGTCGCATTGGTTAAACATACAATGGCCAAAGAAGCTGATCTCTCTGAATCTGAGTTAATCGCTAAACTAGTGATGCAAATGTCAAAGCGATCTGGAACGTTTACTTCGGATGAAGCTAAATTTTTCGAAGGTCTACTTGCTTTTCAACTCAGTTCATCATGCAAGGAGTCAGCCGATCAACCCAAACGGCCAAGAGATGACGATGATAAGGATAAGGACTCTGCACCTAAACGTCAGAAGCAGTCTGGTCAATCTACATCTATGCCACCTCCTTCACCACGGACTTCTTCTCAACAAAAGTCTCCTCCACCTCGGTCTTCTACTGATAAACCTCGGGACGATTCCGAGTTACCACCCCTGACTCATAAAACTGGTGATTACTTTGAGTATACGGGTGGTGACGATGAAGAGGTCCTTGAGCCCCGACAACAACCCACCTCACCCAAACAAGTGCAGAAACCAGTATCATCATCTAAGCCTTTCAAAACGAAGAAGCAGACGACTCAGCCTGGAGTCGTATCATGGCTAGATGACGATAAAACCGAAGAGTTTGAATGGTTCTCCACACTTGTCAATCAAACTCCCTACCCTGATGAAGGCCAAGAATTGGTAGATGGTTCAACATTGGAGCATTTAAAACTATTGCAAGAAAAGTTCCATGTGAAGAAAATGACAAAATCTGAGTTGAAGCGAATCAAAAATAAAGCTTTTCAACTATGGAAAGACAGCTCTGAAAGCGCCCTTGAGGTCGAATATCATCTTGAGAACATCGCTCGAGCTATGTCTAACAACATGGATTGGCTCAATCCGGAAGCAAACATTGACTTCACACAAAGGGACAACCCTCCATACTACACCGACTGGACCAAACCTCTACCGACCATTGGCCAAGCAGACGAACCAAGGATTCCCTTCCGATATTTCTTCAACAAAGACCTGGAATTTCTTCTCCATGGTGGCGATGGTTCGAGAAAATACACTACATCATTGACTCTTCCATTCCCAGCGGCCAGTTACTCTAACTGCATAGCTATCGAGGAACGTGCAACTCACTTGTTTTCTGACAACGTGCAAGCATACGACCAAGATGCATTGTATGGGATTCATCATTGGCCTGAACGCCGAAGAATCTACTACCGAAGCTGCCTGGTTCAAAAGTCTCAACATGCAGTGTATAGCTCGAAGGACATCGTGGCCATCAAACACATTGATCTCAAGTCTAAGTGGGACTACACATTCTTAAAGAATATCATAGTCAAACGACAAGATGAACAGGACTATGGATTCTCCGAAGCTGACTTTGAGAACTTGTCCCTCAACGACATCGAAGACATGTATCTTGCCAAAGTACAGGGTCGTATGAGACAATTCTCGACTGAAGTTCAACGTGAATTTATCAAGTCAGTTCTCATCTTCATTAGACGCATCGTGATCAAAGAACGTGTCGAAGATATCCAGATGGCTGTTGAATCATATCAGAAACGTGTTAACTTCACTCCACCACAGCTTGATCTTCCCGACATCAACCACCTTAAACAACTCATGCTCATCAGCAAACCTTTCGGCGTTGTTTACCGCAGTGAACTTCGAAGAAACTGCTTAATGGCGTGTAGTGAGCTCCACAAATTCGGGGATCATACCTTGAAGATGGTTAGGGATGGATTGGCATACAGATTGAAGGATATACGCCTGAAAGTTGGGAATCCTAAGCGCTGGAACTCTCAGGAAAGGAGGGATGTGAGACGTATCATCACCATGATTGATGAACGGTTGTTCAGAAGGGATCAGTTCAGACGTTTGGAGAGCTATGTTGGTGGTCGACCCAGGATTAACATCACCGGCTTTCAACGCCCTGTGCGCACTCCTGGGAACATCACTGCACTTCCTGGTACCCCTTGAATTGTTTCCTTCATATGATTTTGGATGTATGATTATATATGTGTATGGCTTGTGCACACATTACAGTGTAAAACCCGTAAGTGTCAAGAAAGGACCCTGTGGTACGCCTCAGTGCCACAATCCTTATAAAAGGAGCGAAAGCTTCTTATTTTTGAGTAAAACCTATCAAACCTTTCATTTTTCAAGGTTTTGCTCAAAAAGACAAGTACTTCCCCATATGATTTTAAAACCTCAACCGTTTATATCACTACTTGAGGGGGAGTATTTGATAAAAACTTTGTTCACAAATTGTTCATAGTGGTCACTCTTCCCGCAACACTCGAAATGGTCATATTTATTCTCAAACGTTCAAAAACAACATTTTATATGCCATTTTTGAGGGGGAGAAAATTGTGTGATAAGAAATATGTTGTACAAAATGCAAATGAATCCGTGTACCTCAGACTTAACCTACGAATTGACGGTACTAAACTGTTAGTAACTCGAAAAGACTTGTCCTGGACGGGTAATAATTTCAAGCTAGTTCGCTAGTAATGTAAACGTGTCTCGCAAAGGACGTGTCTGAGTAGAAAGTACCATTCGAGAAACTTTTGATAGACATGAACTCTGACGGGTTTGACAACCTTCCAAGGTTTGTCTACACCTTCAAGGTAGTTATTAGAGCTAGTTGTCACCTAAAAGCTGACAATATATCTCTTTAACTATTCAACGTAACCGTGTCTCGCGGGAGATTGTCTATCTTTAGTGGATCAATTCAAAAAGTGCGCGCTCTTTCCTCACTGTGCATTTAACCATTAAAACTATTAAGCACATGTGGAGGGGGAGTATTTATGCAAAAAACTTATCTCTCACAGTGGTTCAAACATGTTTTTCATCTACAAACCCTTTGAGAGATATTTTCACATACAGTGGTTTTAATGGCAAACATAGGTTAGTCATGGAGTTATAAGGTGACTAAGGTTAGGAATAACCGTCCTATGATCCGCCAGAGCCGGAGGGATCTACCCAAGGACACTACCATTAGTTAGTGTTAGAAGTCCTTAGGAATGATTATAAAAAGGAGAAAATGAGAATCGGAGAAAGAAGGAGTTGAAGAATCAAAAAGAAATGTAAAGTAAAGGGTGAAAAGAAATAGCCCTCCAGATTATTCAACTTAGGGCAGACACCGGGTTCAATTCATATGCTACTGGTTGTCACTTAGTGACACCGGTATTGAAGATTAAAAGTCGTCATGGACCCAGTGACGCATGCACTAAACCTTCTTAGCCACTCAAGTTTCTCTCAACAGAAGCTTGTTTCATTCTCACAGGGAACCCTACATAAACTATTGGCTTTCTCTTAGAGATCGCTGGTATTGAAGAAGGAGACCCTCTCCCTAGTCTCCGCTCAGGAAAACCAAAACGCACTATTGAGTCTAGAGCCACGAGATTCATCAAAAGATCTCTTAGGTACACTTGACATTTAATCATTTGATGATCAACAAATAAGATCATCAGTGGTTCATATCGAGTCCTTCACAGATCTTAGCAATCTGTCGAGAACATTTATGAGAGGTTCACATCTGTGATCCTCAGTGATTGAATGGAAACTCCTGCCAGGGTCAACATCAAACAGCCCTGACAGCAGGTCACTTCGGTAACTCCCCGTGGATTACGCGGAGTGTGTCTCAAACGGTCTACAGTCGTGAGGTGATGCTTCGATGTACCTCAGCGACTCATCTGAACTGTAGATGTACTTCGGTACATCGCGTTATCTCACTTGTGGGACTCCAGTTCAGGAACGGCCTTTGTGAGAATTAGAGTGGTGTTTTCACACTATGCTGTTAACACTCTCGAAGTTCAAACTTGTAAGTGCCGGAAACCGCTTATTACTAACTGTTTGAAATGTTTTCTTCTTATGGAAGCTCCGGAGCGGGATGATCGTGCTGATTCTTCTCATGCTCACGCCAACATCAACACTAATGGAAGTCCTATTCTAAAGCAACACAACCGTCAGAATGATTCTTCATCAAATCAAAGAATCTACAAAGTCAAAAGACTTAAAGAACTTCATCAGTATTGATTTCCACCGTCAAAGAGCGTGTGAGCATGTTGAAGAATGACGTGGAGACACTGGAGCAGCGAAGCAGACCTGAGGCAGACTGATGCAGACAACAACATACTATCACTTTCACCACAAATAACAATGATCAAAGAACAAAGTCAAAGATGACGTCGAAGCTTAAACCGTTCGAAGATAACTATCTCTCTACACTGGGGAGATTGTTCGAATCAAGGCAATTCCTCTCACAAGAAAGAAGAATGCCAGAAGACGTCACAGCTACTATTACATCAACGCCTTCACCGTTTACATTCATATATACTTGAGGGGGAGATTGTTGGAATCACTCCTAAACAGTATTTCAAGTATTTATATCTCATATGTAATAGGTAGCTTTATTATGGCCTTTATGTTTGTTTAAGGTCAAGCTTATGTAGAAGGCCCATAAGCTTGATCCAAGCCCAATAAGGAATAGGGAAGGAGAGGGAGTGTTGCCCTAGCTCCTTGCCTATATAAACTCTTGTAAACCCTCATTTGAGGGTTGGTTGTTCAAGTTTTTCTCTCATTCATACTCTTTGCATAACCGGTATTACTATACGTGTGTGTGTGTGTGATTTACTTGTTCAATCGCCTTCATCTCTTCTCTTATAAGCTTGTGTTGTAAAACTAGTGACCTAACAGTGGTGCTTGATTATTTTGATAAATTTTGGTTTACGGGGTATAGTTTGTCCCGGTAATTACTAATGTTAAGCCATTAAGTATCAAAACTTAAAACCGGGTAACATAAAAATGTAATACTTACAAAAATGTCAAAACTTATCAGTATACCCCAATTAAGTATATTAGATGAGTGATAAGCTTAACGGAGTGTGTATACGTTGTTAAAACCTAATAACGTAGGTTTGAGTACGTGTAATACATAAAGAGTATAATGTTTACGTAAAAACAACAAAATAGCGATAGTTCATATTCAATACGGCTATTGATGAAATTATAGTATATTGGACACAAAGACTTATCTTAGTCTTGTGTTGGTTACGAGGAAAGTTTACACGATTAAACTTTTGTTATTACTTATAAAAGTAATATCATTACATATTAAAAGTAATATAATATAATAATATAATAATAGTAATAACTGACATTTAATAATTAAATATTAACCTGAAATATGCGAGTTGCTACAAAATCAGAGCATCTAATAGGGAGATATAACCTGTCGAAGACAGATCTGGTTTTTTTGTTGTTTTCCAGTTATTGTTTTGCTATCGTTGTATTGATGTAAGGTGTCTGAAGCTAGGTCGATCAAAGATAACTTGAGGTGCAAGTTTAAGTTTTCTCAAGGGTTTCTTGAGGTGTAAGAACGTCAATTCCAAGGGTACACTTGGAGATCAAGAAATCACAAAAGGTTTTGACAAAAGGGTTAAAAGGCATCAAAAGGTTAACGATTTAAAGTTCCTTGGTGAAAATAAATCTTGGAGGTTAAGAAGCTTCAAGGTTTTTTTGCTATTAGGGGGATTGATAAATCGGGTTCGAAGGTTCCCGTGGGTTTCTTGAAGATCAAGTCTTGGTGGTAACTTTGAAGACAAGCAAGGTATTAGTTATTTCTTTAGGATTCAAGAAAAGTGATTGTTTGGATTACAAGTTTTGTAGGCTTGAGGTGGAAAATCGAAACTTTAGGGTTTTTTAAATGTTAGTAGATCAAGATTTCAAGAAGCCGGGTTTATAGCACACGACTTGTGAGTCTTGTTGGTAAAGTTTGTTAGGAAAAAACTTGACAAGGTTTTAACAAGGTTGAAGAAGAATGACTAGTACAAGCTAGGTTAAACATCGAAAAGCTCGATGGGAATGTTGTACAAAAGCATGGGGGTTCTAAACAAGTTGGTTTCAAGCAACTTGGTCCTGGTGTTAAAACATGAGTTCATGGAGTACATATTCAAAAGTGTATTTGGTTTGAGGTGGAACTGCATGGAGCTTAAGAAATTCATGAAGCTAAGGTTATTCAGGATAGTAACGATGATGATGCAATGGCTAAAATACATTTAGAGGTTAAACAACTTAAAGAAAAGACAAACACGGGCTGCTTGGTAAATGAGCATGTACACCTTAGTGCAAAGGTGGGGCAAACATTATGGAAACCGGAGTACCTAGTGAAGATGGTGTAAAGGGTAATGTTGTTGAAAGAAAGAAGGCGCAGGGGGTCTAAATAAGCAAACTTGGATATTTACCAAGATACAATGCGTGGTTAACAAGGTGGTCTATGGTTTGAGGCTCTAATATTGGATGAAGATGTTGAGTACTAGCATAAGAATCACTACCAAGGTGAAAATTGTTATGATATAGTAGCAATTCTTAGTAGGTTAAAGTGTAATTAGTCTATGTATAAGGATTTAATTGTACTTAGTTAAATAGAGTTAGAGGATAGTTATTTAAATACCAAACACTTTCTCACATACCAAGGGACTCATCCCCACCCTTAATCTAAAAAGAAATCAATGGTTGAAATTAAAAGCATTTTATTATTTCAGATATTTCTTATAATTTAATTATCTCTTAAACTGTTAATCCTTAAGCGAAAATGATTACACCATCACGACGAGCATTTAATTATCTTTCTATAGATGGGCACTTTGATATACTTTCGAAAAAAGAAAAAAAATCATTTTTTCACCTTTTTTTCGTCCTTTTTTTTCGTTTTTTTTTCGAATTTGAGATTTGCTTGAAAAAAATCACATGTGATTAAACACTAATTTGATTATCACATGTGATATTAGTGTTAAATCACATATGATTTTTTTCATGTAAATTTCAGTAACGAAAAAATGTATAAAAACGTGAAAAGCACGAATTTTTTTGTCAAAGTATATCAAAATGCTTATCTATTCTACAGAAAGATAATTAAATGATTGTCGTAATGGTATATATTTTTTTCGCTTAACGATTAACGGTTTGAAATATATTAATATTTGAAAATAAAAAGATGAAATTGAGTTTTTTTAATTGTTTTGGGATTAATTTCATCCATTAGATCAAATAAAAATAGAAAGAAGATGAAGAGTGAAGATTGATCTCTAGTATGTAAAGAATGTTTTATCCTCAAATGATGTTAAATCATAGAGTTAAGATTAACAAGTCAAGTAATGATATTATAGAATTTTAATTTCATAGAGATTGTACCCCTCATCTCTATAAATAGAAGTGAGCGGAGATGCTAGTGAATTAATTTTTCTTGTCTCGATGTAAGCATTTATTTGTTATTAATAAAGGGGGCTCGAAAGTATATATCGTGTGCAAGTTCTTTTTTCTTTTGTCGATTATTGTGATCTTGATATGTGGACTTTTCTTGTTAGATCTTTTATCACTTTTGTGCTAACCTTTAGGCTGGTCCCAATCGTGACCGGAGATGACCTGGGTCACCAGCGCCACGTCAGCTTTCTCTCTTCAGCGACCAGACATGACCTGGATGCCATAGTCGATGACCCAAGGTTTTTGTTTTAAAAAAAATAAAAAGAAAAAAGAGAAAAAAAAAGGGACAAGCAATATAATATATCGGTCGAAATTCGAATTGATATTCGGTTTTCTTGCCACACAACCGATCTTGCACCTGATCTCCACATCCATTGCGCCCGATCTCCACATCGGTCAAGTGACAAAATTTTCGATGCCCAACCGATTTCAATACCACGATTGGGACCAGCCTTAGGTTTGTTGAATGTTTTTATCTAACAGTGAGATATTGTTGGCAGCTCAACACGGCCAATTAGAGTTTATGAGAGAGAGAAATTTTACAAGTTGGTATAGAGGCAGCGATTATGGGGTGAGGATCCTCTCCCATTACTTGACTCAAGTTGATTGATTTTGAACCATTGGATTTAAATCAATGGTTAAGATTAACCATGAATCTTTTAATCTTAACCATTGATTTAAATCCAATGGTTCAAAATCAACCAACTTGACTCAAGTTGATGGGATAACTTGAGAGGATTCAAGTCCGCGATTATGACATAGGATCAAACCCACCCACTCTAATATCATGTTTGATGATGAAGTGCCCCCAGGATGTTATTTGTTACTGAGTCACAATAAGATTACACGAGAAAACGAAATTGGACCGACTAATCTAATTAATCAATCATCTAATACTCTTGTTTTGGCCGCTAATCATAGGCAGTTTACCGCTATGAAACTCATTTCTTCAACACTGATCCCTGTGTAAGGTTCAAAAACTAGTTATGGCATCTGCATATAGGATGCACATGAATTGGTGTAGTTCTGGCCTCTTGGCACTTGCTTCATTGTGTTCAACCATGGCAATTTGTACCTCTTGGCCTAGTGAACACGTGATGATTCTTGTAGTACAACACGTGCCGATTCCCCGAGCAACAGCCTTCTACTATACATCTCCTTACGTGACTAGGAATATTAGCTTTATAACAATTCTTGACTTTATGACATATACCACTAAGACATTCAAATCCTGGGCCACTAAGAATATTAGCTTTATAACAATTCTTGACTTTACGTGACTAGGAATATTAGCTTTATATCAATAGGACATACATTTAAAAGGTAAAAGTAAATTATAACAGCTTGATCAGCAACAAAGTTACTGTTGCATCTCGTTTACTCAGTTTAATATCTTTGTTCTCGATTGTTTCTCCTCCATTTCCATGGCATTTCAGGATTTGATGAAGCCCACAATCCAATTCTCTTGGCTCTTGCTTCTTTCTCCCACTGATATTAAACCAGTTCAACCATTTTCAGAACACTAAACAGAAAGGCCTGACTGTTCTTAGGACAATCACTTAACTTAAAACAGGTGATTAATCAATCACCTTTTCAAATTCTGGCCGTTTGTCATGGGCAGTGTAATGCCAAGCAAGTCCTTTCTTCAACATTGATTCCTGTGGTTTCCACATCACATATTAGTTGCATTATAATTGTAGGTGTATATGACAGACATCAGCTAAATTACCTGGACAAAAATGCCATTACAGTAGATGTCTCCAACAAAACGTCCATACTGATCTTCATCAAATATCAAAATTTTCAAACACTTCCCTTCAATTATCTTAACCAACTCATCTTTAGCCTCTTTCCCGTAAGGCATTGAGTTTTCAGGCGCATCTATTCCCCTGTGTCCATTATTCACTCACTCATATTACACCATGAACAAAAATTATTGAAACTCTTAGCTTAGCTATTCACTATCTTACTAGATTTAGCAGTCTCTTCTAGATATTAATCTTATGGTACAAAATATAAAGAACAAGAGCGAACACCTATCCAAAATATGGTATCATCTCTGTATCTAGACCATTAAAACCATGAATATTCTATAATATATATTAATGAATTAGAGTGGTTGATGATAACGCGGTTCAAGTTACTAAAAACTAAAAGGTTTTTTCTAGCCTGAAAATGTTGGTTAGCTAAAACAGAAATTGGATCTATTTTTATTTTTTTAATCTTCTTATGCAATCAGCCCTTCAAGAAATGCAATCGGGAAAACAGAAACCACAAGTATAGTTGAAATCAAATACCTTAGCCTAATCCGGTACTTTCGCGCTAGAATTTCCTCATTAGTAATATTTAGTACCCTGGGTCAACAAGTAGTATAAACACAGAACAAAGTTAGAGACTAGTCTCATTATTATCACATAGACATGAGTAATTACCTGTAGCCTGCATCTGTGATTTGCTTCTGTAGTGCATCTGCTTTTGTGTAGTTACGTTCAGCACGTGCTTCTTTGCGTTCAAGCGCCACCCGTATTACCTCTGGAGGAACTTGTTCCCGAGTATACGAGGTATCAACATAGACTGTTACACCATCCCCATCTGGTACTGCTTTTGCATCCACCTTTTTTTATCAAGTTAATTTGCTAAAGTACTGTTAAATTGAATTTATAGATCTGACTTGTGAGTGTAAGTGTAGCAATGACTTGTTCTTACAGGAATGGTGTGTAACTCAAACATGAGCCCATCGGCAAACAATGGAGCTTCACCATAGGTGAGTTCAACTAGGGAATGAGGAAGAGGGAGACCGTAAAATGACAAAAACCCCTTCAAAAAAACAGATAAAAAACGCAAATGGAATTTAAGTAAAATGACAAAAATCCCTTCAAAAAGAGAAATAAAAAAACGCAAATGAAAATAACTTTAAGTGCCTAAATTCTGGGTTGAGTGAACAACCACAACATAACTATGTGAGCGTAAAAATTAAGAACAGATATTAAAATTGATACATATTACATTCATGGTTTGACCGGTGCGTTCTAAATTTGATGGAAAAATATAAAAGAAATTTCCCTCACAATTACATGAGGAAATATACAAGTCCCGACCTAAATCTGCGCTTATAATTATATATCATGGTGTCATCAAGAAAGAGGTTATGGGTTCAAGCATCTATTATGAACAAAAGAAGTATTAGGTGTGTGTATTTGACATTCAATATAAAATTATATATATGCTAGACCCTTAATTCTACTATACCATTTCTTCGAGGAATCAGTGTTCACGTGACACGCATGGTTTTGGTTGGACCAACAATAACGTGGTGTTTGGCTAGTATCTTTCCTTCTTATCGACTTGATTTGTGATTCGCATTATCAGAACATAAAAATTTGTTTTCGGTACCCAGGCTTGATAGCTTGCTTGGCACAAATAAGATGTTTTATAGAGGCCATGGTTGAGGTTTTTACCTAAAAGAGCTTCTATAAAGGCCATGATTGAGGTGTTTACATAAGAGAGGATATTTAGCTTAAGCTAATAAGCACAAGCTCACAAGTATAGGGAGTGAAATCGGAACCACGTGTACCAAGATTGCATTTCCGCAGTAGATCACCACATTCAATCCCAAACCTATTACGAATCGGGGATCTAACTTACCAATCGTATAACGAAGAGGGCATTTGGGATAAGGGTAGCAAGGAATTTAAATTGGAGAAACAACCACATTTAAAATGGGCAGTGTAATTTCTGTTTTAAGTATTTTTTGTAGATGCATACAGATTTAGTATTATGTGTATTATATATACTAACATGGTACTTGCGGAAAGTGGCAATGGCAAAACGTTTCCTACAGTTTACGGTGGTGTTGGTGCAAGCTAGAGTCGGGGGAGAGGTTGTGACCATAGAAAGGCTAGAGATGATGTGCTACAATTATAATCAAGTGAGAAAACATGGTATGAGTATGGACCCCAGGGGTACCCATCCCTGATCCGACCCCCGGTTTTCAATATCCCTATCCTTAACCCTAGTTGGGATCAAGGACTGTGCGCATTCCCCATCGGGTACGGTCTTTTGCCATCTTTACTCACAATCTCCTATAAATAAGGTAACCCAAAGGCCCCCACACAGCCTCGACAAGTTAACAATAATTCAACTTCAGTGAGTAAATATAGAAATTAAGATAAAAGTAAATTAACGGGTCAAAGAGGTTGAAAGTTAATAAAGATATAAACCTCAAGATCATTTCCTTGGGGTTTCTTGATGATGCGAATTATAAGCCTGGAAACCTCTTCAGGTGACTTTGGTGGTGGCTTTGATTCCTTCCATTCCTTTAATAGTTTTTTGTACCTTTGTTCCATTTCTTAAAAATGTCAAACGCCAGTTACTAGGAATAACCAACATGCACGTATTTTTCTGGCTTATAGTCTTATTTGAACTAAAAAATCAATAAACTCATATTTCACGAATTGAAAAAGTTGGTTCAACGGATCACCTCAACAAATGATCCATTTTAAAACAATGTTTACTTTTTTCTAAGAACCACATGGGGAGTTGGTATCGAACCCGGGATCCATTTCACAAATTTAAGCCCTGTCCTTCCCAACCCCGAATGCTTTTTTTGTTGGTAACCATGGTTTCCGACCTTTTGGCCGACTAATCCACACGGTTTGAACCAACCACCGCACAGACTCAAACCAGGTAAAGCCCTCCCTTTTTAGGAGGTTGGCGTGGTCACTTCAAGGTTGTTTGCACCTGGCTGGAATTGAACTTGAGACTTCACACATATTAAAGTGATATTCACAAAATCACAAGTACTTTCCCCACTAGACCACCCCCGAGTGGTTCCCAACCCCAATGTTTGCATTGGGGAACGGCCGATTAGGCGCCCTAGCTAATGCTAGCCCCAAGCTATTGCCTTGAGGTTTAAACTAGAGCTTATACAGTAGATTATTTAAGTCAATAAGTCCAAGTTGACAAGCTCGTGAACAGTTAAAAATGAGCTAACCGACTCTTCCAAATTCATATAAACCCATAAAAGCCAGGAAAATAAGCTTATGCAAACACTCCCAACAAGTATGAAACTATACCACTTTGACTGATGTTTTTTAGTTGAAGTAACATGCTTACTCAAACCTTCAGGAACCTATATATAAATCATCAACATGGTATAAAAAATTAACTGCTTGTTGAAAAAAGTTACTATTGGGTACTGGGTAGTGAGATAACTTACCTGAGAGGTGATTTCAAAGTGAAAAAGGTGGTGGGCAAGGGCGGAGACACCAACGGTGGATGATGAAACGCCGTGGTGGCCAAGTGGTTGGTCATGATCATAGAAATAGTGGTGATACAGTAACCGAAGTGCATTCCCCATTTTTTTATTTGAATTGTTATCTCTCTAGTTTGATTTTTTTTTTAACATTATTATATGGAGAGAGAAAGAGCGAGGAAATAATTGGTAAACGGATACTATCATAAAATATATTTAATCATTTTCCATTCCTACTACAGTATATAAGATAAAAAACCCTTGCCTACACTTTCAACACATGCCACTTACGCACGTTGGAAGATGACACGTATACGTATTGCTATACTAAAAGAGTTACTTTTCAGATATTTTTGAGGAGAAATTTGGAGTGAGGTTGCTTCTGTTGACCAAATTGCTCAGCCCTATTCCCCTTTTATGTCCTTCGACCAAATGCACTGTTGAATTCTAACCGTTCTCACCATTTAGGCTATGCGCAAAGGACCGGTTGAGACTCGGTCGGTTGCATCGGTTGAGGCCGGTCCTCCCTTTGTGGATCACTCGGTCGTGTTCGGTTGTGGAGGAAAGAGGACGAAACTCGGTTGGCCAAACAACCGAGTATAAACAACACACAACCTTTTTTTTTTTTCAAAACTTTACCACTTTTACAACATTATAAATACCAACCTCAAACACATTTTTAAACACACAATTTCAAACACAATTCAACATAAAAATTCACATTCTCTTTACGCAGCATCATTATGGCTTGTCGTCTCCCTCATTCTGTTACTGATATGCAAACGCACGTTCAAAATCAATGCGAGAACGATGATGAGGCTAGAAAAGACGCTATTATACGCGTCATCCAATTCTTTGAGGACAAAAGGAATGAGAAGCTGCAGATGAGAGACAGCTACAAGACTTGCAACGACATCAGCAATGAACGAAAAGGTGTTATCAAGAAATTTCTGAAGGAGGAAGCCCGCAGAGATGACGAAATTATTGGCAAGTTGTGGAAGTGTGTTCAACGGGTTACAAACAACATCAACACCAAAGTCAATTGGAGCTATCGGGTGAACAAAGATGATCCAGGAGTCTCCGGTGAGGGATCTCCGGTAGACGAGGAAGCTTTGTCTCGCCTCGAGGATTATATACCCTCCGCGTTTGATCCTGTGGACGACTTTTCAGATTAGGATTTAAGATTTAGGATTTATGTATTATGTATTTCGTATCGTTTAATTTTTAATATATTGTAATGTTTTTATTTATTTTTAATGAATTTTAATTTTGTTTTTAAAAATATTTGAAAAAAAAAAAAAAAAAAAAAAAAAAAAAAAAAAAAAAAATCTCAGGTCACCACTGTGACAACTAGGTCGTCGTCAGGTAGTCGGAGAGAGAAAGCTGATGTGGCGGCGACGAACTAGGTCGCCTCTGTGCATAGCCTTATATACTCTCAACTCTCACCAACCAAAAATTAATTTCCTTCTTTCATTTCTCTCTCACCCTAAATTAACCGCACTTTGCTTTTCCAACAACATGCTTTCATCGGAAAACAGAGGTTAAAAAGCGGCCTAATTCTTCTAATGAGATATTTATCCGTTACTCGTATGGGTTAATTTTTATTGATGCATTTTCTTTAGCAATTTTTTTATATTTGGTTGTTTTGTTTAGGTTTGATCACTTGTGGTGTGGCTCAATATTGAAGAAAGGTATATATAAATAATGAATTTCTTGAATACATCTTTTTGTTTCTTTCCATGTTATTTTAGCCTTGATTCTTGAACCCTCCCCCTCTATAATCTATAACATGCAAGTATTTCAACTTCAAAGTATCCTTTCTATATAAGGTTTTTTTATTGTCAGCCGTCATAAATGCAACCATCTCGGATTGTTGAATGAACGGAGCTGCAGACGAAACGCTTGATGCAGCAAAGCTCAGAGTGAATCAATGATGGTGAGGTGTACCGGTCATATCACGTAAATTTGTAAGTTGTATTTATCGGTAGATGTTTTTTTAGTAGTTGTTTGTAGTAAGTGTATTAATTAAACTCGAAAGTCATGGTCTTTTTAGCTAAATTATTTTGTAGTAAATCATATACAGCGGAGTATTTATCAATAATAATTTGCAGTAATTTTTATTTTTTTATGTATTTTTTTTTTTGTCGTCTTTTTAGCTAAATTATTTTGTAGTAAATCACATACGGCGGAGTATTTATCAATAATAATTTTTAGTATTTTTTTTTATTTTTTATTATTACTTTTTTGCGCATGGTTGTTAGTTCCGTAAGTATCAATATTAATTTGTATTAAAGGTTTGAGTGAGGTTAGTTTACAAACCAAATAATCCTCACATACCAAGGGACACATCTCAACCATTGATTCAAATTTAATCAATGACTGAGATTAAAACACACTATCCACTAAAATAAACGCGGAGGTGTATAATCGTCAAATTACAACACAAACAAAAACGCGCTCTAACTCGCATTTCACACATTCATTGAATCTACCTAACACACACTAAAAACACACACTACTCAAACTTTTACACCGATCAAAAATAAACCGGAAAATCCTCAAAACCTATCAATCTCGCCGGAGAAGATGGAAGATACCGACAGTGACACTATCACGCTACAAGAACTGACAAAAAAAGTAACTACGAGAAAAAAAAAGCATAAAAAACCGGTAAAAAACCGGCCAAAAAACCGGTTTCACGTATAATCTTATACTCTAAACAACTATTTCAATATCTACAACTGTTATTTATGATTATATGATGTTTTGAACTGTTTATGATGAAGATAGTAAAATTTTACACTATATAAATGCATATTTGTGAAGAAATGTGCAATTAGAAGTTAGGTTTTAACAGTTTATAGAGTTTTTGTTATGATTAGGAGTTAGGTTTTAACATTTTAGAAGCTAGGTTTGCGAGATTAGAAGTATTTATCGAAGGCGTCTTCGGTTTAGCCGCATAAGACGCTTTCGACTTTAACGAATGCAAAAGGCTTCAACAAAAGCATTCGCTGCAGCTAAGTAAAAGGATTAGCCGGAAGCCAAAGGCATCTTATGCGGCTAAACCTTTGGCTCAGCTGCGGAAGGTGCCTTTGGCTGCAACTAAGTAAAAGGATTCGCTGCGCTGCATATAAGTAAAAGGATTAGCCGCAGAAGATGTTGCCAAAGGCATCTTATGCGGCTAAACCTTTGGCTCAGCCGAAGAAGATGTCTGGCGTCTTATGCGGCTAAACCTTTGGCTCAGCCGCAGAAGATGCTTTAGCATTTGACAAAGGAATAGGCTGTGACTGATGCACAAAATGGTTTGAGTGAATATATGATAACTTAAAATAAGCTTTTAAATCTGATTGAAGTACTTTTTTAAGAATTCTGATTGAAGTAATTTGAACCTTCTTTGATTGTTTATAGATTTGTTTTATGAAATGAATTTTGATTTTTTTTGTGTGTTAAGTGATTCATCTTTTCTTGTGTGGTTACTTTTATGAGAATTATCACATTTGATTTATCTTGTTTATTTTTCCTGTTATATATCATATTTGATATACATACAAAATCACATTTGATTTTTAACTGTTATATTTTGTTTTCAATAAATCATATGTGATACTACCATTAGCACATTTGTTAATCAGATCTCACATCATATGGTTTCAAATTGTATTTTGTACATATTCAACTATCATATTTTTGATTTTTTTTTATAGTTTTACTCTTTTTATCCAATGTATTATAAAACGCGGAGTCAGTTAGCAACATCATTTTATTGAATATATGAGTTTTGTGTAGCAAAACTTATACAACAACACATATAATCCGAAATCACATCCGCATATGTGCCGCCATATTCATTAGATAAACATTTCAGATAGAAATGTAATACTAGTTATGATATTGTAGCATACGACATAACATACTGACATTGTACCATACGACATAACATAGTGTTCTGATAACGCTACACGCGTCGTTCGGGGTCAAGGAAACTTCCTTTTCTTCGAGCAAGTTTTATAACACCCTAGGCAGTGAACCTAATCGTTGTAGTGTAGTAATTAGGGTAAGCCACGGGTATTGATATCGTTCTCTAGGGGAATAGGAATGCTAGTAAGGAGTTACTACGCTAAGGTTAAGGTTGAGGAAGATTATTTTTGTATTTTTATATTTTATGAAATGGAAAGGTACGAATTTCGGGTATTGGATTTGGGGGGTTGGTATTTCTACCGATTACTCTACTATTATCTAATTATTTAAACTAAGGTTGTGGGAGTCTATGTCTAATTAATGTGTGCTCGTATGATAGTTTAAAAATGTGTTTACTTATGTTGTACTACTCCTTAATTATCTCCTATTGATGGTTGAGTTGTCACGTCCTTATTCTTAGTCGCGTTGTGTGTCTAAAGTTGTAGGGTATGCGCTTCTCCCTAACTCTTTGAAATTACCAAAGGGTCTCGTCTACAAACCCACTAGGGATGATAAACTCTTACTCTAAGGCACCTTTTGGATGGTTTAGCTTACAACTACTCAGGTAATTATATTCTAAGGTTCACAAAGATGAATCAAGCATTAAGTACACAACGAATGACCTATCGCATTACTAGATCATTAATCAACTAAGATAAGAAACAACCAATCAATATTCAATAATTAAGTTTCATACTTCCTAAGCAAACACACAAATAAAATAGCCGGACATGGAAAACATGCAAGCATACACACAAATAATCAAAGACATAATTGAATTAATGAAGTAAATACTTATCTTGATGTAAGATAGGGTTTAAAACCCTAAAATACTGTACAAGACACCTTAGGTTCGGTTTTAGGTTTTCACTCCAAAAAGACTCTCCTTAAAACTGAAAAATTCGGATTCTATATATAAGATTACATATGCGACGGCGTCACCTTATGTTTCGTGACGCCGTCGTGTCGCCGTCATTAGGGTTTCGTCTTGGCCACGTTAACCTTGCGACGGCGTCACCTTATGTCCGTGACGCCGTCCTCTTCAGCTTCTGACGTCGTCTGGATTGCATCTAGGCCGTCTGAGTAGCGACGGCCTACTCTTTTACAACTGGACGTCGTCACTTGAAAATACGAGTTTTGGGTCCTGAACCGTCACAACAATTTTCGGACGGCGTCGCAATTTAGCACCTGACGCCGTCGCCTTCTATTTTCAGCAACTGTGAGTGTCTCGATTTTGACTTTGGCCATTTTCTTCATATATTCGCGCCTTTTCGTCCAAATAAGTGCCATTCCAACATTTTGCCTTCAAGAGACCTAAAAAGTGAAAAGGAATGATATTAAGCAATAACGGATACAAAAGTGATCAAATAAGGACTAAAACGACCCCTCAAAATGGTACCTTTTAAAACCTTATCAAATATCCCTACACTTGTTATTTGCTTGTCCTCAAGCAAATGTGCTTTTAACCAATTAATTTATAGGTTAGGGGTCATGAAACATTAATTCAAAACGGTCCACAACACATATAAGCCCCGCAAAAGTCATAACAAGCACGGAAATTACATACTAGCACCTCACATGGGGTGTTTGGATACTCACATCTCTCTCGGGTGTATATATGAAATATAACAAATAGGAAATGGAAGATAAACACTCATTAACCGGTCCTAGTACATAGATTACCATAGGCTTGAGAATAGATCAAACCTCCATCGCTTTGGCGTAAGCACCTAGGAAAGACTATCAAAGAGGTCTTTTAAAGGGTTGTAATGTTAGGCTTACGGTAGGGAAACAAGGGTTTGGTGGGATAGGCTTTTTAGTGGTGGCAAGTAAAAAATCTCTATGTTACAAGCATACGAAGAATGGCGTTGCTAAGCCAAGACTCGACACTCTAAACTCTAGATAACTGAAATAAATAAACATAAATTCAAAGATAGATGTAGGATAGTAGCCCGTATGTTTTTATTTTTTTTTTTTTTTTACACTTTTTTTTTTTCTTTTTCTCTTTTTCTATTTTTTTTCGATTTTTTTTTTTTTTTATACACTTTTACTCTACCATCCTCTACGGTAACATCAAAATAATAGGGATTTATAGGAACATCCCTACACTTGAGTTTTTATTACTCTAACACTAATTTGACCCGAATTGAAAAGATCAAAACACTTGGGGTACATTATTATGCAAACAAAGGGAATTTGAATTTTTAACGTTCCCTTCCCGTCATTTCATAAACTTTAACTTTTCCCATGAATCCCAATCGTCCCAAAACTGTATACAAAGGATATGACTCGACTTAGCAACTTATGCAAGCAACTAGATAATTGAACTAAGGGTTTAGGGTGATAACAAACATTTGCACTAAAAGTGAGTGCATAAGGGGTAGGCTAAGGCGATTTGGGTGTATATTTGGGGGTGGGGTGTAAACAATGCTCTTCATTGATATTCCGGAAAAACCGAAACATCACGAGAACCGCGAAAAGGATAGGCTCTGAGGGGTTAACTAGGGGTATCGTGTACTAAAGATGAGTACAACGCAAAGGGTGTGGGGGAATTACTCAACCGATGTGGAAGAAGTAATTATATTACAGGTATCAAACAAGGGTTATCCTAATGCCTCTTATCATTTAGTTATTCCTAACTACACAAGTGTAGCCTCACTTTCGATCTCGGAATGCATCACAAAACAAGTTCTAGAATCTAATATACTACCGGTTCACACTCTAAGCATTAAAGATGAATGCTTTAATTCCTACTAATCTAAGGGCGATCCTCACATTTTGGTGGAATTTGGGTGGTAAAGGGTTTTGTGCTAGTCATATAACTTCCTATCCGTGAGACGCTTTTGTTAAGACTAATGGCCCACTCCTATATGTCATAAAAAAATTTAAATTTGATGCCAAAATTACCCTAACCGACATTTCCTCATGGTTTATTACACAATCACAATTGGACAAAGCAAATAGTCAAGGATAAGCATAGTTTCAAAGTTCCCGTTTTATTTTCCCTCCCTACACTTAAACTGAACATTGTCCCCAATGTTCCCCGAAAGTATCAAAGTTATGATAAAAGAAGGTAATCAAAAACGAAAGAAACTAGTACTCCCCTGATTAGCTCGGTAGGATCCGTGTAAAGTGGTGGTTAAATCCTTTTCAAGAAGAATTATTGCGTGAAAAGCTCCTTCCAATCTTATGTAACTTCTTCTTGACAAACTAAACCTGCACAT
Source organism: Chrysanthemum seticuspe (assembly GCA_019973895.1). Classification (NCBI taxonomy): domain Eukaryota; kingdom Viridiplantae; phylum Streptophyta; class Magnoliopsida; order Asterales; family Asteraceae; genus Chrysanthemum; species Chrysanthemum seticuspe. The sequence continues at coordinate 92,210,234 of BPTQ01000004.1, read as the reverse complement.
TTGAAGACAACAAACGAAACCTTCGCGTAAAATCGGCGGTAATAATATATATAAGACTCGATTTAAACTAGGATATAATGCTTGTGGAATGGATGTTTACAGAATTTCTAAGAAAATTAAGACCTGGAAAATTCCAAAAATTTATAAGTAGCTCAGAAAACGAGAAAAAAGTAATCTGATGTTTTTACTCCTTCCTGACGCCGTCAGGTTGCAATCCTGACGCCGTCAGGTTGCAATCCTGACGCCGTCAGGTTATCCTGACAAAAACTGGTCTGCGATTTTCTGGAAAAAATTCTGGAAAATTTACATCTTTAGAATCTGGAAAAATTTCTGCAAAACATCCATTATGACTCGATACAAGCATTTGACTCGAACAAACAAACATAAATATCTTTTAGTTAATTGTTATTCTCATGTTTACGTTTCTTTTGAAAACGTGTGTAATCCTCCCTACACTTATCCTTTATGTAAAATACCTTTATATGCAATTAAGACGAGGTTAAAAACAAAATAAAGCATTTTTACAAATTTAAACATGAGGATAAACAATTAATAAAAGATATATGACACTAACAAGCAAACAATTAAGCATGGGTTGCCTCCCACGAAGCGCTTTTCTTTATTTAAGAGTCTTGTAGCTAGACTCATAGTCGTGCTCCTACGTTTTCTCATTACCGCCCTCATGACGGTCTCTAATGGGGGATCCCATGTTGTAGAAGTGCCCTATAATGCACTTCTCTAAGAGTTCATCCTCTCCCCAATTGGTCCTATATTCCGGTCCTAGGCTCAAACAATCCTTATAGAATCCGAAAATCTTAGTCATAACATAATCAACACCTTTTTCCCTATCCTCATCATTCCTATAATAGACCGACAGTTTAAGTTCCTTTTCATCATTAGAGAGTGATGAAAACTTCTCAATCTTAAACGGCATTTGGTAAGCTATGTTATCGGTCTCATTCTTGAATCGCACTACTCCTAACGAGGGGTCATAGGTCATCCCGGTGCTTTCTATGAAAGGTTTTCCTAGAATAACATGGGACAAGCTAGGGTCTATGGCCGTGCTAATATCATCCACAATTATGAAGTCCATAGGAAACGTGAAACTACCTACATAAACGGGCAATCCCTTAATTCTTCCGAGAAAATTGCAACTAACATTAGGATCATTGGGGTCTTGCCTAGTTGGAATAGGCTTCTTCAATATCCAATTGTAGTAGGTGCTAGTCATTATGTTGATTGGGGACTTGCGATCAATGTATGCTTTTGCCACAAAAAGGTGTCCTATGACACATGGTATGTTAAGATTCCAAGGGTTCCCAAACTTGATTCGAGGACTTTTTCTAACATACATGTGACGGAGGTCACGCACTAAGTGAGGGTGGCGAGATAGTTCTTATTCCGTAGGAAATTTGTTGAAATAGTCAATGTCTACTTCATCTACCTCCTCGGGTGTTTCATCATCCACAAGTGTATAGTCCTCTTCGTCATTTGTTTCATTAGATTCAACTAAGGCGATGGTATTGACGAATTGGACATGCTTAGTTAGCTTGCTTGGATCCTTAATCTCTATACCTGAAGGCTCGGGAGTTGAGATAGCACTAACCTTCTTATCACTATTAGTTATGGCTTTCAAAAGGTTGTCTATTTTCCTATCCATCTCGGCTTGTTGATGGTTAAAGTGGTCCGAGAGCTTAGCCATTTGGGTTTCTTGGGATGCAACTAGGTTTTGCAACATCCCTTCGACGTTTTGTTGGTTAGGACCGTTAGGTGGGGGCCATGAGAAATCATTGGAGGTGAATTCTTTGGTTTGTCCCAAATAGAAGTCGGGCTTGCCTTTCCATGCCTCTCGGGTTTCATTGAAATTCCTAGGTCCGGGTATTGTAGGGAATCTTCCTCCCGTTCCATTAATACGTGAGGATGCGTAGTCAACGGAAGCATGTTCTGGGGATCGGGTGCTGGTGCGCGTGTTATGAGGATCACAAAACGGCTCACACGAGGAAGAAGCTTTGTTCACATGGTGTGAAGATTTAGGATTTGCTTAGGAGCTCATGAGGAATCTAACTTGATCTTCAAGTTCGATCATCCTACGGTCGGAAGGGGGCAAGGAGATTGCCTTAACGGTTTTGGGCAGCTCACGGGGGTCATCCCAACTTTCGTTGTCATAGAGGGCGAGGTCCTCTATTATACCCCATGATTCTTCTGCAGTGAGATCACTAAGTTTTCCACCGGCCGCTTGGTCAATGGATCGCTTAGTGGGGAAGTTGACATGATCATAAAAGATTTGGACTTGGAGCCAAAGATCAATGCCGTGATGAGGGACTTTATGAAGTAAGTCCTTGAATCGGGTCCATGCTTCGTAGAGAGATTCACCTTGACGTTGTTGGAATATCAAGATGTCATTCCTAAGCTTAGTGGTTCTCCCCGGTGGAAAAAATTGAGCAAGGAAGCGAGAGGTAAGATCATCCCAACTTGAGATGGAGCCGGCGGGAAGTCGCTCAAGCCAATTACTAGCTTGGTCCCGTAGAGAGAATTGGAAGAGACGCAGGCGCGTGGTCTCCCGAGTAGTAGCATCAAGGTCGATGGAATCGACAATTTTGAGGAAATCCCTCGGATGCTGATTTGGATCTTCGGAACGAAGTCCATGGAATGCACATCCGTTTTGCACCAACCGGATGGTGTCGGATCGCAGGGCCGTAGTTTGGGCTTGGTCGGGAAGCTCAATGGTGTTCCTATAGCCTAGGTGGCTTGGTCTTGAGTATTCACCAAGAGTACGGGCTCTTGGCGGGTAATTTGGTGGTAGGTTGATGAATGGTAGTGGGTTATCACCTTCCATGATGAAAAGTGATGGGATTACGAACAAAGGTTACGAAGAAGGGGGATAGACTAAGAGAAAGCTAAAAATGAGAAAAATTTACTTGATAGGAATCAAGCAAAGAACCTAAACGATGTGGACTACTAACTAGCTATTCTATTCCCCGGCAGCGGTGCCAAAAACTTGATAACGCTACACGCGTCGTTCGGGGTCAAGGAAACTTCCTTTTCTTCGAGCAAGTTTTATAACACCCTAGGCAGTGAACCTAATCGTTGTAGTGTAGTAATTAAGGTAAGCCACGGGTATTGATATCGTTCTCTAGGGGAATAGGAATGCTAGTAAGGAGTTACTACGCTAAGGTTAAGGTTGAGGAAGATTATTTTTGTATTTTTATATTTTATGAAATGGAAAGGTACGAATTTCGGGTATTGAATTTGGGGGGTTGGTATTTCTACCGATTACTCTACTATTATCTAATTATCTAAACTAAGGTTGTGGGAGTCTATGTCTAATTAATGTGTGCTCGTATGATAGTTAAAAGATGTGTTTACTTAGGTTGTACTACTCCTTAATTATCTCCTATTGATGGTTGAGTTGTCACGTCCTTATTCTTAGTCGCGTTGTGTGTCTAAAGCTGTAGGGTATGCGTTTCTCCCTAACTCTTTGAAATTACCAAAGGGTCTCGTCTACAAACCCACTAGGGATGATAAACTCTTACTCTAAGGCACCTTTTGGATGGTTTAGCTTACAACTACTCAGGTAATTATATTCTAAGGTTCACAAAGATGAATCAAGCATTAAGTACACAACGAATGACCTATCGCATTACTAGATCATTAATCAACTAAGATAAGAAACAACCAATCAATATTCAATAATTAAGTTTCATACTTCCTAAGCAAACACACAAATAAATTAGCCGGACATGGAAAACATGCAAGCATACACACAAATAATCAAAGACATAATTGAATTAATGAAGTAAATACTTATCTTGATGTAAGATAGGGTTTAAAACCCTAAAATACTGTACAAGACACCTTAGGTTCGATTTTAGGTTTTCACTCCAAAAAGACTCTCCTTAAAACTAAAAAATTCGGATTCTATATATAAGATTACATATGCGACGGCGTCACCTTATGTTTCGTGACGCCGTCGTGTCGCCGTCATTAGGGTTTCGTCTTGGCCACGTTAACCTTGCGACGGCGTCACCTTATGTCCGTGACGCCGTCCTCTTCAGCTTCTGACGTCGTCTGGATTGCATCTAGGCCGTCTGAGTAGCGATGGCCTACTCTTTTACAACTGGACGTCGTCACTTGAAAATACGAGTTTTGGGTCCTAAACCGTCACAACAATTTTCGGACGGCGTCGCAATTTAGCACCTGACGCCGTCGCCTTCTATTTTCAGCAACTGTGAGTGTCTCGATTTTGACTTTGGCCATTTTCTTCATATATTCGCGCCTTTTCATCCAAATAAGTGCCATTCCAGCATTTTGCCTTCAAGAGACCTAAAAAGTGAAAAGGAACGATATTAAGCAATAACGGATACAAAAGTGATCAAATAAGGACTAAAACGACCCCTCAAAATGGTACCTTTTAAAACCTTATCAAATATCCCTACACTTGTTATTTGCTTGTCCTCAAGCAAATGTGCTTTTAACCAATTAATTTATAAGTTAGGGGTCATGAAGCATTAATTCAAAACGGTCCACAACACATATAAGCCCCGCAAAAGTCATAACAAGCACGGAAATTACATACTAGCACCTCACATGGGGTGTTTGGATACTCACATCTCTCTCGGGTGTATATATGAAATATAACAAATAGGAAATGGAAGATAAACACTCATTAACCGGTCCTAGTACATAGATTACCATAGGCTTGAGAATAGATCAAACCTCCATCGCTTTGGCGTAAGCACCTAGGAAAGACTATCAAAGAGGTCTTTTAAAGGGTTGTAATGTTAGGCTTACGGTAGGGAAACAAGGGTTTGGTGGGATAGGCTTTTTAGTATTGGCAAGTAAAAAATCTCTATGTTACAAGCATACGAAGAATGGCGTTGCTAAGCCAAGACTCGACACTCTAAACTCTAGATAACTGAAATAAATAAACATAAATTCAAAGATAGATGTAGGATAGTAGCCCGTTTTTTTTTTTTTTTTTTTTTACACTCTTTTTTTTTTCTTTTTCTCTTTTTCTATTTTTTTTCAATTTTTTTTTTTTTTTTTTTCATACACTTTTACTCTACCATCCTCTACGGTAACATCAAAATAATAGGGATTTATAGGAACATCCCTACACTTGAGTTTTTATTACTCTAACACTAATTTGACCCGAATTGAAAAGATCAAAACACTTGGGGTACATTATTATGCAAACAAAGGGAATTTGAATTTTTAACGTTCCCTTCCTGTCATTTCATAAACTTTAACTTTTCCCATGAATCCCAATCGTCCCAAAACTGTATACAAAGGATATGACTCGACTTAGCAACTTATGCAAGCAACTAGATAATGGAACTAAGGGTTTGGGGTGATAACAAACATTTGCACTAAAAGTGAGTGCATAAGGGGTAGGCTAAGGCGATTTGGGTGTATATTTGGGGGTGGGGTGTAAACAATGCTCTTCATTGATATTCCGGAAAAACCGAAACATCACGAGAACCGCGAAAAGGATAGGCTCTGAGGGGTTAACTAGGGGTATCGTGTACTAAAGATGAGTACAACGCAAAGGGTGTGGGGGAATTACTCAACCGATGTGGAAGAAGTAATTATATTACAGGTATCAAACAAGGGTTATCCTAATGCCTCTTATCATTTAGTTATTCCTAACTACACAAGTGTAGCCTCACTTGCGATCTCGGAATGCATCACAAAACAAGTTCTAGAATCTAATATACTACCGGTTCACACTCTAAGCATTAAAGATGAATGCTTTAATTCCTACTAATCTAAGGGCGATCCTCACATTTTGGTGGAATTTGGGTGGTAAAGGGTTTTGTGCTAGTCATATAACTTCCTATCCGTGAGACGCTTTTGTTAAGACTAATGGCCCACTCCTATATGTTATAAAAGATTCAATTTACTTACTAGTGTTTTATCATATCTGATATTTCAAACAAAAGATTCAATTTACTTACTAGTGTTTTATCATATATGATATTTTACTACCATATTTTAGTTTGTAATATTAAAGTCAATTATATCATATATGATATTTTACTGTCACATTATAGTTTCTAATATTAAATACAATTATGGTCTTTCCATGCCTAGTTTGAGTTACTTACCAAAAGATCGCACTCTTTCTTGTATTTGGTATCATACGTCTGCCTAGAGTTGGAGTTGTCAATGATCACTGAAGTTCCTTTGACTAGATTGAATACAACGACATAGAAGTGTTCATGAGCGATTACTGGGAAGAATGCCTGTACAAATTGAAAGAAAATCATATTCATTTTAATTCAAATAAAAGTCGAATCTCTTTTTTCATAATAAGTGAAATAAGTTATTACCATTTCTATATGTTGCATTGATTTGTCATTTGGTTTGTCTTGAAACTCGCTTTTAATGCTTTCAAGGAAAGCTTTATATTGCTTAGCCTCAGCTTTCTTTGGTAAATCTACCATTTGTCTTGTCTGTTGTCAAAAATCAACAATATCATATAATTGTTAACAAACAGATTAGTAATTAGTTTCTAAATTTTTATCTACTTACCAACATTCCTGTGTCAAAATAATACTTCATCTTTTTTCCAATATTGTTCACCATTTCTTCGTAGTTCAAAAGAGAAGCAAAGCTGTCAATAACACTAGCTTCCACCTTCAATTTTGGTGCCAGTGTTTGCATGTTGTCCCTTATGGTAGGTGCTCCCTTCACGCTTGGTTCAATGACAAATTCACTACACAAAATATAAATCATATACATAGTATTATCACAATATTATTTTTTTTTTGTATGATTTTAAATAAGAAATAGCAGACTTACAATGGATTTCCTTCCATTGAAAATAGCGCGTCTGTTATCATCACTTCATCTGGTTATGCTGGTGTGTTTATTGCAGTTTTCCTGTTCATATATGGTGATATCAGAAAACGTGACGGTTTTTTCACTCTTTTTGCCAGATGCTCTTCTTCTTGTTTTGATGCAGTTTCTGTCTCAGCATCAGTGTCTCTCACCCTTTTTTCTTGTCTTTTCTTCCTGTTTTTTTGTTGTTTTTTCTGTTTCAACGACAGCTTCTGTTTGCACTGGGCTTATAACAAGACTGAAAGATGGTGGCGTCATTGATTTTCTTATTTTTCCTCTTGTCATTTTCTCTTTTGACCCATGAATCTCTTTTGGATCACTCATCTCTTTTGTCCCATGAAGGTTTTGATAATTTTGTTCTGCTTTACTCACTATATTATCAAAATTTTCTTCATTCCAAAATTCATCTGGAGTTCCTACTCTCAACTTATAACCCTCTGTTTTCTCCACACTTGGAGTTCCTACTTCCTTTGCAACTTCAATTTGTTTTTCCTTCTCACTCACCTTCGCTACTGGAACTTCACTTTGTTTTTCCTTCTCACTGACCTTCACTACTGGAATTTCTCTTTCCTTCTCATGTTGTGTTTCTTTCTCCATTTCTGTTTCTTTCTCAGGTTGTTTTTGCATTTCAGTTGGAGTTGCTTTTTCTTTTCCAACTTCTTTTTCCTTCTGAGTTTCATTTTCCATATCATCTTTTTGAGATTCATCTTTGTTCTCACCCTCATTTTCTACTACATTCTCTATTTCGTTCTCACTTTCATTCTCATGTTCATTGTTTGCATATTTTTCTTCATTTGTTTTTTCGTGTTTCCCATCCTCACTTCTTTCATCATTCTCACTATCACTATCATCATCCTCTTCCATCGAACTACTTTCTAAATCGACATCTATCTTGTTGAACAATCTCTTGTATTTCTTGCACAAGTTCAACATCACCTTGTCTCCCCTGAACTTCTGCAATCCCTCTCTTATCGTCTCAGCCAACTCTTATCTTTTCTTTTGAAATTCTCATCAATCTTTTCATAAAACTCCTGTAAAGGAAGTATTTCAGGTTAGTTTTTTTAATGTATATGCAAAATCATATGTGATATTTTTTATTTTACATGTAAAGTATCATATATGATTTTCAAAAATATCATATTTGATTTAATGTATATGCAAAATCATATGTGATATTTTTTATTTTACATGTAAAGTATCATATATGATTTTCAAAAATATCATATTTGATTTTTCAAACAAGTTCACATTTTATGTCATATCATATATGATATTTTTGCAAGCACAGCTGAATGTTAGCCTGCTGAATGCTTAGGCACTGGCATAGCCTTCAGCTTTAGTTTACAAATAGGTTTGAGTGAGGCTATGTCCCTTGGTATGTGAGGATTATTTGGTTTGTAAAATAACCTCACTCCAACCGATTTGTAAAATAAAGCCGAAGGCTGTGTCAGCGCCTAAGCCTTCAGCAGGCTAACATTCAGCTGTGCTTGCAAAAATATCATATATGATATTACATAAAATGTGAACTTGTTTGAAAAATCAAATATGATATTTTTGAAAAGGGTTATTATACAAAAAAGTCACTAAAGTTTGCGAGAAATTTGTCCTAAGTCACTATAGTTTAAAAGTTGTCATTCAGGTTACTCAAGTTAACGGGTTTATTATATGGGTTACTCAACGTTTAAAAAAGTGACATTCTTGTTACTACGAGGGTGGGCAACCGGATGATTTACCGGTTCTCTTGTCCATGTCATCACTATAGTTTGAGATGTTACAAGCAAGTTACTATAGTTCACGGGGTTTATTAAATAGGTTACTGAACTTTTTAAAAAAGTTACTATCCGTTTTTATACATTTATGTATGTTTTATCTGTTTTCGTATTTTTTACGTTTTTCTCCATTTTCGTACGTTTTTATACGTATTTATACGTTGTGTACGTTTTATTTGTTGTCGTTCTTTTTTTAAGTTTTTTTCCATTTTCGTACGTTTTTGTATATTTCCGTATGTTTTTTTACGTTTCTATCCGTTTTTATACGTTTGTGTATGCATTTCTCTTGTCGTACCTTTTTTACGTTTTCGTACATTTTTGTATGTATTTATCCGTTTTTATATATGTGTGTGTACGTTTTTCTCTATACCTTTTTACATTTTCATACATTACTGTATGGTTTTGTTCATTTTCGTTCATTTTCATACATTTGTATGTTTTATATGGTTTTATGTTCTATACGTTTTATCTTCTTTAAAATGTCTGTATGTTTTATACGTTTTTACGTATAAAATGTAAGAAAACGTATAACAACATCCAAAAACGTATAATAACATCCAAAAATGTATAATAACGTATGAAAACATATCAAAACAAAAAATTACTTCCAAAAAAGTAAAAATAAAAATAAAAAATACAAATGTGTGCAAAATTGTAAAAAAACGTGCAAAAACAGACAAAAATGTAAACGTATAATAACGTCCAAAAAGTTGTTGTAAAAAAGCGTATAAAAATATACACAATTTTAGCAACTTATTTGTATATTAACTTAAATGTAAAAGAATGTAAACGTATAGTAACTTAAATGAACATTTTGACAAACTTTAGTAACTTATTTGTATACTAACTCATTTTTTTTAATATAAATGAAATCTAAAATATTTGCCACGTAGTATTATTACCGGTAATTCTAGGTTACCAAAACAAGAGTAACAAATATAGCCGGTCACAATAAGTTGAGTAACCTGAATGACAACTTTTAAACTATAGTGACTTAGGACAAATTTCTCGCAAACTTTAGTGACTTTTTTGTACAATAACCCTTTTGAAAATCATATATGATACTTTACATGTTTTTGTAAAATAAAAAATATCACATATGATTTTGCATATACATTAAAAAACTAACCTGAAATACTTCCTTTACAGGAGTTTTATGAAAAGATTGATGAGAAATTTGAAATAATTTCAAAAGAAAAGATAGAGTTGGTTGAGACGATAAAGATGTTGAACTTGTGCAAGAAATACAAGAGATTGTTCAACAAGATAGATTTCGATTTAGAAAGTAGTTCGATGGAAGAGGATGATGATAGTGATAGTGAGAACGATGAAAGCAGTGAGGATGGGAAACAAGAAAAAACAAATGAAGAAAAATCTGCAAACAGTGAACAGGAGAATGAAAGTGAGAACGAAAGAGAATGTAGTAGAAAATGAGGGTGAAAACAAAGATGAATCTCAGAAAGATGATATAGAAAATGAAACTGAGAAGGAAAAAGAAGTTGGAATAGAAAAAGCAACTCCAACTGAAATGCAAAAACAACCTGAAAAGAAACAGAAATGGAGAAAGAAACACAACATGAGAAGGCAAGAGAAATTCCAGTAGTGAAGGTCAGTGAGAAGGAAAAACAAAGTGAAGTTCCAGTAGCGAAGGTGAGTGAGAAGGAAAAACAAATTGAAGTTGCAAAGGAAGTAGGAACTCCCAAGTGTGGAGAAAACAGAGGGTTATAAGTTGAGAGTAGAAACTCCAGATGAATTTTGGAATGAAGAAAATTTTGATAATATCGTGAGTAAAGCATAACAAGATTATCAAAAGCTTCATGGGACAAAAGAGATGAGTGATCCAAAAGAGATTCATGGGACAAAAGAGATGAGTGATCCAAAAGAGATTCATGGTCAAAAGAGAAAATGACAAGAGGAAAAATAAAAAAACCAATGACGCCACCATCTTTCAGTCTTGGTATAAGCCCAGTGCAAACAGAAGCTGTTGTTGAAACAGAAAGAAAAGACATAAAAAAGGGTGAGAGACACTGATGCTGAGACTGAAACTGCATCAAAACAAAAAGAAGAACATCTGGCAAAAAGAGTAAAAAACCGTCACGTTTTCTGATATCACCATATATGAACAGGAAAACTGCAATAAACACACCAACAGAACAAATGAAGTGATGATAACAGACGCGTTATTTTCAATGGAAGGAAATCCATTGTAAGTCTTTTATTTCTTATTTAAAATCATACAAAAAAAATAATAATATTGTGATAATAATATGTATATGATTTATATTTTGTGTAGTGAATTTGTCTTTGAACCAAGCGTGAAGGGAGCACCTACCATAATGGACAACATGCAAACACTGGCACCAAAATTGAAGGTGGAAGCTAGTGTTATTGACAGCTTTGCTTCTCTTATGAACTACGAAGAAATGGTGAATAATACTGGAAAAAAGATGAAGTATTACTTTCACACAGGAATGTTGGTAAGTAGATAAAAATTTAGAAACTAATTACTAATCTGTTTGTTAACAATTATATGATATTATTGATTTTTGACGACAGACAAGACAAATGGTAGATTTACCAAAGAAAGCTGAGGCTAAGCAATATAAAGCTTTCCTTGAAAGCATGAAAAGCGAGTTTCAAGAAAAACCAAATGACAAATCAATGCAACATATATAAATGGTAATAACTTATTTCACTTATTATGAAAAAAGAGATTCGACTTGTATTTGAATTAAAATGAATATAATCTTCTTTCAATTTGTACAGGAATTCTTCCCAGTAATCGCTCATGAATACTTCTATGTCGTTGTATTCAATCTAGTCAAAGGAACTTCAGTGATTATTGACAACTCCAACTCTGGGCAGACGTATGATACCAAATACAAGAAAGAGTGCGATCTTTTGGTAAGTAACTCAAACTAGGCATGGAAAGACCATAATTGTATTTAATATTAGAAACTATAATATGACAGTAAAATATCATATATGATATAATTGACTTTAATATTACAAACTAAAATATGGTAGTAAAATATCATATATGATAAAACACTAGTAAGTAAATTGAATCTTTTGTTTGTGCAGAAAAAACTGTTTTCACAGTATCTGGAATCATACAACCATCCAAAAGCAAAACAGATAAACAAAAACAAGATAGTCATGAAAGCTCAAATGGGGAACAAAAGAAAACGTGATTGATTGCGGAGTTTTTGTAATGATGCACATGGAGATGTACAATGGCGAAACGACAAAGAACTGGGAGTTGAGCATTCCAACAGAAGAAGAAGGACAGGAACATGCAATAATCAAGTTGAGAGTGAAGTATGCAACCAAAATGTTAACACATGAAATTAACAGTAACAGAGAACGAATCAGCGAGGAAGCACATGCGTTTGCAAGGGAACACACAGACAAAGCAATGAAACAAAGATACATATTGGAGCAGATAGAGAAGAAGAAGAAAGAACAAGATGCAACCCGTGTTGCCAGTGCAATTTGAAGGTAAAAGTTACTAGTAGACAATTGATTGATGGCAGGAGTTGACGAATAGATAGGAAGAAAAAAGTCGCTCTTTTTGGGGAAAAGGTGGAGTGACACTGGTGATGCAGTTAGAAACTTACTTCTGCTTAGTTAGATTTGGGATGTCGTATGCCATTTAGAATGATTTAAACATGTTCGTGAACATGTTAGAACAATATGTTATGTCGTATGCTACAATATCGTAACTAGTATTGTATTTCTATCTGAAATGGTTATCTAATGAATATGGCGCCACATCTGCAGATGTGATTTTTGATTATATGTGATGTTGTATAAGTTTTGCTACACAAAACTGATATATTCGATAAAATGATGTTGCTAACTGACTCCGCGTTTTATAACACATTGGATAAAAAGAGAAACTATAAAAAATCAAAAATATGATAGTGGATATGTACAAAATACAATTTGAAATCATATGATGTGAGATCTGATTAACAAATATCTAATGGTAGTATCACATATGATTTATTGAAAACAAAATATAACAGTTAAAAATCAAATGTGATTTTGTATAACGGGAAAAATAAACAAGATAAATCAAATGTGATAATTCTCATAAAAGTAACCACACAAAAAAAATGAATCACTTAACACCAAAAAAAATCAAAATCCATTTCATAAAACAAATCTGTAAACAATCAAAGAAGGTTCAAAGTACTTCAATCAGAATTCTTAAAAAAGAAACATACCAAAAAACAAATCTGTAAAAAGATTTATGATGTAACTTGAGATTAAACCAAATCATCTTCCACTCTATACTTATTTGGACAGGTCCTCTTGTTGTGGCCATCTTTAGCTCTGCATATTGAACATGAATTCCTATTAATTGAACTCTCATCAATAGCTTGCTCTTTTCCTCCTTTTATACGCGTCTTTTCATGTCCTTTGGGATTATAGCCAAACGGATTCTTAACAGCAACTATAGGAGGCTTTGGCACTCCGACAAGCTCTTCAAGATTATCAAGCTTATCCTTTGATGGAGGATTCGGGCAATCAGCTTCGACATCTATCTTTAGCAACTTCAACTTCTCAATAAACGCAACTAACCTTGTCTCATCTTTACTAAACATATGCACACAGTGATCAACAATAGAAGTAGTCTCGTTTGCATAATTCTCAACAATCTCATTCTTCTCACCATACCTGTTCCTTTTGTTCCTCAAACCAGCAGGTATTAAGTTCTGTGTCCAACGCCTCAAGATGTATTGATTTGGAATCATTTCAACATTCGCATTCTTAAAGACACAAAAAATGTGTCTACACAATATTCCAACTCTAACAAATAGCTGACAGGAACAAACAACCGATCCATCTTTTATGTTTAGCAAAACCTCCATGCAAAAAAAACAATACATAGTCAAAAATCATATATGATATATCATATGTGATACATCATTTGATATATCATATGTGATACATCATTTGATATATCATATATGATATATCACATATGATATATCATATGATATATCACATATTATCTATCAAAATTATATAAGTATAAAAATTAACACTAAAAAAAGCTTAAAAGACCATCAAAAAACTGGTTAAGAAACTAACAAACCTCATACAGTCAATCTTCTCTGTGAAAAAAGTTAATCGGCTCTTCTTCTTCTTCATTTTTATCATTATCATCATCTTTTTTCTTAAATTTCTCTTTTTTCTTAGCGTTCTTCTTCTCCATTAATTCATCAACAAACTTTTTCTCTTTAATAATAGACACCTCAGATCATTCAACCAAACTTTTGGTATCTATTTGGCAAAACCATGTCCCTGCAAATATTTCGGCTTGAACCAATTCGAAAAGGGGACGAGTATAAACCTTTGAAGCATGACGTTCAATCTTAAGATAGGTTCTAAGTGTAGGAACAAAATCTGTCGACTTATGATCTAACCTCTCTTGTATATGCCTCTGTTTTTCCATTGCCATCTCAAAACAATTCATAAAATTCATGAGAGTCGAACCGGAATTAGTAAAATGAGAGAAAAAGGAATTCTCACTCTCAGACCTAGAAGTTGTCCTCATCAAACCACACAAAGAGGAGTCCACAAAAAAAAAAGCAGGAATCCAACATGAACGTATGCGAAACATCTTTGTTAACCACTTATGATTATGCAAATTAAACTCATCTAATAACTTTCCCCATTGATAATCAAACTCATCAGGACCAATATACATATTTCACACAATTTGATTAAATTCTTTTTAAAGTCACTGTGATCATAAATTTTTGAGCATATCTGCAAACAAATATCACATATGATTTAACAAATGATTTACCAAATGAAAAATGTATGAAATATCACATATGATAAATCATTAGAAACTACAAAAAAGCAAATAAAATACAAGAAACCACATAAAGTATCACATATGATATAACAAAAGAAAATATAAGAAAGCACATAAAATACCTTTCCAGGAAGCTTTTGTGTAATATGCCACATACACAATCTGTGTTTCGATCCAACAAATTCTTGTACAATCGCCTTTCTCATAGCCCCGTCCTGATCAGTGACAACGATACTAGGAGCTTTACCAAAAGCTTTTATAAATGCTTTGAGCAACCAAATATAAGAGTTTGCAGTTTCATTCTTCAGCAAGCCTGAAGCAACCGTAACACACTTCCTATGATTATCAATTACTGTAAAAAGAACAAACATCATTTTGTACCTGAAAAACAAAAACAAAAATAGTTAAAAAAAAAACAAATACGAAGACAAAATACAAGTAATACAATAAAATATGATATATATCACTCAAACACTTACTTATTTGTCCTGTACGTAGCATCAAAAGAGACGACGTCACAAAACTCTTTGTAATTGTACTTGGAAACTTCATCAGCCCAGAAAATTGCAGAAAGCTCAGCATTCACAACCAAGTAATCAAACGAAAAATCTGGAACATGCTTCTTTCTATTTTCCATCTTAGCTATAAGCATCTGAGCATCACTATCACCTATATAACAATTCACACTCCTAAAAAAGTTCTTAAAGTCAACAGGTGTACCATGAATAAGCAAATACAATCCCTTCAGACCAGTCAACAAGTGATGAGCTCTCGTTGCACCTATATTCACGCTAGCAGCTTTAACAATAAACAACTGCTCAGCATATGTTAACTGCCTTTCGGTCTTTGACAAATGCTTATACTCTTTACGTTCAAGCTCATGGTTATGTATACTATAAAAAACATTCAACTTACTTTGTAGAACCAGGAATCAACTCAAACATAACACGTGCTTTGCAACCTGTGATATGCAGGTTCGAACTTCTCTTCTGCTTGTCGCTATTCTCTAAATCTAGTGTGTCTACATGAATTCCCTTAGGACAGCCTTCCCTATTACACATTAGATACTTTTTCTTAACAATACCGCTCCTCAACCTTTTCTGACATGATTTCCTAACCACAAACCCTGCTTTTGAAGCATATTCATATACGCACTAATGCACTCATCAACTGAATTAAAAACATTGCCCTTAGCTAGTAAAACGTCCACAGGAACTTTAGGAATATAATAAACCATTCCACCAGGAGTATCAAAATTAGAGTGAGTAGAAAATGATTCAGGAGTTTTTAAAGCATTCAGTTCTGAAAAAACAAAAAGCACAAATAAAAACAGTGATCAAGTAAAAAAAATTAACAAACACATGTTCTTATGATCACATATTATATAGCAAAGTAAAAAAAATAACAAACACATGTTCTTATGATCACATATGATATAACACATGTGCTGTATGTAACATATATATATCACATGTGATATCACATGTGATATATCATATGTGATATCACATATGATATCAAATGTGATGCATAATATTATCAAAATAAAAAGCGCTTAATTCAATCAAAACATAACTAATAGCTTATTCAAAAGCTTAAACTACTTAATTCAATCAAAGCGTAAACTAATAGCTTATTCAAAGCTTAAAATGCTTAATTCATCAAAAACTAATTAACAACTTAATTTCAATCTAAACGTAACTAATAGCTTATTCAGAGCTTAAAATGGTTAACAGCTTATCCATCTTCTTCATCACGTAACACTAAACTAACAGCTTAGTTCAATCTAAACCTAACTAATAGCTTATTCATAGCTTAAAACTGTTATTCAAACAGAAAACACAATGAATAACAAAATTTAAACACATCTTACTCTTAATAGCTGCAGATTCATCACCGTGTTTAGGGGTGACAATTTCTGACCCGACACGAAACTCGACCTGAAACCGACACAAAATTAACAGGTTTAGGTTGTGCTAAATAGATTCGGGTCAGGTTTGGGTCGACCTATCTAACCCGTTTATTAAACAGGTCAGGTTCGGGTTGAGAATAAAATAAGCGGGTCGACCCGCCAACCCGTTTAAATTTTTTTTCATAAACTCAAAATTATTTATATTTTATTATGCGGGTTAAATGTGTTAGACAGATCAACCCAAAAACTTGTTTAACTCGTGTAATGTGCCAACTTTTGTGTATAAAAAGGGTTAAATGGGTCAACCCGAAACCCGCTGAACCGATTCAACCCATTTAACATATTCAACCCGTGTAAAATATTTAACCTGCCAACCCAAGTATATATACGGGTTAAACGGGTTAGGTTCGGGTTATGTCTAAACAGGTTAGGTTTGACATAGCTGACCCGATGATTTAAATGGGTCAGGTTTGGGTTGGGATTTTCTGACCCGCCAACCTGACAACCCGAACCCGCCAACCCGAATTGCCACCCCTACCTAAATTGTTTTTTTCGAAATTCTTTTTACAAATATAATTTTTTCGAAATTTGGACATATTGAAAAAAAAAATTCGAAAATAATTTTTTGTAAAAAGAATTTCGAAAAAAACAATTTAGAAAAAAAAATTCCAATTTCTTTTTTTTTATAAAAAAGTATTTACGAAAAAAAAATTATATTTTTCAAATTTTTTTTTTGACAAAATAATTTTTTTTCAAATTTTTTTTATAAGCGGGTCGACCCGCCAACCCGTTTAAGATTTTTTTTCATATACTCAAAATTATTTATATTTTATTTTGCAGGTTAAATGTGTTAAACAGGTCAACCCAACAACCTGTTTAACCTTTTTAACTCGTGTAATATGCCAACTTTTGTGTATAAAAATGGTTAAATGGGTCAACCCGAAACCCGCTGAACAGATTCAACCCGTTTAACATATTCAACCCGCCAACCCAAGTATATATACGGGTTAAATGGGTTAGGTTCGGGTTATGTCTAAACAGGTTAGGGTTGACATGGCTGACCCGATGATTTAAATGGGTCAGGTTTGGGTTGGAATTTTCTGACCCGCCAACCTGACAACCCGAACCCGACCCGAATTGCCACCCCTAACCGTGTTCATAAGCTACAATCTTCTCCGTATACTTAGCAGAAACATCATCACTAACAACAATATCTTCAGTTGCAGATTCAGTTGTAGCAACAACGACGTTTTCAGTTGCAGATTCAGTTGTAGAAAGCTTAGTAGCACCAATCTCTTGAGAAGAAGAAGAACGATCAGAAGAAACTGAAGAATTTGGAATCGAATCCATAAAATAATCGTTTAATTGAAAAAGAATTAGGGTTACGTGATGAAGAAGAAGAATAAACGAGAGAAAAGAGGGAAACACACACTTTGTGTTTGTGAAATTAAAATAGCGTTTAATTAAACAAATGTAAAAATGCTTTTTGTATTGACTAAAATACCCTTGCAGTGTAAAAATTAAGTTTAATCTAAGCCATTAGATCAAAATGAATGAAATGTGGGGATTGATCCCTTGGTATGTAGATAAACTTTTGTCCCTAAATGATCTTTTATCTAAAGGTGTTTTGTTATTTTCATGATTGTTAGTTCGTTACTATATTATTTGAGTGATGTTATTTTACAAATCAAATAATTCTCACATAACAAAGGACACATCTCAACCATTGATTCAAATTTAATGAATGGTTGAGATTAAAACACACCATCCACAAAAAAATACTCGGAGGGGCATATTAGTAAAATTACAACAAAAACAAAACCCGCTCTAAACCCACAGTTTTTCACATTCAACGTATATACCTAAAAATCTATCGTTTTTGAAAACCTTCTCAATCTTCTCAAAATAAAAACCTTCTCAATCGATCCAGAATATATATATATATATATATATGTATATAGTGTAACTTTCTTTTCAGAACTCATATAAATGTGAGAACTTTCAGAACTCCCCTAAACCAATCAAATTTTAGTAAATTATTTTATGTTTAATTTATTATATGTAATTTTTATAAAATGAGCTCTTATACAAACATAAATCTACAACGAATTCATTGAAAGTCTTTGTATTTCAATCAAGAAAATAAGACCATGAACAATACTTGAGAGAATTTTACTATGTTTATAAAATTCACTTTTACACAAATCTACCATGAATTCAATGAAATTCTTTGTATTTCGATCTATTAAAATAGATCACGAACAATATTTTGAGAGAATTTTACTATTAATCTATTATTGAATGGTGTATAAGGGTTCTGTCGGTGCTCACACTTATATGAGTTCTGAAAAGAAAGTTTCCCTATATATATATATATATATATATATATATATATATATATATATATATATATATATATATATATATATATATATATATATATATATATATATATATATAGAGAGTGAGTGAGTGAGAGAGAGAGAGTGAGGATCAAATAAGAAGATTATTTAAAATTAGAAGGAATAAGAATAAGTATAACCGCAAATCCGATGCACCGACCTAAATTAGATGCATCCCTATATTTTTAGATGCATTATAATGCACCACAGTGTGTTATCTTAATCAGATGCATATACGTATATTAGATGCATTTCATGATTTCTCTTGTCTTTTGTTCCTCTGCACGTGCCAAAATCATGAAAATCAATTTGCACCATCTATACATCAAATTAACTTTCGAAACTCAAGATGTTGCATCTATATGAATAGAAAAGCATCTAATGCAAGTCGTTGCATCTCAAATGCATGGTTTTGGTCATTTCTCACCACTTCTTATTTTAATTTACTCATCACCATCACACCCCCAAATTACCTGTTTTGCAGCGGAATGGAATACCTGGGGGATGACTGCATAGCATCACAGTTACGGTTATATTGAACGACCTAAAGTGTCGTTTTGAAAATACATCGTTTGATTAAGTAAAATAATCAGAGTTTACAAAACATAGGTCCCAAAAGATTTCCAATGTACCAAAATGAGTTTGTTACAATCAAACGATAGTTAAGTGCATAAAATATATGTGAGACGCGTCGTTAGAGCGACTCTATGTTAAGTCCACATGCATGCCATGAAGTGAATGCCTTAGATACCTGAGATAAAACATGCTAAAAGTGTCAACACAATGGTTGAGTGAGTTCATAGAGTTTTTTTTAACATGTAAAGCTTTTAAAGAACGTTCATGCAGCAAAGGCAAAGTTTTTGGTCATTGAGAATAGTCCACAAAGCAAAGGCATTGTAAATCCACTCAGTTCCAAGTTCCGCCCATACAAAACTTGCAACATGTGTGTTCACAACCCACTGCCAAAAGTAGGATGTCTAGTAGTCAAGTATACGTTGTCATAATAGTTCACAATATAGTACCACGTATATAATAATTCAAGAATGCTCCGAACATGGGAGACTTTATAGTGCTGCTCCAAACATGGGAGACTTTGTATTGCTGCTCCGTCGACAGGGGAGGCTTTGTATTGCTGCTCCGTCGACAGGGGAGGCTTTGTATTGCTGCTCCGTTCACATAGGGAGACTTTAGAACGCTCCACCAATAAGGCGAGACTTTGTATTGCTCCGTTCACACACAAAGACTTTGCACACTCCACCAATAAGGCGAGACTTTGTTCAAGAACGCTCCGAACATGGGAGACTTTGGGGCATAGTACGTATGGTATATTAAGCTCAAATAAGTCATAAATTCGTAATTAAGTTCAAAGGTTTGATTCAAAAGTTCGTAATTAAGTTCAAGAGTTTAAGTCGAGTTCAAAAGCTCAAAATAGTCAAAGAGCTCAAAACATATCAAATGGTCAAAGTAGTCAAAGTGTTCAAATATATGTTAAAAGGTCTAAATCAATTTAAAAAAGTTCAAATATACATGTCGAAGGGTTCAGAATCAAGGAAAGTGGTTCAAATAATAGTGTTCATAACATAATAATCAATTTAGTTCGGGCAAAATCTACTTACGAGCATAAAGAGTGAAACATAAGACTAACAAGTTCATGATAGTTCAAACAATATAGTTTAAGTTTAGATTCAACATATAATTTGCAAATAATCGAAATTGAAATTAAAATAGTTGAGCATGTATCTCCCCCAAAGAGTTTATAAACTAATTAAACGAGTAAAAGTGGGGCTATGAACTCGCCAAGAAGTGATGAATACCATAAGTAATATGGATCTCTGGACAAGTGGAAAATATCTAAGCACAACCTAAAAGATGTGACGCGACTTAGAATGATAAAGAAGATTGATACGTAAAAGTAAATCAAAAGATTACGAGATATGTTTTCGAGATAAGCATGGCATTGCACTAAGACTTAACCCAAGGTATTTGTGCTCAAAGATTTGTGTTCAAACTGGTCTTATAGGTAATAAAACACCTACTAAGTTTCATTCTTAAATTCTTGTTTTACCCATGTGTTTCTACACATTTTAGATTTCAAAACAAGAAGTAAAATTTTAAATTCTGGATTTGACTCTACTTCATGGACCCTTAACTCCTAATCTTTAAATGATATGAATACAAGGCTTTCACCCTTGGAAAGCCCTTTGAGTATAGTTTTCAAAAATCTTGGCCTCAACCTTTAAAAGTTTCAGAATCATGTGAAAAGACTATTTTACACCTGAACATCCAGTCCAAAATATTTTCTGAATTTTATGCTCTTACGGAAATGGCCATAAATCCTAAATTATGATAGCAATTGAAGTGAGGCCACTTGGAGGTGTTAGCCTAAGATGTCTACTACAGGTCTCAACTTTTATTCCAACACTTTTAGTGTAAAAACCTGGAGTTAAAATCCTTTTTTAAACAGTGGTTCAGAACTGGTCCATTTTAGCAAAACGGTCATAACTCATTCATCCGGAGGAGTTGATAAACCCTCCAATTAGCCACAAGGTCCTCATATATTGTACCCTTCACCCATGTAAAAACCCAGTAGCCTCTAGTTCAAAAATAATTCGTTACAAGTAAAACAATCTGCAGTAAAATTTCTGGGTACACACTAAATATGTTTTCACGGTTTTGGTCGTATCTCCACCATCCGGAATAGTTGGTGCTCCGTACAACTCACCACTAGGACCTGAGATATTATACTATCCATTTATGAAAAGCTTCAGTAGATTCTAGGCCAAAATTTTACCACTAACATACGAACAATCTGCAAGCAACTTATTTTGACTAGTTTTACTAATTTGAGCGTAACTCGGTCATCCGGATGAGTTACCACTCCATCCAAATCAACACATACACCTTGTATGTTGCTCCAATCAATTAAGTCATAAAATCACAGGTCTTAAGCCAAAAATATTTCGACATCACATCATTAATCTGCTGTCCCAACTTATCTATCCTAACAACTTTCAATTAAATAACCCAACTAGTGTTTCTAACATCCTAACATCATTCTAATGCCATGTGAATCATCACAAACACATCAAGAACATTAAAACTCATCAAAATCAGAAAACCCATATCAAAAATATTAAATTTATCATGAAAATAAAAATTAATACAAAGCTTTGGTGTTTATTCAACATACTAACGAGAAGTACGAGATGGTTGTTGCGTTTGGAGTGAAACCCGACTTTGGTACACGAATCGAACCCTATCGACCCCTTTGATTCCTTGATCTCCTCGTTTTTCTCGACCCCGAAGTGGATGGAGGTGGCTGAGGTGGTGATTGTTGTGACGTGGTGGTGTCGATGGAAGATATAGGAGAGGAAAGAAAGATGATTTTTTTTTTATATAAGAATGAGAAGAAAACAAATATATAACAGGGGTGGAGTCGGTTTAGACATAGAAGTAAAAGTCAAATTGGTTTAAGCTTTATCATCATACTTTATTGTTTTTATATAATTAAAATGAGTCGTGGGTTTATCGGAGTGTATTTATATTGATGTGAAAAGTACGGGTGGTTACACATAATAGAAAGTGGTATGATGAGTGATGGTCGTTCAATAAACCCAATATACCTGTTTTGTTTTATGCAAACCCATGCATGAACTAATATTGAAATGATGTTATTGATGATGTGTAGACTAACTCTAGTCTATATGTAATATTCTTAATGATGTTCCATGAATACGCAGCTTAACCCTCACGGTTACGCGAATTAGATACTCGTATACCTAGTTTACGAAAAATGATGAATAAAAATCATGAATATAAATTTTTCTCCGGGAATGAATAGTGTTTTGTAAATAGTAAAATTTTGAAATAACCTCTCAAAATATCAAATCGACCTCAAAAACGATGAATAGTAACCGATGAATACTAAATTCCTGAGATGAATAGTAAAAAATTTTCAAAGTTTGTAAAATGACCTGAAATTGAGAATTGTGACATTCTTCCCCTGTTAGAGGAATCACGTCCTCGTGATTTAATTATTGATAACTATAGTCCGATCCTTGACAAGGGTTCTAAAAGTTCATGCTCGTGTGAATAGTCTAAGTGATTATGTCAATGCTTATGTATCTGGGTTTCTCATCCAACTAGGCACGTTCTTGTGCTATCGTGATCATTTCCCATTCTAAAGACATGCTCTCTTATGGTTAGGTTTGATGAGGCAAGCTTTCCCATTCTCGAGCAAAACCCTCAAAAGACTTTTAGGTAACCGATTTTTACTTAATCTCACAACTCATCAAACAAGAACTGTCATGAGATTAGGCTAAATCGGTTTGAGTAACAACTTGATTCTAGCTTGATCTTTGCAACTCATCAAACAAGAACTGTCACTCAGATCAAACTGAAACAAGTGGTTTGAAGAAAATCTTTTGAAAATTTGGCTCGATTATGGAATTGCTTCCACATATGAGACTACTACTCCCTTCATTGCATGATTCTTCCTGAATTAGACATAGGTGATCAGGCTATGTATAATTTAGGAGTAACTATGCAATGCTTGGACTAATCGACTCATATGATGTTTGGTGTTGAGTCAACTGATGTTAAAATTGTGATAGGGAATGACAAGGCATTCTCCACATTGGGGTATGAAGAAAGGATAATGGAATGGGTATCTGAAGACATCTATGTGACAATCGATGTGAAATAAAAACAAATAATCCACATAATGTGCGTATAAAACTGCATGTATAATGAGTATGCACTTATAATGATATGATGAGATGCTATGATGATGTAGTTATAGTCTAGGGTCAATGATGCAACCTAGTTCTCTATAACATTTGCTCTGATACCAATCTGTCACACCCCCAAATTACTTGTTTTGCAGCAGAATGGAATACCTGGGGGATGACTGCCATAGCATCACAGTTACGGTTATATTGAACGACCTAAAGTATCTTTTTGAAAATACATCGTTTGATTAAGTAAAATAATTAGAGTTTACAAAACATAGGTCCCAAAAGATTTCCAATGTACCAAAATGAGTTTGTTACAATCAAACGATAGTTAAGTGCATAAAATATATGTAAGACGCGTCGTTACCGTGAATCTATGTTAAGTCCACATGCATGCCATGAAGTGAATGCCTTAGATACCTGAGATAAAACATGCTAAAAGTGTCAACACAATGGTTGAGTGAGTTCATAGAGTTTGTTTAACATGTAAAGCTTTTAAAGAACGTTCATGCAGCAAAGGCAAAGTTTTTGGTCATTGAGAATAGTCCACAAAGCAAAGGCATTGTAAATCCACTCAGTTCCAAGTTCCGCCCATACAAAACTTGCAACCTGTGTGTTCACAACCCACTACCAAAAGTAGTATGTCTAGTTGTCAAGTATACGTTGTAATAATAGTTCACAATATAGCACCACGTATATAATAATTCAAGAATGCTCCGAACATGGGAGACTTTATAGTGCTGCTCCGAACATGGGAGACTTTGTATTGCTGCTCCGAACATGGGAGACTTTGTATTGCTGCTCCGTCGACAGGGGAGGCTTTGTATTGCTGCTCCGTTCACATAGGGAGACTTTAGAACGCTCCACCAATAAGGCGAGACTTTGTATTGCTCCGTTCACATAGGGAGACTTTGCACGCTCCACTAATAAGGCAAGACTTTGTATTGTTCGTTCACATAGAGAGACTTTGCACACTCCACCAATAAGGCGAGACTTTGTTCAAGAACGCTCCGAACATGGGAGACTTTGGGTCAAAGTACGTATGGTATATTAAGCTCAAATAAGTCATAAGTTCGTAATTAAGTTCAAGAGTTTAAGTCGAGTTCAAAAGTTCAAAATAGTCAAAGAGCTCAAAACATATCAAATGGTCAAAGTAGTCAAAGTGTTCAAATATATGTTAAAAGGTCTAAATCAATTAAAAAAAGTTCAAATATACATGTCGAAGGGTTCAGAATCAAGGAAAGTGGTTCAAATAATAGTGTTCATAACATAATAATCAATTTAGTTCGGGCAAAATCTACTTACGAGCATAAAGAGTGAAACAAAAGACTAACAAGTTCATGATAGTTCAAACAATATAGTTTAAGTTTAGATTCAACATATAATTTGCAAATAATCGAAATTGAAATTAAAATAGTTGAGCATGTATCTCCCCCAAAGAGTTTATAAACTAATTAAACGAGTAAAAGTGGGGCTATGAACTCACCGAGAAGTGATGAATACCATAAGTAATATGGATCTCCGGACAAGTGGGAAATATCTAAGCACAACCTAAAAGACGTGACGCGGCTTAGAATGATAAAGAAGATTGATACGTAAAAGTAAATCAAAAGATTACGAGATATGTTTTCGAGATAAGCATGACATTGCACTAAGACTTAACCCAAGGTATTTGTACTCAAAGATTTGTGTTCAAAATGGTCTTATAGGAAATAAAACACCTACTAAGTTTCATTCCTAAATTCTTGTTTTACCCATGTGTTTCTACACATTTTAGATTTCAAAACAAGAAGTAAAATTTTAAATTCTGGATTTGACTCTACTTCATGGACCCTTAACTCCTAATCTATAAATGATATGAATACAAGGCTTTCACCCTTGGAAAGCCCTTTGAGTATAGTTTTCAAAGATCTAGGCCTCAACCTTTAAAAGCTTCAGAATCATGTGAAAAGACTATTTTACCCCTGAACATCCTGTCCAAAATATTTTCTGAATTTTATGCTCTTACGGAAATGGCCATAAATCCTAAATTATGATAGCAATTGAAGTGAGGCCACTTGGAGGTGTTAGCCTAAGATGTCTACTACAGGTCTCAACTTTTATTCCAACACTTTTAGTGTAAAAACCTGGAGTTAAAATCCTTTTTTAAACAGTGGTTCAGAACTGGTCCATTTTAGCAAAACGGTCATAACTCATTCATCCGGAGGAGTTGATAAACCCTCCAATTAGCCACAAGGTCCTCATATATTGTACCCTTCACCCATGTAAAAACCCAGTAGTCTCTAGTTCAAAAATAATTCATTACAAGTAAAACAATCTGCACTAAAATTTCTGGGTACACACTAAATATGTTTTCACGGTTTTGGTCGTATCTCGACCATCCAGAATAGTTGGTGCTCCGTCCAACTCACCACTAGGAACTGAGATATTATACTATCCATTTATGAAAAGATTCAGTAGATTCTTGGCCAAAATTTTACCCACTAACACACGAACAATCTGCAAGCAACTTATTTTGACTAGTTTTACTAATTTAAGCTTAACTCGGTCATCCGGAAGAGTTACCACTCCATCCAAATCACCACATACACCTTGTATGTTGATCCAATCAATTAAGTCATAAAATCACAAGTCTTAAGCCAAAAATATTTCGACATCACATCATTAATCTGCTGTCCCAACTTATCTATCCTAACAACTTTCAATTAAACAACCCAGCTAGTGTTTCTAACATCCTAACATCATTCTAATGCCATGTGAATCATCACAAACACATCAAGAACATTAAAACTCGTCAAAATCAGAAAACCCATATCAAAAATATTAAATTTATCATGAAAATAAAAATTAATACAAAGCTTTGGTGTTTATTCAGCATACTCACGAGAAGCACGAGATGGTTGTGGCGTTTGGAGTGAAACCCGACTTTAGTACACGAATCGAACCCTATCGACCCCTTTGATTCCTTGATCTCCTCGTCTTTCTCGACCCCGAAGTGGATGGAGGTGGCTGAGGTGGTGATTGTTGTGATGTGGTGGTGTCGATGAAAGATATAGGAGAGGGAAGAAAGATGAATTTTGTTCTTCTTTTTTTTTTTTTTTTTATAAGAATGAGAAGAAAACAAATATATAACAGGGGTGGAGTCGGTTTAGACATAGAAGTAAAAGTCAAATTGGTTTAAAGCTTTATCATCATACTCTTTTTTTTTATAATTAAAATGAGTCGTGGGTTTATCGGAGTGTATTTATATTGACGTGAAAAGTACGGGTGGTTACACATAATAGAAAGTGGTATGATGAGTGATGGTCGTTCAATAAACCCAATATACCTGTTTTGTTTTATGCAAACCCATGCATGAACTAATATGAAAATGATGTTACTGATGATGTGTAGACTAACTCTAGTCTATATGTGATGTTCTTAATGATGTTCCATGAATACGCAGCTTAACCCTCACGGTTACGCGAATTAGATACTCGTAAACCTAGTTTACGAAAAATGATGAATAAAAATCATGAATATAAATTTTTCTCCGGGAATGGATAGTGTTTTGTGAATAGTAAAATTTTGAAATAACCTTTCAAAATATCAAATCGACCTAAAGAATGATGAATAGTAACCGATGAATAGTAAATTCCCGAGATGAATAGTAAAAAATTTTCAAAGTTTGTAAAATAACCTGAAATTGAGAATTGTGACAATCACTGAGTCACTGGATCCCTACTATATATATATATATATATATACTTAAAGTCTTAAACTATTAAATAACATCATATTTTTTTATTCCAACTACGTTAATATTTATTTGTGAGTACTTTCCATATATCGTCTTTCGATTACTGTCGGACCTGAGACTTATTCCTCTTTGATACTTTTATTATTATATACTTACTAGACGAGTACCTGTGCATAGCAACGGGATTTTATAGCGACATATCATTTTGTGTTAAAAAAAAGTTTATGGATTATAAACGAAAAATAATAAAAGTTTGAAGATATGCGGATTAAACATAATGTTTTGAAACCCGGTTCGGCCCGGATGGTTCAACCGGCTGAACCGTTCCGGTCGAAAAATGGGTCAATTTAAACCGAGTCAACCCGACGGGTTGGGTAAGAAACTGGTCAACCCACCGGGTTAAAAGCGTCCCGTGTCAACCCGGTTTTCGATTTGTATTAATAGTTTCCTTTTGAAACATATAGGTTTTCAACATTTCCTTTTTTAGTTTCAATTTTTCACTTTTTACTTTTTGGGTTTTCCTTTATATTTAGTATAGCGGGGTACCCGCGCGTTGCGGCGGCGGGTACCTTGTGACAATTAACCGGAGAAATAGATCTCGATGAGACCTGATTCAACAGTTTGTATCGGTTTCAACGGGTCATTTTTGGTTCGTTTTCGGTTGGCTTTTATTGGTTAGCCGAACCGGTGGCGACACTGGTTCTCGGTTGAACCCGTTGGTCTTGTCCGGTTTTCAAAACTATGTGTACCCTCAACTTGTTAGCTTGTATGAAGCTTTGTGTTGATACAAAAGTTGGGCGTTCCTTATTTGGACTCCGGTTCTCGTATCAATTAGACCTTGATGCTTGAGACCTGCTCACTAAGAAAACAGAAAACACCGTTAGGCTTATCGTGGGATTGTCTCCCACGATTATCCTCCGGCGTGAGAGTAAGTAATCGGTTTTTAGGGTTTAGTGGAGAGTTAGGTTTTGTGATCGTACCTTTAATGAGGGCTGAGATGCCCTTTGTATACATATGAAATCCTTGTTGGTTTCGTGTTCCACAACCTTCGGTGTATCCCGCCTAAGTCGGTTGGTTGATACATATCCCATAAATAAGAGATATCCGATATCAAGGCCATAAATAACTTCGGGTTTGGGCCTTCGTGAGCCCAAACCGTTACCGTGTTAGCCCACTCGTACTGGGCTTGAGTGTTAGTAGCGCCCATTGGTCGGGTTCATAACCCGAATGCGGACTATACGTCATCATGTCCCTCTGATGTGCTCGATTGGTGCAAGTTTTAAAAATTTATAAACACGATTTAACCGTCTAACCTATTAACACATACGAGCAAGTATACCCGTCCGTAATAGCAAAGTTTGGTAAGTCGAGATCGTCCCAAGGGATTTTGTGTTATGAAATTGATTTGTTTGAAAAGATTCCAACAAGAAAGCTTGTCAAGGCTTCCTCAAATAATTATGTTCTAGTGAAATTCAATAAGAAATATATATATATACTTGTGTGTAGTCTATAATCAATCATAAATAGTATTCATGAAGGTTTGGTGTATACTCTTAATATGATGCACAAATCATAAGCAAATGATTCCCCAACCATGGTATATTTTGTAAAAACCATTCTAAGAACAAAAACATTTAGGTAATCCTTTCGGTCCTTATCCCAATGATTATCCTATAGAAATTACATTTGTTTGCAACATGTTCTTATTAAATTTGTTCTTACGAATCTTTCGACCCTTTCGTGATGAAAATGTTCCTAGTCTTGTTTTAATAAGCAAACATGGTGGTTGTCAATCACCATATCCCCATACTAGTTTGTCACTACACTTTTTGGAATAAAACACAAGAGAAATCCTTTCGGTCCTTTTTCTTAAACATGTTTTATCAACAAATCAAACCAAGACTAGTATTTTTCCAACAAACTCATTTAAACAAGATCATATGTACATGCATCACATTTTGAGAACACTAATATGATTAACTACATCCCAACACACAAGTATATCCCAAAACTACTCCATGATAATAATAATAATAACTAAACACAAATAATAACAAAGTAATTCCAACGATTCAAGAGAATAGAATTCCATAACAAAGTTCATAGAATACCTAAACTTTTGTGATTACAAGAATTAGAATTCGTGGATTGTAGCAACCACGCGCCTCCAATCACCTAGATTCACCGTACAACTCCAAACTACCAAAACTATGGATGAGAATTGTTCCCTCCTTGCTCATGGACGTTTTTCAGTAAAAACTAAGCTTTTGGGCTGAATAATATGGTTGGTATTAGTTTTGGTGTAAACTAATACAATTTTGGTTGTGTCACACCTAGTATACTAGGACTAGGTTCTTTATATAGCCAAATGTGCTTGCTCAACTCACCAAAAACGTTCCCAACAAGTAAATATCAAGAAATGATCGGACTCCAATGATTATGGGGAGTTAAGGCAACAATAAATGCAACATTGTGTAACTGCAGCGTGAGAAACCGGATCGGTTTCTACTCCAACTGAATCGGTTGTATTTTGACCATTTGCCCAGCCGGATCCGGTTACGGGTTGTGACCGATCGGCTGGGTTTGTGCTGTTTTGACTTTTTGTTGACTTTTCTCCTATGTGCTTCATTCTTTGCTCTTGCTGATGATTTCCAAGGCAAAACTTGATCTTTCCTTGTCGTAGATACTTAGAAATCATTGCGCTTTCCAATCATTGAATCCAAAAGCTTCCTAGCTCGACTTCCTTCCTCGAGAATCTTCCAAATGTGCATAAAAAACTTCATTTCTTCACTATTCGTGGTACCTTGCTACATATACATACACAATACGCATCTTTGCACTTTTGCAACAGTTATGAGTAACTATAGCCGATTATCATGCACAAAACTAACAATAACGCTACTAAAAACATGTTCATTTTAGGCTTTATCACCCCCCCCCCAGTCTAGTATGCGCAGGGTAGAACCCGCAGATTCTAGACTAATAACTGTAGCAAATATATTCCTCGAGGCGTAGCGGGGAAGCTTCAAAGTTTTCCCGCGCAGTGGATCCATTCTAATTAGGTCAAATATATGCTTCGTAAAATGTGAAAAGTGGGTTGAGGGTGTGCCACGTCAGCAACTCTTATCCACACGTTTAGAGATAGTGGGTTCCACATGTCGATCATCGCATAGATGTGGAACCCTATATAAACTTCCGCCTCCTTTCCACTGTGGTTATCACAGTAAAAAGCATTTCCACCATTGTTAAAAAAGCTCGAAATATCAACCAAGAAACCCACAAACTTTTAAAGGTAACAGCGCGTGCGCATTCAAAATCTCATCATGGTTCTTGGATTAACTGACTTCTCATCCGATATAACCGAGGACGAACTTCGTGAGTTCACTTCGGAGTATTATATCCCGCTCGCGCTGCATCCGGTAGTTCCGGCTGCGCACGCGTCGATAGCGGATTTCCCTTAAGGGAAAGTGGGGGTATACACACATTTTTTCGAATTTGCAAATCAACGTGTGCCTATCTCCTTATTCTTGTGCGACGTTCTAAATTACTATCGCCTTCACATATCCCAACTGCACTGTATAGGCGCAGCAAAAATAACAAACTTCGAGGTGAATTGCCGTTTGTTGGCGATTAATCCCACCATCTATCTCTTCCGCGCGTTTTACCATACGTCGTGGTCAAACGGGTAGGTTTCTTTTGCTAAGCACGCAGGACGGCTGCAGTGTTATACTGAGAAATTAGACGCGCTTAGGAACTGGAGAGAGAAATTTTTCTGGGTTGATGAAGCGTTGTTCCCCTGGGGTTCCGGCTTCAATACCCAGAGTTCGCTACCGAAGGATGAGCGCCCACTCCCTGGAACGTACAGCGCGGATCATGCAGAAACGATAAACGCCAATCGTATTCCCATCAATTCCTATCCAGAGGAATTTTTGGTGCACATGGGCATCAGTCGCAACTATTTCGATAGTCCTGACGAGGTGCCATCCTTCCTAGACGCGAATGACCAGGGTGGGTGCTCGTCCTTCCTTCTCCTTTGCTTTATTAGTGTGAGCATTTCTTTTCGCCTTTGTATTTTATATAGCTCATGTTTTTGTTTGTTTCTTGCTGCGCAGAGATGGATTTGTTCAGCATTGTTCGCTTGGCAAAACCCCGCCATGTCACCGTGGGGGTGCGCCCTCTGAGAGAAGGAGAAGTCCCCATTTTGGATGCTACCGCGGGGCGCACCATGGAGATGAATCTGGAGGAATCGGGGGGTGGTTCCCCCATTGTGCTGGAGGCGACCCCTCTGCGCAGCGTGCCCAGCCCTAGGGTACACTCCCCTGAAGTGGAGCTTTCACGCACAGACGTATCGGGGAGCGTGGGGGTCCTCAGAATAGAGCCAGAGGAGGCAGGCCAAGGGGTAAAGCGCAAGAGAGCGCCTGGTGGTGATGGCGCAGGCTCATCCAGTAGAAAACGTCATGTCATTCTTGATGTGGAGTCGTCATCATACGATGTATCCCCCCTCCCCCGTGCAACTGAGACTGCTCTCCCAAGTAAGTATTGTCGCCGAAGCACTTATCAAATTCCCGGTTTAAATAATCACTAGTTCTCTTCTTTTGCGTGCAGTGTTGAAATCGTTGGGGTTACTGTTGAGCGCTCTGGAGAGTCGCCACCCGAGGCGAGTCCTTTTCGCGCTGACTTTTCGGAGCCAAAGAACCAAGGAGACGAGCCGTTGGCATCTGGGGATGTGCCAATGGACCATCTTGTTGAGGAGCTTTTGTTGGATGCTGTACACCAGGCTACATTGGTTGCGCAGCTAAGGTCAAGGTATTATGGGGAGAGTAGCCAGAGCGCGCAGAAGGATAAGCAAATTGCACTACTGGAGGCGTGGCTGGCTAGTGCTCAGGCTGAGGCAGAGGCGGCGAGCTCTTACGCCAAAAAACTTGCTGGAGAAAAGATGTCGTTGCTTACCCAAGTGAGCCAGGAGCGTGCCGCATTAGAGGATTATAAGGCTACTTGCTTCTGGGCTCTTAAATATTTGGAGAATGGGAAGAACGAGCACTTCTCTCGGTTGGAGGATTTTCGTGCAACCGTGGGAGGCTTGCTGGAGAAGCAGGAGATGAAGCTACGCAAGCTCAGCATCGAATACGATGAAGAGCTATATCCTCAGCTGGTTTCCACGATTGCTGAGCGCAGGTGGCTCATCAGCCATGGTTTGTGCCTTGCTATCCTCAATACTTTGGAATCTCGAGAGGTGACAGACACCTTCGGGGCTGTTGTTTAGTGTGCGTTGGCGCGTGGCAAGGCGGAGGCCATAGAAGAGCTTCATGAGAGCGGCCTGTTGACAGTGCCTGTCGCACAGGTGCCCGGGTATAATGAGCGTGCCTACGATGATATGGTCGCTCCGATGGAGAAGATGAAGCTGTTGGAGCTTCCTCAGATTGCCCAGTTGGAATGCGACCAGGATTATCCCATAGGTTTGATTATGGAGGGGTTAACCTTGGCCCACCACCGTGCTGATGATGCAGAGGCGCAGCCTGACTACTTTTTGAAGCCTGATGAGTCATAGCTGCAAGTGCCTATCTTTGCTCGCCCACGCGATATCCTGAACCCTTTTGCGCTTGAGAAGGAAATCCCTTTGAAAGAATCCTTAAAAGCCCATGCCATGAGGCTTGCAAAGAAGAAGGGCGTGAAGGGAAAGGCCATTCTTTGTGGTCTTGGCGCAGCGCATCTCCCGAGATCCGACGGGGTACCTGTTAGTGTGGCAACGGTATCGTGCCAGGATTCTTATCTGTTGAAGAGGCTTAAAGAGGCTGGGGACGCTGCGTACCGTGTTGAGAGCTCATCTCTTAGGCGTTCTAATAGTATATAGGCTATAGCATCTTTGTAGATATCCTTTGTATGAACTTGTGGTCCATAATGAAATTTCCCTTGTTTGTACTTCGTTATCTGTCTTTGCATAAAAAACGTCCACGTTGTCTATGAATCAAACGGTTATATAAACGCGAATAGTATATGAAGTCCATAATTGTGTATGAAAATCATGATTTTAATGTACTTGAAACATAATTTCTAAGTACTTGTATCATATCAAGGAGTCAAGAGTCTTGATTCCTAGTTTGTTAAACGCGCACAGTGTGCAGTGTTGCGCATCCATCGTGGGATGCACATTGAACTTATTCCAACGTCTTGAGAATAAGGTGTTTAACAAGGATGCATGATCCGATGTTGATGGGTTTGCAACCCTCTTACTCAACGAGTTATTTAGTAGGTTTACTCATCCTTTTACCATCGTGGGTTTTAGTAAGTGCATGCACGCCATGTAGGCAAAAGATAATATAATAACAATATTGAGACATAAATAATATGTAAATAACAAAGTGAAATGTGTCGCGGAGTTAGCTAGAAACCGCGACGTTTTATTAATACTTGCAAGTTTTTGTAAAAAGAAAAAAGACATTTGCCTAAGTAAAACAGAATGTAAATACACGGATACTTATTGAGCACTTTACTAAAGTGTGGGGGTGTCCGTGCGCTGGGCCGTAGCCTTTCCTAATGATAACATCGTTTGAGATTGCAAATGTTCCATGTGCGTGGTAGCTCACGACCATCCATGTCACGCAGCTTGTACACGCCCTTTTCTAATGCTTCAATGACCTCATAAGGTCCCTCCCACTTCGGTCCAAGTTTTCCTGTATCTTCTGCATGGCTCGCATTATTGGCGCGATATACAAAGTCGCCTGGTCTGAATGAGGTGCTTCGAACTTTAGCATCGTAGTATCCTTTCATTTTTGACTTAGCTTTCGCCTCACATATAGCTGCGCGTTCGCGCCTTTCTTCCAACAGGTCCAAGTCTATACGCCGTTCATCGTCATTGGTTGTGACATTAACTTTGGTAGTACGAATAGTTGGCATCCCAATTTCGGCTGGTATGACGGCTTCTGTCCCATAGACAAGAGAAAAGGGAGTGTCTCCCGTGCTAATTTTGATTGTCGTGCGGTGCGCCCACAAAACATGCGATAATTCCTCCACCCACCTCCCTTTGTGTTTGTCTAAGCGTGCTTTAATTCCTTCACCCAGACTACGATTTGCACGCTCGACCAAACCATTGGTTTGTGGGTGTTTAACTGACGCGAAGTGCTATGCAATATTTAGTTTCTCGCACCATTCCTTGAAAGGGTTCACATAATTGTTTTCCATTGTCCGAAATGATTTCCCCAGGTAATCCGAAATGGCAAACGATATTCTCCCAAACAAATCGTTTTACCTGATTACCTGTGATTGTCGCGACCGCCTTTGCCTCAATCCACTTAGTGAAATAGTCTATAGCCACAACAAGGAATTTCAGTCCCCCTGCTACAACAGGGAAGGGACCTGCAATGTCGATACCCCATTTATAGAATGGCCATGGCGATGTAATAGGTGTTAGCTCCTGTTGTGGTCGGCATGGGATGGGTCTATGGACTTGGCAGTCGCCACACTTTTTTATCAAATCTCGCGCGTCACGGTGCATCATAGGCCAGTAGTATCCTGACCATAAGGCGCGTGCTACAACGGACCGTGGTCCTGAGTGCATACTGCATGAACCGGCGTGGATCTCTCGGAGTACGTAATCTGCTTGAAGGGGTCCGACACATCGAAGCCATGGTTGTAGAAATGAACACCGATATAATATACCATCTTGAAGTTCAAACCTCTGTGATGTACGACGCATTCGTCGGGCGTCCTTATGCTCTTGGGGCAGTATGCCCTTGCTTATAAACTCGACGATGGGAGTCATCCATGTAGGACCTTGTTCCTCTATCACCGTGGATATCTCCATCTCTGAGATGGACTTGTTCTTAAGAGTCTCCACCAGTACTTGTTTTGACAGGTGCGCAAAGCTTGTGGATGCAATCTTGCTCAGTGCATCCGCCTTTCTGTTTTCCCCTCTAGGAACTTGTTTGATGGTAAACCTGTCGAAACCCTGGATTAGTGACTTGGTCTTGTCGAGGTATTGAACCATGTTTTCCTCTTTAGCCACATATTTGCCAAACACATGGTTGGCTACTAACCGGGAATCCACATTTGCTTCTAGGTTGCGTATGCCCATTCGAGCTGCAATGCGTAATCCAGCTATCAGGGCTTCATACTCTGCCTCGTTGTTTGTGGTTGTGAATTCAAAACGTAGTGCGTAAGTGAATTCCATTCCTTCTGGACTCGTGAGGATAAGGCCTGCGCCTGACCCGTCCACGCATGAAGATCCATCCGTGAATAGGATCCATGGTTCTTGTAGTTCCGTCTCGCTTTGTGAAGGTGCATCATCAGTACCTGGTTTTTCGATGATGAAATCTGCTAGTATCTGCCCCTTAACCGCAGTACGTGGTCTGTAGGAGATGTTATGCTCACCTAGAAACACACTCCACTTCTGTAGTCGTCCTGATGCTTCAGGTTTGGAGATGACTTGCATGATAGGTTGGTCTGTGATCACCGCTATTGGGTGCACCTGGAAGTACCTGCGCAGCCTTTTGGCGGCGAATACTAATGCCAAGACCAACTTCTCCATTGCGCTATAGTTAACCTCCGTTTTCTTGAGTGCTTTGCTTACAAAATATACCGGTGTTTTTACTGAATTCCTATCCGTCAGTAACACCACGATGGTTGCTCCATGAGTCGCGGATAAGTACATAATTAATTCTTCCACTGGGCGGGCGCGACTAGCGTGGGGAGCGCTGCTATGTGTTGTTTAAGCTGTATAAAAGCTTCTTCTGCTTCCGTAGTCCAGCGAAAGTCTCCCTTTTTTGTACACTTCTTGATCGTTTTGAAGAGGGGGAGTGACTTATCTGCTGATTTCGACAAGAATCTGTTCAAACCGGCTAATTTGCCATTCAGAGACTGGACTTCCTTCAACGTGCGCGGTGAAGGAAGTTGGATGACAGCCTTCATTTTTTCTGGACACGGTTTAATGCCATCGAGATCTATCAAATATCCAAGGAACATGCCTTATGTAGCGCCGAAGGTGCATTTCTTAGGATTTAACTTCATGTTGATCTTTTGTATTGTCTTGAATGTTTCCTCGATGTCGCACACCAATTCGTCCTCAGTATGGATTTTTATGACAAGGTCGCCAACATAAACCTCTAGGTTGCGGCCCACCTGTTTTTCAAATGCATTATCTACCAATCGCTGGTAGGTGGTGCCTGCATTCTTTAAGCCAAAGGGCATCTTTGTATAACAATAGACGCCTTGGCTTGTATGGAAGGCCGTTTTTTCCTCATCTTCTTTAGCCATTTGGATTTGGTGGTACCCTTTGTATGCGTCTAAGAAACATTTAAGTGGGTATCCGCACAAAGATTCTACCTTCCAATCTATCTCTGGTAGTGGGTAGCAGTCTTGTGGACATGCTTTGTTGAGATCCGTGAAGTCCACGCACATCCGCCAACTACCATCGCTCTTCTTGACCATTACTGGGTTGGAAAGCCAGTCATGGTAATAAACTTCGCGCATGATACCTGCATCCACAAGTTTGTGTACTTCCTCCAGAATTGCTTTTGCTCGCTCTGGAGCCTGGTCGCGCTTCTTCTGTCGTACTGGGGAGTATCCTTGTCGGATTCTCAACTTGTGTTTTGTAATCTAGCGTGGTACACCAGTCATGTGCTTTGGTTCCCATGCAAAGATATCCAGATTCTTTTGCAAGAGTGCGCACACGTCCGCCCTGCCTTTATCAGACAGCGATCCCCCTATCGATACTTCTTGCTCTGGGTAATAAGGATGAATTGCGACCCTCAGGTTTAATACTTTAGTTGTGCGCTGTTCTGGGATGTGTGTCATCTCACATGTAATCGTGTTACATTCTCTAGGTGGTACGGTGGTATTGTAGAGAGTAACAATGCCTCCTCCACTGGGAACTTGAGCATTGCATGTGCTGTAGACGGTACCGCGCGTATGGCTGATATCCCTGGCCTTCCAATAATGCTATCGTATGACGAAGGGGATCTGATCACCATGAAGTTCATCCAGGCTGTCGTAGAGTGTTCCTTATTACCAACATTGACTAGTAGGCGTATTTGCCCCATGGGCCATATCTTTTCTCTCGTAAAACCAGTCAACGACGTCATGGCCGGGCTTAACTGACTTCGTATCTCAGGTCGCAGTCGTTTGAAACAATGTTCATACATTATATCTGCGGATGCTCCTCCATCAACATACATGCGGTGGATATCGTGACCCCCTGCATTAATTTCGATGGTAAGAGGTTCTACCCGTGCTTTGTCCGCAGCCAAGGTAGGGAAAGAAATTTTGCTTCCATAGGAAAACTTTTGGCTGACCTTCTGCCTAGTCTTTCGCTGCCATGATTGTATTACGTAAATGGTATCAGCCTTATCTTTGGGTGCTTCTTTCTTGTTCCTAGTCTTTTGCTTATCTTTCCCATCCTTGATGCTCTTAACTAAATGGTCCAACCTGCCTTCTTTTACTAGCTTATCAATTAGTTGGCGCAATTGGACACACTCATTGGTGGTATGGCCCTTCTGTCCATGATAGTCGCAGTATCCGTTCCCCACGCGCCGCTCTTCTGGGGTGCGCATTGGTGGGGGTCTCGGGAAGTTCGCGCCTTCCGTTGCGAATATCTCCTTTGGAGTCTTGGTTAGCGGGGTATACTTGTCATTCTCTCGTCCGCTCCCCTGACTGCGGTAGTTCTTGTTGCAGTTGCTACTCTGGTCAATGGATTGTCTCATAGGCTGTTCTTGTGACCTATAGTTTGAGTAGCCTTTCTTGCTGTCTGCCGCAGCAGCTTCTCCTTGAATAAAGGACCTCGTGCATTTCATAAGTTTATCAAAGGTTTGGGGGACCTTGTCGTTCAACCTTTTGATGAGTTCTGGGTTATTGACACCGTTCATGAACCCTGAGATCTTTAGTATTTCGGGACATGCCTTGACATGTATGCATTCGTCTTTGTAGCGTTCCACATAAGCGCTTGTAGATTCCCCCTGGCGCTGTTTTACCCTGGCAAGTTCGACAGGGTTTTTGGCGCACTTCTTCCTTTGAGTAAAGTTCATGCGAAACGCCTTCCGCAACTCTTCAAAACCACCAATGCTTCTGCGTGGAAGCTTACTGAACCAGTTTCGCGCATTTCCCACTAATGTGGAATTGAACATGTGGCACCACACAGGTTGTGGCCAATTTTCGATGGTAGCAGTTGATTCAAAATTTTTTAGGTGATCGTCCGGATCACCTGTTCCATCGTAGGTTTTCACACTGGCGGGCATACGCCTTCTCTTATATTTTGAAAAATCGCTGATGCGCCGAGTGAATGCATCCACCTTTTGGCGGCGCCAGGGAAGAGACATATCTTCGTCCTCCTGGTCGCGATATCTTCTCCTGGACTTCCAGTGTCCTGTTTCTCTGTCCTCGTTGTCCGAGGAGTCACTGGAGGACGAGCTTCCTCTCTTTCGGCGCTTGCGCCGACTGTCCTCAGAATCCGAGCTCGAAGAGCTTTCACTTGGGGAGTGCCGTCGCCC
The DNA here is from genome assembly GCA_019973895.1 of Chrysanthemum seticuspe. Classification (NCBI taxonomy): domain Eukaryota; kingdom Viridiplantae; phylum Streptophyta; class Magnoliopsida; order Asterales; family Asteraceae; genus Chrysanthemum; species Chrysanthemum seticuspe. The sequence goes on along the minus strand of BPTQ01000004.1, from coordinate 92,171,523 downwards.
AAGTTTGTCATGGACCCTGCGGCTACCAAGCCTAGCGTGGACATTGGTACACCATCCATCATCTTCGTGTTCTCCCAGATACTACAGGTCATCTGCTTCATCGTTCACAACTCTCCTCCCGATCCTGGTAAACACTGGGGGCCGGCGGCTATCCCTCTCGCGCCTCTCCCTCCGGTGACGTGATGGGAATGTCTCATACTCTTGGTCGAAGTTGAGTCGGGCTTGCAGGCTCTGAATCGACCTCTTTTTCGCTTCCTCTTGCATGAGGGCAGCCAAGGTTTCGTAGTTTTGAGACACGAAGTCACTTGGCGCTAGTTCAGGCGCAACTCCTTCTAGCGCGAGGGTGTCTATTTCCACCTCTAGACCCCTGTTTCGGTCAGACGCGTCTGGCGGGGTTGTGAGGTTTGTTCCTGGTACCGATTGGTGGGGAGTGGTAAAAAGGGTGCGAAGTGGATCTTCTACGCTGGTGGTTGTCGTAGTGGCATGGGTTGTCCCCGTGCGTGGTTCCACTGTCGCGAAGACCAGATCTGGGCCTGACCCTTGGTTTCTGGTCGCACTGGTTGTTCTAGAGGCCTGCTTAGAGGCTGATCCACTTTGCTGCTTTTTCCCTTGTAGGTCACTATTCGATCGCTGGCTTAGGTTTCCGTGCTTTGTCATTCTAGTTCTTAGTGATGGGTCCCACGGATGGCGCCACTTGTTGATACAAAAGTTGGGCGTTCCTTATTTGGACTCCGGTTCTCGTATTAATTAGACCTTGATGCTTGAGACTTGTGCACCAAGAAAACATAAAACACCGTTAGGCTTATCGTGGGATTGTCTCCCACGATTATCCTCCGGCGTGAGAGTAAGTAATCGGTTTTTAGGGTTTAGTGGAGAGTTAGGTTTTGTGATCGTTCCTTTAATGAGGGCCAGATGCCCTTTATATACATACGAAATCCTTGTTGGTTTCGTGTTCCACAACCTTCGGCGTATCCTGCCTAAGTCGGTTGGTTGAAACATATCCCATAAATAAGAGATATCCGATATCAAGGCCATAAATAACTTCGGATTTGGGCCTTCGTGAGCCCAAACCGTTACCGCGTTAGCCCACTCGTACTGGGCTTGAGTGGTAGTAGCGTCCATTGGTCGGGTTCATAACCCGAATGCGGACTATACGTCATCACTTTGTGTGTTTTATCAATTTGTATAATGTGTATAATAACATGTACTTTTCATTTTAGGGTGTTTTAAAAATAACATTAATTAGTGTGTTTAATTATTTTATGTTTTGAATTATGTTGTAGCTTGTTTAAATTGTAAATTGTAAAAATTTTATTGTACTTTTTAGTAAGGGGTGTTTTAATTGGTTGTTTTTAATTTGGTAGATATGCTTTTAACTGATTGTACAATGTGAATAAATTATTATACTTTTAATAATGGGATATTTTAATAAAAGTATTAATTACACCATACATTTCTCTCACATTTGACTTTCAACATTTCACTTTTCAAGTTTTGACCGTTTTTCTTTTATATGTAGTATAGATATACTTATACACTTTCAAGAGCCAATACTTGCAAACACGTAGTAAATACTTTAAACATTAATGTTGCCACACAGGCAACAATAACACAAACACTTTAAAACTTTTAAACTGATTTAGACTTCACACATCGAGTCTTAAACTGAACTGTGAACTAAACTTGTCATACTAATCTAGGTCGTGTGTCGGTGCCGCACACTTATACTTTTTGACTATACTCTATTCAGACTGCTCTACTAAGGTGAGTTCATGGCCCCTACTCTCTTGTTTTAAACTATTTTGGGGTAAGAATACATCCCCGTTTATACCTAAACTCATTACTTGTTATTACTTGAAAACATGATTTATTTACTCATTACATATTGGATTACCTTATTACGGACACAAGTGCTTGAATCATATACGTGATTTTATAGCCCCACTCTCTACTTGTTTCATAAACTATGGGGTGAGAAAACATGCAAAACTATTCTTAAACACTATTACGTAGAGAGCCTAACCCTGAATCTCATTTATATGCCCACTCTCATGAACCGTCAGTCCCTGCGGGAAGCGCGATTGTTATAAATAGATCTATTGGGGGTGACTCCCCCATTAGGTTGGCCACACATGGGTCAATGCGAAATGTATATCATATCGGAATCGAGTGTAACGGGATAAACACTCGCAATGGGCCCCTTATTAGTAAGACTGCATTTTACATACACAATTGTCGTAGCTTCAGTTGTATGAACTTAGTGCTAGCGTAATAGACTATTTTTGTATGGCATTACATTGATAGTAATGTTCATATACTATATCGATGGTCCAAACTCATAACTTTACTGTTTATTTTTAAACCTATGAACTCACTAACAATATGTTGACCGTTTTAGCATGTATTTCTCAAGTACCTGATTTTGGCATCATTCAGCATTCATAGTCTCTTTTAGAGGTCATTCTCTATAACTTGATTTATGTATTATGAAGTAGCACCCCAGTGATAATGTCTTCCGATGCGATACTTTGAGGGTGTTACAATACCTGACGCAACCAACATGGTGATGCTCCATAATAAACCCTTGGATCGATCGATTGAAGCATCACAAACAAGAAACAGGCGATTACGTGCACGCAGTTGATTGCATACTAGAGTTGGAGCTTACGGTTTGCAGGCCGAAGTAAGTAACTATATACACACTCTTATACGTATTTAGATTAGGTTATATCTTTGATAGAAGATCAATTTGGTATGCATGACTCTTTTGTGTTTATTTTCTGATATGCATGTTTTATAGGCTCATGCGAATAACCACCAACACACTACAATATATGATTGAAAAAGGAGAATGGTACATGTGCCAGGATAAATGTAAACATGAAAGGTGAAAAAAAAAATTGTGTCAAATGTTGAATAGAATAAGCATGCAAGTTAGTCATACTTTTAGACATGTCAATCACTAATTTGTTTATATCAGTACCTACATAAATACATAACACTCAAAAGTCAAAAGTGTGATAAGAGTTCGAATCAAATCCTTTTTTATGCACAATGCAAATCTAAATCAAATCATTATAAGCTCGAGTTAGCTCAATATATGTTGTTGGAAAATTTAGTGCACTTGTGGGATTAGTTCACACATGGTAATGGGTCAGGAGGTATGGAGTATACACCCATTAGGTCCCTGAACACCCAGACTCAAATAGTGGTTTGTACAGGTAGTGTTTCCACTGCTAGTGCTAAGTTAGCACTGATAGGTAGTGTTTCCACTACTAGTGCTAAGTTAGTGCGGATAGGTAGTGTTACCACTGCTAGTGCTATGAAAGTACTGCTAGTGCTATGAAAGTACTGCTAGTGTTGTGAAAGTACTGCTAGTACTGAATTAACTTGTAACATGCATTGACCTATTCAAGTGGCAGTTACAATTGCATAATGACCATGTTTAATTGGTTATGTAACCACTAACGGCTATAATGGGGATAATTATGAGGCGATTAATGGGGCGATTAATTCTCATAATTTCATTTGACTAGCTAAGAGTAATCTCTTATAAAATAGGATATCTGATCATGCATGAGATACACAGAAAAACAATAAACACTTCTAAGCAAAAGGGTTATTGATTTGTGCCTAAATCACTAACAAACATTTGGTCTTATCCCAAGTAGATATTCGTGATACCCAGGCATTAGGGTCGAATAGTTTACTTTGGAAAGTGATCACACGATTCCAAGTGATATCCGGTAACCACCTAGTGGTATTGTTGTTGCCTTTGATTATCTTACCCTGCTGCTGGGCGAATACACTCCAACAATCAAAGTAAACTATTTTTGTGATAATCAATGGCAACTGCTACAATGAAACACATGGCTTCAAACTTTGCTAAGCTGGATAAGTTTGAAGGGGTGGACTTTAGGAGATGGCAGAAGAAGATGCACTTCCTGCTGTCAAGCATGAGTGTGGTGTATGTGCTAACCACTCCTATTCCTGATGACGGGGATGATGCTACTGTTGAGCAGATCAGGAGGAGGAGCAAATGGGAGAATGATGACTACATATGCAGAGGCTTAATTCTCAATGGTATGTCTGATTCTCTGTTTGATATTTATCAGAACATTGAATCTTCCAAAGAACTGTGGGACTCCTTGGATGCCAAATATATGGCTGAGGATGCATCAAGTAAGAAGTTCCTTGTTAGTAATTTCACAAATTATAAAATGATTGATTTAAGACCAGTTATGGAACAATACAATGAACTTCTTGGTATACTTAGAAGGTTTACACAACATAATATGCACATGGATGAGGCTATTTCAGTCTCTTGTGTCATTGACAAACTCCCTCCTTCTTGGAAAGATTTCAAACATACCTTGAAATATAAGAAAGAGGAGTTAACTCTGGTTGAGTTGGGCAGTCATCTGCGCATTGAGGAATCTCTCAAGGTGCAGGATAATGACAAGCCAAAGAGTAGCAATGCTGCTGGTGCATCTGTTGTCAATATGGTGGAGCATAACAACTCCACCAGGTACAATGACAACAAAGGCAAACGCAAATATCATGACAACACAAGGGCAGATCCTAATGATTCGTTGTGAAGTGAGTGGTGAAAAACACAATATCAACGTATATCAAAATAACCGTAAAATCCGACAAATCAACCCTTTAGGAAAAAGGTCAACGTATCAAATCTCACGGGTGTGATAAAAGTGAAACCGGAAAAGTGATTTCCCGGGTCGTGTCCCAACGAGGTGTGAATGGAAGGATTCGTTGAGTTTCGTGATTAGAACTTGAATTGGTTTTAATGATTTTGGATTTTGATTACGTATTCTACAATTTAATTAACGGGAAGGTAATTAAGGCAAGGGAACCCTAATAAACTAAAAATAAACTAACACTAAGCCTAAGAAATGATAAAACGAAGCTACACTAAGTCTTAGGGTGCAAAAACGCAAAATTGTAAAAACCGGGAAACAACCCGAGCCATAAACGTAAAAATTTTGCAATTTAAGGGCTACGGGTGTGAAATCAATTTTCCTACGTTCTATTTGACAAAAAATAATTTTAGAAAAAAGCCGGGAATTTTTTTGACTTTTGAATTAATTTCTACGAATTAAAAACTAGTTTAATCTAATTAAATGATTAAAAATACTAAACTATTTTTGAAAAATGTAGAAAAATCACAGAAAGTACTTCAAGTATTAATGGTTCTAAGAAAAATAAGAAAACAGTGGGTTGCTTTATGAAATAAGCTGGAAATAAGCTCAAAAGAGCTTAAAGCACAAACTGCCTAAGTGTCCTTATAATGTTAATTGTGCAAGAAACTAACGAGACAAGTCCCAAGGGCAGTTGGTTGTGTGGTGTTGTGAATTGGTCGTGTGCTGTGAGTGGGGAGACCAAGGTTCGAATCCTGGCTCCTCACTTTTTGAAAATCAATTTTTTTTTCAACTTTTCTTTTTGGAACTCAAAGATGAAACAAAAGCAAACACATTTTGTGAAAACTTTTTGTAGTACAACTTCTGAATAAGCAGTTTAAACTGCTTAATTGATCTCAGTTTAGGAAACCAACAAAACAAACACCCCTTTGGGCAGTAATATGCAAAAAGCAGTTTTGAAATGGAACAAGGAACAAGATAACTTGAAGATAAGCTGATCCTAAATGAAATAAGCTGTGAGTTACTGAAAAGCTTTTGTTAAAACTTTACTTTTGAAACCCTTCAAATAAGCTGGAAACAGATTATGTCTTAACTGATTTGGACAAATTGCTAGGACAGATTTTAAACAAACACCCCTTTAGTCACTCTTGAAACCAATAAGCAGATGGCAGTTAGCTAAATGATTAGTGAGCAATTGCAAATAAGCTATGTCTAGATTAAGCCAAAATAACACGGGATAAGCAGTAGGCAATGAAACTAACTAGGGGATCCTAAGCTAAATTGGAAAATGTAAAACAAGCAATGCACTCCTATGATAAGCACTAAGGGAGATCTAATAAGCTAATCCTAGCTAAGCTATCCTAACAACACTAAAGCACATGATAAGAATCCTAAGAAGCTACTCAACTCAACTGATAAGCTACTTAAAAAATAAAAACAATGACCTGTGGTTCAGTTGTGCAGGCTGAAAACAGCCAAGGGGGACCTGTTTGCAGCTTATTTTCAAGCTGGAAAAAGAGCTTCCAAACCAGGGACAAGCTTCATAATCAGAGTTAGCACAAGACTGAATCAAAATAAGCCAAGGAGATGTGATAAAAAGCTAGGAACAACTTAAGTGTCTGCTGTTATCAGCATTGCATTGGGAACTTCTGGTGCTGATGCACATAACAAAACAGTTAACAAATTGGATTTTAAGTTTATGAAACTGAGAATAAATCAAGTTTGGTGTTCAATGACTTGGTAACAACAATTTTTTCCTTTGTAACTCCTAATGAGCTTGAAGAAAAGACAGAACAAACAGCAGCTCAACTAACAGTAAGAAACTCTTTTTATTTTTGTGACCAAAATCTTTTGCAAAACTTAATACTTAACCTCCTGCTTCCAAAACTAATTTAGACAAAAAAAGAGACCTTGACTTTAGAAATCAAACGGGTACAAGCAGGTATTTGACTATTCTCTTAACTCAAACAAACACCCCTTAACTGGTTTTTTTCTTTCTTTTGCAAACTGTTTTACCCCTAACACCTTGATTTTTGAACTCAAAACCTTAACAACTTTCAAATGAGATTAAACACTAACATAACATTTAGAGATATGAGACTAAAAAAAAGAACTTTTCATTGACTAAAAAACATTACAACAGGATATAAAAAAAACATTAAAGCTAAATTTTTTTCTAAAAACTAGGGGTGCCTCTCATGGGCTACAATGAATCCTATTTATACTAAACTACTCCAAGGTCTTCAAGTCTTCACTCTTGTGTTTCCTGTGTGAGTGCAAATAGCCAAAGACAACCTTTGTGCTTCTTGAATTCAATCCAAGCCCTTGATTAAGTAGGTATACTTTGGGAGCAATCTGAGCCCTTCATTGAAGCCTTTTTGACATGGATTGCTGAGGTGGAGTGGGAAAGAGGAGGGGGAAGGTTGGTAGTGGGTTTGGGAGTTGGGTTAAACTGGGTAATAGGGAAGATTGGGAGGTTTGGGTAAAGGTGCAGCTGGGTAAAAGAGTGATGGTGAGGTTGAGTGTTTGGGTTGAAGAGAAAGAAGAGATTAGGGTATCTAGGGTTCTTGGGGGACAGGGTCTGTTTTGGGCGGGAAGATGGGGAAGACAGGGGTGTAAATACTTTTTATCAGTTGACTGGGTCGGGTTAGAGGGTGGAAGGGCTTGGGGTGGATTGGGCTTGGGGTAGTTTTGGGATTGGGTAGTTATTAAGTTTAGGATTAGAATTTGATCCAAAGTGTATTTTAGGGACCAAAGGTGTAAAATCCGAAAATCCAAGGACCACTCATGTATTTCTGAAAATTGATCCAAGGGTCAAACTTGTGAATCTCAAATAAGTTGAGGACCATTTTTGCCAATTGTGAAATTCCAAGGACTAAACTTGACAATTTAAAAAATCCAGGGATCAAAACTGTAATTTCTCAAACTTTTGAAATTTTTCACCAAAGGACTAATTATGACAACTAATGATTTCAAAAGGACCTTTGGTGACTTTTCTTTTTAAAATACGTGCTCAGGGACTATTTCTGTCAATTTTTGAAAGTCGGGGGACTGAAACTGCCAATTATGCAAACTTTGTTCGTTTTTCAATAATTTTGCATCTGAAACATATAAAACACAATTTTGAGATATTTTCAGTATTTTGATGCATTTCGGAGTGTTTTTAGATGTTTTGCAGTTCAGATTTGACCTAAAATGATGAGTGAATAAGCACTCATCACCTAACAAGAAGGCAACACCTACTTGTTGGAAATGTGGCAAAACTGGTCACATTAAAAGGGATTGCAAGGGTGTTAAAGTTGGTGGTAAAGCCAATGGATCAGGCACTAATGGTTCAGGGAGTGGTGGTTGTTCCAACTCACTGAAAGGTCAAAATATGGTTAATAAGTCTTTTCAAATTTATTATGTTACATATGTATCTGAATCTCATTATGTGCAGGATGATGATGTTGCGTGGTGGGTTGACTCTGGTGCAACAGTTCATGTGTGTAAAGATAGAAGCTGGTTCAAGACTTATGAGTCACTGAATGATGGTTCTATTTTTCACATGGGAAATGAGTCAACAACCTTGGTGCATGGTCGTGGTTGTGTAGATCTTAGATTTAGTTCTGAAAAGATTATAACTTTGTTTGATGTTATTTATGTTCCTGATATCAGGAAGAACTTGGTTTCAAGTAGTGTTTTGAATAATCATGGATATAAACAAGTTATTGAGTCTGATAAATTTGTCCTTTCTAAGAATGGTGTTTTTATTGGTTTTGGTTATTTATGTAATCTAATGTTCAGGCTTAACATTGCCACTGATAGTATAAATTCAGCCTTTGTGACCACCTCTGACCAGACTGACTCTACCCTTTGGCATACTAGACTTGGCCATGTACACTATAAGAGAATGCAAGATATGTCTAAGGATGGGTTAATCCCAGCATTTGACATGGACACTGAAAAGTGTAAAACTTGCATGTTGACCAAGATAACTAAGAAACCTTTTCAGGGTGTTAGTCGTGAGACTAAGCTCTTGGAGCTAATACACAGTGACCTGTGTGATTTGCATGCCACTCCATCTTTGGGAAATAAGAAGTACTTTGTGACATTTATTGATGATGCTTCTAGGTTTTGTTATGTCTATCTTTTACATACTAAGGATGAAGCATTAGATAAATTCAAAGTGTTTAAAACTGAAGTTGAATTACAACTTGGGTCTTTGATCAAAAGATTAAGGACTGATAGGGGAGGTGAGTACATGGATACTCTGTATTTTTAGTCTGTTGGAATTATCCATGAAACGACTGCCCCTTATACTCCTCAGCAAAATGGCATTTCTGAAAGGAAAAACAGGGTGCTGAAGGAGATGGTTAATTCCATGTTGTCTTATTCAGGACTGAGTCAAGGGTTCTGGGGTGAAGCTATGTTAATAGCTTGCTATTTATTAAATAGGGTTCCCAACAAAAGGAACAAGGTTACCCCTTATGAACTATGGACTAAAAGGAAACCCAACATGAACTATCTCAGGGTCTGGGGTTGTAGGGCTGTTGTAAGACTCCCTGATCCAAAGCTGAAGACTTTGGGTGAAAGAGGCATTGACTGCATTTTTGTTGGATATGTTGAGCATTCCAAAGCTTTTAGGTTCTATGTTATTGAACCTAATGAATATGTTTCAGTTAACTCAATAATTGAATCAAGGGATGCAAACTTTGATGAGAATAGATTCTCATCAGTCCCTAGACCAAGTCAGAGGATTTCTAATGGAACTCATGACACTGGTGTATCAGAGGTCCCTGATGATGAACCATCAGTGGTCCTTGATGAGGTTGTGGTTCAACAACCTGAACCTGTGCTCAGGAAGAGCAAAAGAGTCAGGACTCCAAAGTCATTTGGACCTGAGTTTCAACTATACTTAGTTGAAAGAACCATGGATGAGGTCTCAGACCAATAATCATATTGCTTCATTGTTGAGGATGATCCCAAGACATTTGAAGAAGCAATGAAGTCCCAGGATATTGCTTTCTGGAAAGAAGCAATCAATGATGAGATGGATTCCATCATGGGCAACAACACTTGGGTGTTGGTTGATCTACCACCTGGTTGCAAACCTCTGGGTTGCAAATGGATTTTCAAAAAGAAAATGAAGGTGGATGGAACTGTTGAAAAGTTCAAGGCTAGACTAGTAATTCAGGGCTTTAAACAAAAGTCAATGATAGACTATTTTGATACTTATGCCCCTGTGGCTCGTATCAGTACCATAAGACTGCTGATTGCTTTGGCATCTATTCACAGTCTGGTTATTCATCAGATGGATGTGAAAACAGCTTTCTTGAATGGTGAACTGGATGAGGAGGTTTATATGAACCAACCTCAGGGCTTCATCTTGCCTGGAAATGAAAACAAGGTGTGTAAACTGATTAAGTCTCTTTATGGACTTAAGCAGGCACCTAAGCAATGGCATCAAAAATTTGATGAAGTGGTTTTGTCTAGTGGTTATGTTCTTAACCAAGCTGACAAATGTGTATATAGCAAATTTGATGAATCTGGTAAAGGAGTCATCATTTGTCTATATGTTGATGACATGTTGATCTTTGGCACTGACCAAAATCAGGTTGACTTGACAAAGGATTTTTGTCATCAAGGTTCTCCATGAAGGACATGGGGGAGGCTGATGTTATCCTGGGTATAAGGATTAAACATGAAAGTAAAAGAATTTTTATCTCTCAGTCTCATTATATTGAGAAGGTGTTGAGGAAATTCAATTACTTTGATTGTACTCCAGTGAGTACTCCTATGGATACTTGTGAGAAGCTAATGCCTAATAATGGCAAGGCTGTATCTCAACTTGAGTATTCTAGGGTAATTGGCTGCTTGATGTATGCCATGACTTGTACAAGGCCTGATATTGGTTTTGCAGTGGGAAAATTGAGCAGGTATACTAGTAATCCTAGTGCTCATCACTGGCAAGCAGTTCAGAGGGCACTGAAGTATTTGAAGAGAACTATGGATTATAGTCTCTCATATACTGGTTATCCATCAGTGTTGGAAGGATACACTGATGCAAGTTGGATCAGTAACACTGAAGACAATTCGTCTACCAGTGGTTGGGTATTTCTACTTGGTGGAGGTGCAATTTCTTGGGCATCAAAGAAGCAAACTTGCATCACCAGTTCAACAATGGAATCTGAATTTGTGGCCTTAGCAGCTACTGGTAAAGAAGCTAAATGGTTGAAAAACTTGCTTCTTGAGATTCCATTGTGGCCTAAACCTATAGCACCTATTTCTATCCGTTGTGATAGTGCAGCTACATTGGCTAAGGCTTATAGCCAAATGTACAATGGTAAGTCTAGACACTTAGGTGTCAGACATAGCATGATTCGTGAGCTTATCATGAATGGGGTGATATTTATAGAGTTTGTTAGATCTCAACAAAATTTAGCTGATCACTTGACGAAGGGTCTGGCTAGAGACTTGGTTATAAAGTCTGCTAAAGGGATGGGTTTAAGTCCAACTTAGTCACTGAATGCTAGGACACCCAATTCCCTTATAAGGAAACTTCGGAGCTGAGTTCAATGTGGAAAGCTGAACATTCAGTGAACTGGAGCACATGTTTTATATACATCCCAAGGTTGTGCTCAGAACCTGCTGATAAGAAGGATGAAGTCTTTACTTCTTAATGGTTAAATTTTCTTTGAAAAAGTGCTTGGCACGAGCATGAATAAAGAGGAACCACCTATGTGAATGTTGAAGTTTTGCCGCTTTAGGGAGTTTTGGACTTTTGGCTCTTACAAAATTTATGAATTTGGATATGGACACATGGCTTGTATAGTGTCAGGAGATGTTAAGTGTTGGAAAACTTGTGTGTATTTTATCTTCAGGTATTCAAATGGGTTGAAGGGTTCAATTCTTAGAACACCCTGATTCTCGAATATTTGAACGTGTAATTTACTAAGATGGAAATTCAATCCTCAGGATATTTTCGTTTATGCACATGTTTTGTTTGATGTTTGTTTTTTCATGCAAAGGAAGTGAACTAAATTTGGGGAGGATTGTTGGAAAATTTAGTGCACTTGTGGGATTAGTTCACACCTGTTAATGGGTCAGGAGGTATGGAGTATACACCCATTAGGTCCCTGAACACCTTGACTCAAATAGTGGTTTGTACAGGTAGTGTTTCCACTGCTAGTGCTAAGTTAGCACTGATAGGTAGTGTTTCCACTGCTAGTGCTAAGTTAGTGCGGATAGGCAGTGTTACCACTGCTAGTGCTATGAAAGTACTGCTAGTGCTATGAAAGTACTGCTAGTGTTATGAAAGTATTGCTAGTACTGAATTAACTTGTAACAGGCATTGACCTATTCAAGTAGCAGTTACAACTGCATAATGACCACGTTTAATTGGTCATGTAACCACTAACGGCTATAATGGGGATAATTATGAGGCGATTAATGGGGCGATTAATTCTCATAATTCCATTTGACTAGCTAAGAGTAATCTCCTATAAAATAGGATATCTGATCATGCATGAGATACACAGGCAAACAATAAACACTTCTAAGCAAAAGGGTTATTGATTTGTGCCTAAATCACTAACAAACATTTGGTCTTATCCCAAGTAGATATTCGTGATACCCAGACATTAGGGTCGAATAGTTTACTTTGGAAAGTGATCACACGATTCCAAGTGATATCCGGTAACCACCTAGTGGTATTGTTGCTGCCTTTGATTATCTTACCCTGCTGCTGGGCGAATACACTCCAACATATGTTTCAAGCTTGCTTTTATGCTCTCAGTATAGTTTGACTTGAACAATTTCTTGAGCTCGATACGTAAGGTCTTTGATCTAGTGGTATGTGAGTTGCCTATCAACTTAAAGGTTATGAGTTCAAGTCTCATTGGAATCATTTGTAAGATAAATGGTATAAAATATTAAAAAATTATCGTTAAAATAAAATGAAATAAATAAATAAATCTTGAGCGCAACTTTAAGGCTATTCATAATGAGTTAAGACGCTAAACTCAAGCATGTGTCTTTCAAACTCGTCAATGTACAGTTAATCTTAGACACGCGTCTTTTTTAAGGACAAGGATCCTCTCAAGTTGTAAGCACAACTTGAGTCAAGTTATGACAATATGAGCCATTGGATTTGATCCAATGGTTCAAATCAAAAGAACTTCTTTTGATTTGAGCCATTGAATCAAATCCAATAGCTCATATTTCTTTTGATTTGAGCCATTGGATCAAATCCAATGGCTCATATTGTCCCAATTTGAATCAAGTAACTTGTGAGGATCCTATTCTCTTTTTTAACAAATCATGCTGGATCCAATAAAACATGTTTTGTACGGTGGGTAATAGCTAATGGAGTCTCTTCCATTACCATGATGTCAACACGCAAGACTATAAAAAAGAAGCCAAAAAGTGAAATGAAATTGGCATCCAGACAGTGAGCATCCAGTTCCCTACTTTTTACCCTCTTTAAAAAAGCCTTTATTTGCTTCACAAATTCCTCTCACCAATTTGAAACCCATACTTGTCTACTAGCTCTACTTCTCTAATGGCTAATGTAAGTGTTTTGCTACAAATTTCTGCAATTTATACCAAGTGATCAGCGTTACTTGTAAATTAATTTTGTTTATCTTAAAAATAGGTTGTAGAACTGAAAGTTGGTTTACATTGTGAAGAATGCATTAAGAAGATCTTAAAGACCATCAAGAAATTTGAAGGTACAATTTATTCATCTATTTCATTGAGTTTGTCAAGAACAAGATCTGTTCTATTTGGGTATATGTTGTGTCCTAACGCTTTTTGGGCTTGTTAAGTAACCGAAAACATTCTAAAAGAAATAACAGCGAAGATAATTTGATTAAAGATACCCAAAAACTCACTAATCCATGAAATCTTTTTTGAGCAGACATTGAAGCCTATGATGTTGACACAAAACTGAACAAGGTCACTGTTACTGGGAATGTAACGAATGAAGAAGTGATCAGAGCTTTACACAAGATTGGTAAGCAAGCAACCAATTGGGAAGATTAAACTGCAAACTACTAGCCAAACGAGATTGATCTACAATTACTACGTACTTGTATTTTGTTAAGTCGAGCTTCAGGTCTTCACGACTCTATTGTCAAAGTTTTGGGATCCTTTAGAGACCAGGCATGTAATATACTAATATTATCCGTTTTCTTAGATTATTATAATTTATTTAAATCAAATTTCTTATGTTCTTCTGGTTCAAATATTGCAGTTGTATATTTATTAATGAATTATCAGAATATGACCATGTACAATTGTACATGGAGTATATATTTCACCTATAATATACATGTTTTCTCAAGTCTTGAAAAACTTCATTTCCAGACAATTAACATAATTGTAGAACTTTCTATTAGAAAACAATCAACCAATGTTTTTGTTGTATTTTCTTAATTGTTATTTCATCATATTTTAGTAATCTGAAGTTGTGGTGCTTTCATTATTTATAAAAGCATATAAATAAAAATTATGTACGGTTATGAAGATTTGATTAACAAGTTTGTTTACTTGTTTTATTACTTGACTGGTGGTTGTTTTGAATCACTGAGAATTGTGTCTGATCTTTTAGTCATATGATCGATCTTTTAACATGATCTTTGAGTAGTTTCTCAGTGTTCTCTATGAACTTTGTTTATTATTTTGCTTTCTTCACCTATTCACCGTCTATCACAAACTGATAGAAAATAATAACAAGAAACAAGAGCCATTCAGAAAGACTCATGAACCATTGGAGGAGGGTTTTCGAAAACTAAAAGTTCCTGAGTATTTACCACACAAATTGAGAATATATCCTAGAACAAGAATTATGTGAACAGAAGATGACTTCAGGACTTATAAGTTACTGAGATCGGTCTGAATGATGGAGATGAATTATGGTCTTGTCGGGTAACAGAAAATTTCTAAGTTTATAACATGGAATTTGTGTCACTAAAACTTACCTATGAGCTATATCTTCTATGACTTAACATACTAAAATAAAAGAAATATGTGATGTTTTATGAGTAGACATTGAAGCTTTAAACATATAAGAACTGAACAAGGTCATGGTTACTAGGAAGTAGGAACGTAACAAATGAAGAAGTGATCACAGTTTTACAGATAATGGGTAAGCAAGCAAACAACTGAACTAGGAACAAGCATCAACAACAAACCTAGTTAGTAGGCTGAGATTAAATCTATAGCTAATTAGTTACTATTTTAATACTTTCTTTGAGTTGTAACTTGAAGAGCTTCAGGATTGTTCCAATAAGCGGTTATATTCACGACTCTCTTGTCCAAGTTTTGGGATGTTCTTAAAACTGAGCATGTAATTTTATCCATTTTCTTCAATTAGTGTAATTCACTCAGAATAATAATTTTCTTTCTTACTAAAAAGGTTTTCTAGTTTACTTACATTACTGATGTTTGGTAAAATACTTGAATCATATTATGTGTAATTTTAGCTAGGATAGTGTATGTTACTCATATAAATTCTATAATTCTTCATAAATACCGATAAGTACACGTCAATAAGGTTTATGTTATTTATGAAGTTTTAGCTTAAAGTGCTTCTTCTATCATCTAGTCACGTCTCACTGTATCTCGCAAAACCTGTTACTATGCCGGTGAAGATGAAAACCTAGTTAAAAGCCTCAAGCCAACTAACGAAACTCTTGAGCCACTGGGAGAGGGTTTTCCAACCTTTTTTCTCATTATATGGTCGCAAGTTAAGTGGGTTTTGTTGTATGCTTGGGTATTCAACAAAGTTCCTGCAGTTCCAAGAACAAGATTGATAAGAGAAGTTGACTTGGAAGACTTGCGGGTTAATAAGACTGTTTTCTAATAGTCTAGATTAGTTCTATGAGCCTGGGGTTGCTAATTTAGGGGTGTTCATGGGTCGGGTAATAACCGAATAAACCGAACCCGAACTTATAACCGAACCGAACTAAAAATTCGGTTTTCGGTTTGGATATGGTTTTGGCTATGTGAACCGAAAACCAAACCGAAAACCGAATTTATACAAATATATATATTTATATATAAAAACACTTTATATATTTAATATATATATATTTTTTATATATTTATACATACAAAAAGACCATTAAAATTTTATCCTAATATAAAAAACACTTTTTATGCTTGAAATAATTTTTTTTTTCAAAAATCTATTTAATTAAATTAAAATATATATATAAATCGGTTTTCGGTTTTGACCCATAACCGAACCAAACTTCGGTTCGGTTTTCGGTTCGGTTTAATCACAGATATTTTTAGTTCGGTTCGGTTTTCGGTTATGCCCAAAAAAAAATTAACCGAATAAACCGATTAACCCGAAAACCGAACCGATGAACACCTTGCTATTGTTTGAAACATGTAAGTGGGCTGGGCCCCTCCTTTTGTTGTTAATAAAATCATTACTGTTAAAAAATATATATATTGGATCTATGAAGAAATGCTATTCTTTTACATTCCATTAGGAGATTTTCATAGAATGTATAATACTGATAACATTACAATGAACTTGATAATGCAGATTGGATGTATAATACTGATAACATTACAATGAACTTGATAATGCAGATTGGATTAAATTTGTTAATATACTAGAATTGACAAGTTGACAGTCAACTTATTCCAAAATTTGATTGAATTTGTTGAGAGATTAACCATAGATATTGTATATGATTATGCGTTCGGACTTCATAAGGATTTAGATGAAGCCCTCGAGCCTAATTTATCAGATTTAAGCTTAACACCTAGAAAGGGAGTTTAAATTGAGAAACAACTACATTCAAACACACCAGCCTTAAAACTTCTAACCCACCCATGAGTCGAGGAGCGTGCACCAACATAACCCTTTCTAGGTTTTTTTAGTTTTTATCTTGGGTGTTTGAAATTGCTTTTTTTTCCTACTTTTGCTTCTGCTTATAACTTATAAGCAGACTACAGTTTGAAGAAGAAAAAAAAATGTACAGAGTAGTTCAGAACATAGTGTTTGAATGCTGTAAAAAATGCAATTAGTCGAAAAAGGAATAACAAATTAGAAGGTGCAATCAAATTCATTTTAGGTTAGATATGAGATTAAAAAATTTATTTTGATTTCATCTAACATAAGCACTTTCAATAAGCAGGTCCTAACCTGCCTATAGAAAACTGTTTGTTACCACAAGATAATTAGCATATTAGCAAAAGAGGCAGGTTGGTTTATCCAAACTGCTTATGTGCTTAAGAATGAGCACATAGGCAGAAAAAAGAATGAGGAATCCCAAGGACACTCTTAAAGAGACAAAAAGTGATGTTATTTTTCGAGCACCAGGCACTAAGTTCATCTGCAACAAAATGATCATATATAGTATATTATCTCTGGCATACAAAAACATGGCAATTACAAGTTATAAACTTTCTAGTTGTTGAAATTCATGATCGTTTTGTTTTTGTTGTTGCAGATCTAAAGTCATTTTAACCAAACGGGCACTTGAATGGCAAGTTGCATTGCCAACAAAATGCCCTTGCCCACAAAATTGACAGAGGCGAAAATGCTAAACATTAGAAGAATACAAAGGATTTGAAATGAAAAGCAAACTTCAAGCCTTAGGGTTCTCGAAGAAAGCTGACCACGAAACTACTTGAATAGATGGTGATGGTATATGATTACTTGATATCGTGAAATGAGGGCAAGACTGCAATGATGGGATCTCCGTACCCAACTGCCTCTGCACAATTACAGTGAAAATTTGATATGTTAAACGAGAAGAGGTAGCTATCTTATTAAAACCAACGTAACGATTACTTTTGTAAAGATATTTCATACAAATATTGTTTAAATGATGCAATAACACAAGTATCTGATAATCCATATAATTAGAGGTGAAACTTTAAACCATCAACTTAAGAATGGACCAATTTGGGCTGTGTTTTATCTCAAACGGGTCAAATATGTTAAAAGTCCCCCAAAGTCTATTTTTAGTGCATGCAGTTATACAGCCTCCGGAGTTATTTTATTTAAAGATTTGGATTATTACATAATAATACTGTTTTTATAACAATGATTAACACATTGATTATTTATAATTAATTCAATATAGGAAATAGTGATACTGGGTCAACCCATCCGACCCAACCTGTTTTAACATATACCAAGCTTATGTTTCATGAACCACTCTTGAAATAAGCATGTTCTATTCTTAGTATAGTTTCATTTATCTACAACACTATCTTACTTAGGGGTGTAAATGAGCCGAGTCGAGCCAAGTACCGCCAAGCTCGAGCTCGACTCGGCTACAAAAACTCGGGCTCGAACGAGCTTTTAAGTACATGCTCGCTCGGCTAGCTTTTTAAAACTCAAGCTCGAAACTCGACTTAAGCTTGTATGTGTGTACCTTTCAAGCTTGAGCTCAATAAATACTATTTTGCTCAACTCGACACACTTAGTAGCGATATTTAAGTAATTTTTTGCATATAAAGGGGTAAACATGTAATTTTATCAAAGCTCGATATGGCTCGCGAGTTTCACGAGCCGAGTATTCTGAAAATCGAACTCGACTCGAGTGCATACTCAAGAAACTCAAGCTCGAGTTCAACTCGATTAAGGTCGAGTCGATTTCGAGTATTTTCTGAGTCGATCTCGAATAGCTCATGAGTTGTCTCGTCTCATTTTCCGAGTAGAGTTCCTACTGATTAGTCAAAATACTTTTATGTAACTACTTGTTCGTATAACTTAAGTAAGTTGGCGTAATGATTAAAGTGAACCAGAGATGATACCTCCATCGTCAAAGAGGATCTTAACAACTTCTCCGGCTGCATCTGACTGCATCATATAATAAAAATATCATTAGATTTAAATTAAGTTTTTTTCAAATATAATGTAAGCAAAAACCGTTGAGCATAGTATCTCACCTTCACCGGAAGTTCAGTGCCAAACTGGTCCAAATAGCATATAGTTTGTCCTTCCTTTATAACATCACCCTGTTTAGAGAAAAGACATCCATTCAGCCATTCAACATATTTGTTCATCGTGATAGTGGATTCCATTTACTTCCAAGTAAGGAAAAATGAAGATTTCCCCATTAGAGGTAGGATCAAATGAGAAATATAATTAAGATGAGAAGAATGAGAAGAAACCACAACCACAAATATTAGATGCATCCATAAAAATAGATGCATCTCCTTATTATTATTTTTTTCTTATTTGAAATATGTGGCTACAATTCTTTCTCACTCTTATCATTTAAATAATTCTTCTCACTAGATCCATACTCTTCCCCATTAATGGAAATCAAAGAACAAAAATTAGCCAAAGGACATCTAGTCCAGTGGTGTGTTGCATGTTTAGCTTCGCAACTGTCCCTGGTTCGAACCTGGGCAGTGGCACTTTTCGGTTTTATTTTTTTAAGTGGCCACATCAACCTCCTGAGGGATTTACCTGGTTTGAGTCTTTGTGGCGGTGGGTTCAAACCCCGTAGATTAGTCGGCTAAAAGGTTGGAAATCATGGTTACCAAATAAAATATAAAAAATAAAGAACAAAAATTAAGCACGTCCGCAATGGTAAATTGTCATACTGACTAAAAAGCTTTGAATAAGTCTAACCTCCACTGCAAAAGCTTTTCAACAATATTGAGAGAGAGGGTTTAAGAGAAAATTTAATTGAATACTAATATTTCTAAACAAAAAAAAATTAAAGTCACTCACTCCAATCAAAACAATATTTCAAATGACTTAAAAGCTCTAAAGGGGAAGGAAGGTGGGAGGGAGGAAAACAAAAAAAAGAAAACTCGCATTTGAGATTTCCTAAGAAAAGAGGTATAGTTTAATGCTCCCATATGCTTATTGGCATATATAAATTATGAACATCTTTGTATACAAAGCGATTTGTATTAAATTCAAGTATTCTCTCCCATAACTTAACAAAATAGGATCATTCAGTAAACAAAAAAAAATACCTCTTTAATGAGAGTAGGTTGCTTCTTCCCTTTGAGTGTCCTGCTTTTGCGGAATGTTCCAACCTGATAATTGAAACAAATAATGAATTACAAACCCATAAATCTGTCTGCATAAACAGAAGAATCGGGTATGAAATATTATACCGTTGGACTCGAGACTAGAACATATCCTGTGGCACCAGAAGCTTCCAATGCTGCTAACTTCTTTGACTTTTCAACAGGGATGTTTGTAAATGGGTTTGTTTTTTGAGAAGGCTTAGGTGGTGATGGTGGGGTAGCAATGGCAGATTCGGTCATTGGTTCACTAGGGATTGGTGGTGCTTGTGTAGGTGAAGCAATAGGCATGATGGTTTCTGCCGATTTAATGTTTCTCTTGAGATGCATTTCAAATCCCCCAATCTATAAGAGAAAGAAAATTTCCTGATTAGATGACCTTTAACTTATAATTATCATACTTAGTAAGATGCAAATGAGATTATCTATATCAGAGCTTACCTTCAATTTTAGCTCAGCAATTTGTGTCTCGTCACAGACACCCAAGACAAGATCCTGAATGGTATAAGAAAAACATGTCAATCAAAATACATTTATTTAGTAAACAATTGCACATCAAAACAAAGATAGGTAATACTATCTGTTGTTGAGGTATATGTGGTCATATTTTGAGACACTGACCTCAAAGCCATCAGGAAAAGTCGCCCCTGTTGAAGTATTCTTCTCCACTGATCCTTCAGATCGAAATGCCACACAGGAATATCATAAGTATTATAGTAAACAACCAGAATGAAATACGTTATTTAGGTAGAAACTTGAACTTCTAAAACCATTTCGACCTGACTAGTAGGATTAAAAGAAAAAGTATAATGGAATTTGATTTCATACAATGCAGATTAATGTTAACCACAATTGTTGATATTGCACCAAAGAGAAAACACTCACCATTAGCCTTGTCAACAACAGCAACTTGAGATGACTTCACAGCTGACACAAGAGCTCCTGCCCGCTTATTCTGAGACTTGGTTGGAATGATCCATGTTGCATTAGGCATAGAAATCATACCAGGTCTCTCAAATGTAGAGGGCAAAGGTGAAACGGTGCCCATAGAATCTGCAAACACAACGTTTACAAATAAAAACAGTGATAAAAATAAAAATAACTTGATTGTACAATAATCCACTGAACATCATGCTTTTTGAAGAGAAAAAAAAAAAGACGACTAAGAACATGCACAAATTCTTTCAATATCTGACATGCGGCGGTTTGAGTATGTATAGAGGAAACGATAAAAAGAGTAGTCAGATGCAGTTATCTTAATGAAGTGGAGACATAACTAAAAATGTATGTTCATTTGTACATTATAATTGACAAATGCAATACAAAAAACACAAATGTTAGAGATTAAGCTGGTCTTCAATCACGACTAGAGCTTGCACATACGAAAATATAGCCTTTCAATGGCATATCAGAGAAACAGATTTACAAACTAACTGTAACATAGTGGCACTGGCATGTTAGGAACATAAGTCTTCATCCCACAACAGCCAATTTTATGAGACGGAAAACCATAAAAGTTCATTTTCATGGCATGATAGGCTAATTCGATGCATTTAATTTGTCCAAACTTCTGAACCATAAGTCCATAAATCACTTGATTTGTGCACTTATTAGCCTTAATGGTGTAATCCGTACTCATGTAAGAGGGCATGTCAGGAGCACAAGCCCCACATTCATTTTTGGAACAAATCATATTATATTAGTATCAATTAGTAAAACAGTGGTCATCCAAAAAAATAGCGTAACGAAAATTTAAACCTATGATCATCAATTGAATTTCAAATATAAGTCCATCCGGACAATATAAGAAACAACAGGTATTTAAGGTAGCTTACACCCCTGATATTTGAGGTGGTTTACACCTCCAAAAATGACTATGGTCAAATCACTTTTGGTACGTGAAGAATACTGGCTCGATTAGTAAAATACATTTAGGGCAGCTAATCCCCGCCCCCCAAAAATGGCTTCTACGGTAGATTGGTAGAAGTTCTACCAATTTACCCCCAAAACAAAAAGATACCAATGGTATTAAGTTGATCATCTAGACAAAAATAAATCAATTGCTGCTACTTGATTCCCACCCAGGTCAAATACACGGATTGAAAGCCATAACCTCTTAGCTGTATGCAAATTTCACATTAACAACTAAAACTTTAAGCAAACTCACGCCTCTGCTACATATAGCTAGACCATCTTCACAAACAGAACACATATGCCGTTCGCAGCTAAATCAATCAAACGTAAAAACACCGATTTCACATCAATTCGCACCAAACATAGCTCAATAAGTCAAATAAAACCTCATGACATAACAGTCACTCCAATCACTCAAACAATCGTATAATTTTCGAAACGATATGATGTCTCATCTAGCTAAATTATCAAGACAATAACAATATCCAGTTTATTCTTAACTAAACGCTCCAAATTTCTACATTGAACTAAAGTTACTAAGTAAACGTATAACCGACACATTTTCTAGACTACTACCTACCCTCAAGCACTTTTACTAACAGAACACATATCCGCTTCATACCTAAATCAATTAACCGTATAAACACCGCTTCCACCTACACCGCATATTCACATACAGAACCAGAATCTCAATCTGTTCCTATCAAAACACTAAGTAACCCGCATAAATAAACGAAAATCGACACATCTACTATATGCAGCTAAATAACTATAAAACATATGAGGTCACTCGATCTGTACATAATTAGCTAAATCACACTTTGTTTCATCAATCAATTATTCATTCAAATTCATGATGAAAATATCGGTAACAAAGCAAGGATCACGTAAATAAGCATCAAAACAGAGAGATGATAAATAGAATAGGTTGAAGAAAAGTTACAGTGAAATGATCGCAATACAGCTGCAGATTCCATTTGTAAAATGTGAGAGAGATGAATTAAAATGAAATGGAGGAAATGTTGGATATGAATTAGGTTTATATAGTTGAAGTATTTTAAATAAGAAATGTTTCTTCGAAATGTCCGCCCAGTTTCATCAGTTTCTTCACCCACTTCTTCACTGTTGCCCCCCTTTCTTCTTGCTAACTTACGCCTCCCTTTCTTCGTGACGTGGCTTTTTTTTAAGAAAGAAAATAATCATGACTTACTTATTTTTTGTTTTCATAATTATTTGTTTTACAACTCGTGGACGCACAGGGTTAGGGGTGTTCAAAAAAACCGAGGAATCGTACCGGTACCGACTATGGGACCGTATATTAGAACCATGGTACAATTTTTGGTTCTCAAAATTTCAAATATTCGGTTCTCGGGACGGTTCGGGTCGGAACCGTCCGGTTCCGGTACTTTCCCTAAAGAACCGACTTTTATGAAAATATGTAATTTTATAGGGTTTGTTTGATATATTGTGTACATGCAAGTATGCAGTCTTTTAAGAAAATAAAGAAAACCCTACCTAAACCTAAAAACCCATAAATCTTAACCTTTAATCCATTGATTACATTCAAAGATTCAAACATCATTCATCAATATAAAAATAAGGTTTTTTTTTTAAACTGGAATATTGAGTATGCGCATAGCCGCATATCGAACAATTATGTGTTGCACAGTAACAGCTAACAAGAATTTGTAAAACTATTGGTATTTGTTGCTCATTAAACTTAATGATAAAAGTCGAGAAAAAATTAACAATTATAGCGTCATTGCATGATATATTGTCACCATGTAAGTTATTGTAAGCTAGTCACCATGATTGATATATAATATTCTCAACGAGTTTGCAATTATTTTCGTGGATAATGAGTTTGCTATTACCGGATATATGTTTTTTTGTTTTTTTGTAAGTCAAGTTGTGGAATACTATTAAGGCTGTCAACTTCTTTCGAAGTTCTACGAACCGAGTACCGTAAATTCACATCCATCCAAACATATTTTTTTAACACTTTGGTACTCATGGGAATTATCGAAAATTCTCGTACCGGAACTGCGTACCGTACCGAAACCGAACCATGGACGGTTCTAGTACCATGGACACCCCTACAAACATATTTATACTTATTTTCTTGGTTTCACTTTTTCCATCCATATCGTACCGTACCGTAAATTCACATCCATCCAAACCGAACCATGGACGGTTCTAGTACCATGGACACCCCTACAAACATATTTATACTAATTTTCTTGGTTCCACTTTTTTCATCCATCCGTACCGTACCGTAAATTCGCATCCATCCAAACATATTTTCTTGGTTCCACTTTTTCCTTATTTTCGGTTTTTGGTTCTTTCGGTTCGGTTCTGATTCGGGACGGTTCTAGTACCATGGACACCCCTACACAGCGTTAGAACAGATTATGTAATAGGTAATAATTTTTTAATAATTTTATTTTGAAGTTTAATATTATGACAATTCATGAATCTATAATTTTGTAAGATATAAGAATTTTTTTTATAAAATTATATTAAATATGGGTTTCGTTAATCACAACTTTATGCTTAAGTTTTCGTCAATTGTAATAATCAACACTAATTAACATAAAATATTTCATATTTAACAACACTTTCTATAACTATAATTATTAAGTAGGTATAAATATGAAAATAATAAGTTCATTAAATGCTATTTTACATCAATTATGAGGCTTAAACACAACTTATTGGGTTGTGGTTAGCAAAACCCATCAAATATTTATACTTATATAGTTAAAGTTATAATACCCGTGCATGTGCAACTTCTTCACATAAAAAAATTTATGTATTACATCTATCAGTATTTGTATAGATTTTTGCTACACGAAGCACATGAGTTTGTTTAATTGGCGTGGTGTGTAGGTTGATGTTGTTTAGATTTAACTACTGATGTAATATTCTAAACATTATGCGTGTTTAGTATACATAATGACCTTGAAAAAATATGTGTTGTTGCTAATACGTAAATTCTCGTCTATTTATTTTTATCTCATATTAACCCGTGAAGTCGTGCCTTCACTTTAATATTTATATTCGCGTTAATAATATTTTTAGTCGTATTTACACTTAAAACTCGTGTACGCGCGAGATTAAACTTGTAATGATATAACATGAGTAGTTCGTATATGTATAATCCCGTGCATTCATTCAGATTTCACAGTAACTCGTGCTTTCATATTGATATTTATAAGTTCGTACAAATAGTTTAATTCATTATATACTGATAATAATATTTATAAAAAACAACAACATATGTGTTGCACCTGAGATACATGCTTAAAACGGTCAACACAAATGTTGAGTGATATTCATAGAGTTTATAGTTAATCAATTGAACACATAATTTACAATGTGACTGTGAGTTATGATCTCACATCTAATTGTTGAAAACAAAACAGTTATTATTACACTAAGCTCATGATTACAAATGTGTTAACACCAGATGGACTTCATGCGCACATGACTACAAATGTGTTAATCACAAAAGGACTTCATGACATCTTACGCAAGAAGCAGTTATTATTGCATTAAGCTCATGACAACCAAAACGTTAACAATTGATTCAATACAATAGTGGCCCTAGTAGGTAATTTTCCATTATACCTATAGTTCTCAAATAGAGTGTGTTTGTTTGCCATGACTTGGTCAAATAAACAGGATTCGTCAATCCTGATAGATATATCCACATTATTCACGTTTACTCACTCATGATTAATGGTTCATGATATAGGGACTTCGAACATGGCAATTGGCTACTTAGTGCCAATAAAACATTCAAATATAGCATAGAGTTTCAAAGCAATGTTTTCAGTTTAAAAATAATAGCTTGTATCCCCCCAAGGGTTTGTAAAACAATTAAGTAATAGAAAGTGGGGCTATGAACTCACTATGAGTTAAAGATGATAAGTAGATTGTTAATACAAATAAACCGTAAAAACGTTTATTAATATTTTGCGATCTCTTTGTGTTTTGTTGATAACAAATATAATGTTATCATAAGTAAAATTATAAGGATACATGTTATTTTTGTAAAGCATTTACATATAGCCATTTAATACAAATTGTTGTAATAAATCATTTGTTGTAATAGTTTATTAGGATGGGTAAAAATCACAACCCATGGATCATATCCATAACCCATGGTATTGACCCATACCCATTTGACTAGATGCATTGCATCTATTAGATACATTGTATCTAAAGAAATACCCATGGACCAACCCATAACCCATGACCCATGACCCATAACCAAAAAACCCATGAGCAAAGATGAGCGTCTCACGGATCCCTAGGTTTACACTAGACGGATCCCTTAAGGGAGGGATCCGTGGGATCCGGGGAACAGTGGCAAGTTTTGCCTATAAATAGAGAGCCATTTCTTCATTCTAACTCACTCCTCTTCTTACTAATTCTCTCATATACTCTCATTCTCTTCTAACAAAAGATCACTTGATCTAGAGAGTTGTTCTCCTTTCTTTCTTTAGTGATTCTCATATAGGTCCTTCTCTAAGGCGAGATCACGAGCATTCTACAAGTCATCCAAGCAAGGGGTCTTTGATTGATTTGTTCTTTCACAAGATTTTTGTAGCAAAGATCTTGTATTTGATATTTCAAATACTTGTTGTGTAATAGTCGTGTTGGTTTGGTCCACCGTGTTACGGACTCGGTATTTAGCTTTGTACCAGAAAAAGGTGTAAGCAACGTTGTGAAAGTTTCTCCGCCAAGTTGAAGGAGTTTATTGACATAGTGCTTGAACTCTCGAGTAGGTGACTCGGGGAGTGGAGTAGGGCAAGGAAGGTGTCCTTGTAGCCGAACCACTATAAATCGGTTGTGTCATTTCTATCCTTTACTTTACTTTATTTACTTGCATTACCATTAGATCTATACTTTCTCTTCATCCATACGATTTCACATAATATCGAATCTAAAGTTTTTGAAACTAACTTAAAATCGACAAAACAATTCAACCCCCCCCCCTTCTAGTTTTCCACATAGATAACAAAGTTGATGAATATGCCTTGAAAACTTCTACATACAACCTAAAGTATGATAACATGACTTAGGTTTTTGGAATACCGATAAGGAATCTATACAAGTCGTTATGTTGATCATGATGTAGTACATGGTAAGTTGTTGTGATCATTTGAGTCGTTTTAAAGAAACGATTTTAGTTTGTGAAAACGTGTTTAGTTTATATATATCGAACCACCGTTCGGGCCATCATAATTCAGAGGTCATGCAGTAAAAGTTCGAGGAGCTAGGACACTTTAATTTGTAAATCCAGCAACTTGTCGATACGTTTACCCAAGTGAAACCCCTCATATGAAGCTCCCTAGTTTTGTAGTGCTCGACATAGAAAAATATATGTTTTGCTTGTTGTTTATGTAACATATAGATTAAGTGGTTACATGGTTTGCAAAATAAGTTTGGTCATAATCCGCAAGTGATTTTTGGTTGATTTAAATGTCTAACAAGAGTTTATATGGTCCTTGGTTTATGGTAAGTAACTTAAATGGTTTATAAGTTCTCGTTAATTTACAAAGTCACTATTCCGAAGATCGAATAAACTTAGGAAAGTTTATTTGAATGAAGATTGTTATTTTACAAAGTTTATCATGTTTAGTAAGTAATTAGTTTTGAAAATATCATGGTTCTTAATTACTTGACAAGTGAAAACCAAATCTTGACGCCAAAAAACTGTCTTACCATTTGAGGCAGAAGGCTGCCCTTGTTTGGTGTTTTCAGGCCGAGTTCTCTCATGTTAGACGTAAAACATCATTCCGGAAAAATTTCGTGTTTTAAATTTTTGATGAATCGGACCAGAAGTGCCTCAAAAAATTTCGAAATACGTGCAGTAGGTTTGTGACATATTCAGTTTTTCAATGTTTTGGTTTCGCTAATTTCTTTTGATCATAACTTTTTACTCGAGTGTCCGTTTTGGGT
Organism: Chrysanthemum seticuspe; assembly: GCA_019973895.1. Lineage (NCBI taxonomy): Eukaryota > Viridiplantae > Streptophyta > Magnoliopsida > Asterales > Asteraceae > Chrysanthemum > Chrysanthemum seticuspe. The sequence continues at coordinate 92,143,984 of BPTQ01000004.1, read as the reverse complement.
GATTCAAATTGATATAGGTTCCTTGTGAGTTCATCTATCATTATCTAAGTTTATCCAAGGTTATATGTACCTATTTTGGTCGACGTTTATTACACAAATAGCCTAGTCACACTAGTTTGTACAAGTAGGTTTTAACTTAGGTTTTATTTATAAGTTTTGGACATGTACGCATATGATCAACATACTAAGTATGCATATAGACCTATAAGCAAATAAACAAGAGTATGTGATGGGTACAAGGTTTGGATTACCACTTTTGGCCTTTAAACAAGGGAGCAAGAACAAGGACAAGAACTAGAACTCTTTTCCACTCCTATAGAATCCTTCAAATTTTCTTGTGATCTTGCAAGATTTGTGATGGAACCTTGATGAATTGAGTGGATCTTAACTCAAGAGGATCACCAAAGGTTGTAGTAATTTGATGTAGTTTAATTTGGCCTTTAATCTTCTTAAAATACTTGAAGTAGGAAAATAATTTATAAATGTGTTTGTGTGTGTATGTTGGCGTCAAAAGGGAGAGGCCAAAGAAGGGCTTATATAGCCTTTTTTGTCTTAGAAAATATGATAAGAATGTGATGACTATCAATTCTTATGTGCTAAGTAAGACATAGGTGTGATATCTTATGCAAGATTAAACCCTTGCATGACTTGTGTCCTAATGAGTCATTTAGGCGTAAGAGAATATCAACGTGAGTCCTAAACCACTTATGATAATACAAAATATCTTAAATATCATGTACAAACCTGTATTGAAAGAACAAATATTGTTGGGATGTAGAAGGTCGTGTTGATCCCAGTTATGTACTTGATCTAATTCCTTAGCTTGTATAGGTTTAGTTATGCTAGATAAACTAACACAACTAGACTAGAAACTATTTTGAATTAATCAAACACTTTGTGGAATCTAGTATTCAATTATTAAGAAGAACACAATTTAACTAACAATAAATGCTTCAATATTATTGAATATAATACGAATACTCTCACAAGTATTAGGGTTTACAACCTGAAGCTAAACAAACAATACATATTTTCTAGATCTCATACTCACCAGCCTTGAGCACTGGAACTCTTGATGCAACAACCATATGTGCAGAGTTTTGATCCATCTTTAAGATCAAATTCTTGTATATAAGAACAGGTTCTTCTTTGATCACAACTTCTAGAATCATAAGCTTTGATACCACTTGTTGATCTCAGTTATGTAATTGATCTAATTCCTTAGCTTGTAAAGGTTTAGTTATGATAGATAAACTAACACAACTAGATTAGAAACTGTTTTGAATTAATCAAACACTATGCAGAATCTGGTATTCATTTATTAAGAAGAACACAATTTAACTAACAATAAACGCTTCGATCTTATTTAATATAATACGAATACTCTCACAAGTATTAGGGTTTACAACCTTGAAGCTAAACAAACAATACGTACTAATATCTATGCCCTTGGCCTCCTTTATAGACTAAGGAGTCCTATTAGGGTTACAATACATATTCTCCAAGATAATAATATTTTCCTAAATATATCAAATTGTTTACATACTTATTAAAATATTCTATACATATCTTAACCGACTTAAAATACAAACAACATTAATAAACAACCAGCAACACTAATCTTGACTCAGGCAGCATTAACACTTTAGCAGCACTAACTTAATACTAGCAGCACTAAGTTTTCTTCTAGCAGCGCTAACTACTTAGTGTATTTTCCTTTGAAGTTCCCAGCAGTAGTAATATACACAATCAGTCTTGATCCATAACCAGCAACAGTAACATACTTAAAACATTTTACATAGATTTCCATGAGCAGTCTTACCCTTGAGAGCAGCACCAGTATCTGGAAGTCTTTGAAACCAAACAGGTCGACTTTGAAAAACCAAGCGCGCGAAGATAGTCTTTGGCGTGTGAGCCTAGCGTGCAGGACTACGAACTTCGTTTGCTTTCTTTTTGAGCAATCGCTAACAATTTTAAACGTCTCTTAATATACATTTATCATCATTAAAACTGTGGAAAACTAGAAGGGGGGGTTGAATAGTTTTACCAATTTAAAACTTCCTTTTAAATATTTAGATCGACTTATGTCAATCTATTTGGTTGTTTATGTTGGACGTTGATAGATAGATATATAAACGTGTAATGAAAGATAAAGAGTAGGAAGCACATCACCATGACACAAGTTTTTTATAGTGGTTCGGCTACAAGGACACCTTCCTTGCCCTACTCCACTCCCCGAGTCACCTACTCGAGAGTTCGTAAACACTACACCAACTCCTTATGACGGAGAATCCTTCATAACGTCGCTTAACCTTTTTCCGGTACAAAGCTAAATACCGAGTTCCTTCACACCAAGGCGAACCACACCTAACACAATGTCGTCTACCCTTTATACGGTGCTAGGCTAACCACCGAGTTCTTTCACACCAAGGAGAACTAATCCTATCACAACGTCGCCTACCCTTTATTAGGTACTAGGCTAAGTACCTGGTTCCATTACTATGGAGGAACTACTACCCTTCACAACACAACACCTAATATCAAGGAGATCCACTCCTTGTTACAATACCATCAAGGATATCACCAACCTTAGAAATAAACAAATACTTATATGTATAATGATGCACCTCATCAATTATACGACCTAGGCATTCTTCCCAAATGCGACTTGATTTGATTCTTCGGCATCCTTCACTAATGCCTTCGTCTTGACACCTTTAGCATTCTTCACTAATGCTTTGACACGGATGATGAGCACCCTTCACTAATGCTTTCATCTTGACACTTTCGGCATTCTTCACTAATGCCTTCAACCCAACATCTATGGAGAAAGTAAGAACTATCAACAAGAGAACCTTAGTTGTCTTGATGATGACGAAGCATGGCAACTCATAAACTTGAGCTTGCATGTCTTCAAGAAGTGGTGATCTTGCCTTTAAGAGGAACCTAGAAGATCACACAAAAACAAAAGACAAACTACATAGATCACTTGGATCTGAGGTTAGAGGGTTATAATACTTGGGGAAGTATGTATGTGAAGTGGTGAGTAGAAAGGAAGAAATGGCTCTTTATTTATAGAGAAAATTCTCTACTGTTCCCCGGATCCCACGGATCCCTACCACAAGGGATCCGGCTAGCACAAAGCCAGGGATCCGTGGAACGCTCCTCTTTGCCCATGAGTATTTTTGGTTATGGGTCATGGGTCATGGGTTATGGGCTGATCCATGGTTTTCTTTCTAGATACAATGAACTTGGTTAAGTGGTATATATAAAACCATGGGTTATGGGTCAATACCATTTGCTAGTTTTTACCCATTTAGTATATACTTGTTTTTACCCATTTTAGTATATACTTGTTTTTACCCATTTTGGTATGCTTAGTTTAAGTATATGCTAACCCAATATGTAAACACTAGTTTTTGTACATATGTATCTAAATCATAAAATCACTTATACATGTTTTAGTGTTTTATGTGAAAACGTAAGTGTGTTATGAAACTATTAACTCAAACCATTTACGTATTTTACTTATTTCGTTAAAATGATTTTACGTTTGTTATCGACAAAACATTAGAAGATCGTAAAATATAAATAAACGTTTTTACGGCTTATTTGTATTAACAATCTCCCCATTTTTGTTGATGACAAAACATAAAATTATTTTAAGAAAAACTAAAATTCGTAGTAAGTTTGAATTCGTAGTTTTTACTTTCTTCTCCCCCTTTTTGTCGAAACAAAAAGTGTTAAAAGAAACTAACACAATTTTTATATATAAAAAAATGTAAAGAGAGTAAGTGACCGAAATGGTACTCGTCTTAACTCCCCCTTGACGAGTCCATCCCTTTGAAAGGGCGTCAAGGACATAACGTAAAATAAACTAATTGTGTTTGCAATTATGTTTGCAAATGGTTCGTCTAAGTGACGAGAACGTGCTCCCCCTTGAAGATTGCAAAGTTGCAATGTGGTGTCATGAAGTATAGTCCAAAATCAGATTAAGTTGCAAATGTTTTTGCAATATCGTTTGACACAAAGCTCCCCCTAGCTTTATGGTGTCAAAATCTTCTTGTGTTATTTTGAAAATCTACAAAGTAAATGTTAGAAAACAAGAGTATAGTGCATAATTTCCTGCAAATAAAACTCAAGTTAGTAGAAATTTGTGTTTCTGATCCACGGATCCCACGATTCCCTTCTTGAAGGGATCCGTCTAGGCATTTTATAGGGATCCGGCTATCTGGTGACAGTTTCTTCAATAGTGAAGATGTGTCAAACAATGCTAGTGTGGAGATAATATATGTGTGCAATAAAGAGCACAACGCACAAAATAGTCAAAGCATATAAATGTTCATTCAATAAAACAAGAGATAACCAAACAAATCTCTAAAACTAAGAGAATGAACTAGGACATACAAGTACCACTAAATACTAACTAGTTACTAGACTTAAAATGCTACAATGTGCATGAGTCTAGGGATGAGTGGACTTATTGATTTGATCCAACTTTGCAAGAAGATGATTAAACATGAAATGTATCTCATTTCGTGCTTCTTGAACAAGTCCTTGAATGTTTAGACAATTTGGACAATTATTGTCTTGGTTTGAACCCGGAGGGAAATGGATATTTTGAGGAGGCTCAATGTGTGTTTCCGGGTCTTCATTTTGAGAAGTAGGAAGAGGTTCTAAAAATGAGGGTGGTAATGGAACTTCTTCTATATGATCAAGGTTGTTCCTTGTCTCCCATGATGGGCTAGTTGGTGTTGTAGGTGGTTCCCTATTTAACGAAAAGGTTGGTGAATGGGAGTTTCTTTGTGGTGAATGAAATAATGAATAGATGTTTGGGTGAGGGAGAGGCTCATTCAAGTAATGTAGACCGTGCTCAATGAATGATGGTTTTGATGGCTTGCTAGAACTAGTCAAGTTTGGTTTTGAGCTAGAGGATCCTTTCTCTAGTCCGAAAGGTTTGATACTAATCCTTGCGGTTCTCTTGGCCTTTGTTGGATGAGTTTGATGGGATGGGGTTCTAGTATCATTATCTCTAGTGGGGGATGTTTCGGTGGAAGATATTTCATGGATCATTTGACCTTTTCTTTTGGTTGATCCTAAGGTTGTGGAGTTGTTGCTAAGAGTCTTAGTCATGGTGATGATGATGCTAATGTGAGCTTCTAATTGCTGAGTTTTGAAAGGTGAGTGAGGATGGTGCCTTAAACCTAAGGTTGTTTGGTTTATAAAGGATAATTTGAATTAGGAAATTAAATTTTTGGCCACTTAGAGGACTAAGCATGCTCTTGAAGTTTTGATCAGCTCTAGGGGGATAATTAATGAATGCTAAAAGTGGTTGGAGAACCAAAAGGTGACTTGAATTTGAATATGGAAGCTGATTTATGCTTTCTGTATCTACGGATCCCGCGGATCCCTCTCAGCAGGGATCCGCCTGGTTAAAGACCAAGGGATCCGGCTATCAGACAGGGTTTGGGTGAAATCATTATGCTTTTGTAAGGTTTATTATTAATGGATTTCGAGGTTTTGACTTAATTTTGAAGTCTTTAGCTGTTGGATATCTCAAATCCTCAACCATAACAAGTAATGGTGCTTAATGACGGTTTTGGCCAAGAAAATTGACCTTGGGTAGTCTAACTATATTTTTGACAAGGATTCCATTTAATTTGATGTGGAGAAATGGTGATAACAAGTCCTAGAAGTCAGATGATGTCCTAAGAGGAATTAACTAAAATCTTTAAAAATAAAAGGAAATGAAAAACTAATTTTTGAGCCTAATTTTGAGTCAAAGATGATTTGAAATCAATTTGCTAAAATTGAAGGATAGACCAAACTAAGTGCTATCAGACGTGATAGATAATGTGTGACTGTTGGAGCGGAATTATGGTGAGTTTTGACTAGTTGATAAATCAAAAATACTTCGAAAATATATCCTAGATAAGCTATGGATGAGAGTGAGGTTTTCAACTATTTGAGGAAGACTTAGTTGGCTCTAGTATCTTATGTTTGACTTGTGTGAGGTGATCTAGTATACTATTTTGATGTAGGCAAATCTGTATTACTTATCAGATGCCACGGATCCCGCGGTTCCCTTATGGGAGGGATCCGGCTAGTTCAAATGCTGGGATCCGCCAACTGCAGATCAGAGAGCTTTCAGGAAATGTGCAACATTGCACTTTTATAGTAAATGCTTTTCCTAGTTGTTTCTATGGGGACTAAATGCAAGAACACAACTAATATCAAAGTAGGAAGAGCTAAAATTCCTAGAATGAGTGGCGACGACCATTTAAGAGGTCGTAAAATCTCATTTTCCAAATACCTAAGTTAGGATTGTTTAGTGCCAAGATATGGCAATACTACATACTACGAGCATAGTTTAAAGTGTTTACAAACCATTGTTTGAAATTGTTCATCATACATTTGGGTCCTAAAAGCTTACCTTTCTTCTCCTCCTTCACTTCTTCACCCGTCCTCCACTCTTTATCAAACTATCTTCACTTCTTCTTCCTCCTCAAGAAATTGGTGAAGCATTTGAAGATTCCCTTGGTTTGCTGCCATTTGGGTGATTCATTAGGGATGTTTGGCAATTGGTTAATGTAGTCCAAGGGGTCAAGATCGATATTTTTGAGTAGGTTGCTACTACTCCCTTCACCTTCTCCTTGCCTCTCCCTTTCGTCCGAGTAATCCGTGGGTGGGTGTGGCCTCTTGCCTTCCACCATAAACCTTGTTGTTCTACCCTCGGTTAATGGTACCATAACCTTATTGCAAAAGCTATGATCAAAGGATTGTGGAGAAGGGTCTAATGCAAAGATGAATTTGGCAAGACGAGTTAGAAGCATTGCATACGGAAGCACCATCTTGTCCATGCTTCTTACACTTGCCATTCTCTTGATCATGTAGTAGGCAAGGTTAAACCGAGTATTGGTCACTAGGCAATAGATCATGAAGCTTAGACATGCGTTGGGGTGGTCCTTGTTTCCTACTAGGCACACCACATTTTCTCTTATCACATCTTCCCATTTCTTATACAATCCATACATTTCCGAAAGCTCTATTTGAAAAGGATCCCTATAGATCACTTTTGACTTCCTTGTGACTCTTGATGGTGATGCTCTTGTCATGAACACGGTGTCCCTCACCGTGGTTGCTTCCGGGATCAAGGTGTTGTAGATATCATGATTATCAACCATTGTGTGTAGTTGTTCCAAAGACCATTCATTGGAGTACATACAAACGCCTTGATATGGAACCCCTATAATTCTTCCAAACTCTATAAGTGAAAGACTAAACTCTCGCTCATTGATGGTGAATTCAATTGAGATGGACCCATCATCATTTCTAATTACACCCATTGTCTTGTAGAACTCAAGCACAAAAACCGGGCAAATTTGCTCGTTTATATCCAATAAACAATCAAACCAAATAGTTCCAAATACTTCCCTTATGTCGGTATTTGCAAGAAATGATGGATCAACAACTCTACCTTCATGAAAGAGTCTCCTTTCAAGCAACTTAAAGGCTTTCCTATCGTCCAGACTTAATCCACTTTTCCTATGGTACATGGGTATGTAGTGAGCGGTGTCTTGGTAATCTTGTTGCTTGTTGCTTGGCATGATGTTCCTAAATAATACAACCACAATGTGGTGTTAATTGTGAATAGTAGCCTAGAGGGTTTGATCACAAATTTGCTCTCATCATCTTTGTTAAGTTCAAGAAATGTGTTTAATTTGTATTAACAATGTTAATTCTTTGATTTAGATTATCTTATAAAACAATGTGGTGACAAATTATGATAAACCCATTTGAACCCAACTCTTAAAGATGAAGAAATTGTAATCTTTAGAAATCAAGGAATTAAATTAACAATGTAGTGAAGATAGTACTTACACAAGTGATTGTTAAACTTGAGAGGAATGATCAAATTGCTCCTATGAACAGTACCTGGGTTTTTGTTCGTGAGTCTTTGAGGTGAGTATTATTGTGGAACATCCACAGTGATCATTCTTGAGCATATATTGTCTTCTGTTGCATGGATCCCGCGGATCCCTCTCATATGGGATCCGACTAGTATAAACTTAGGGATCCGGCATGACAGCAAAAGTCAGCTAAAAAATTCCTTTATAACTTTGTTTTGGGAGTTCTAAAACGCCTAGTGTTTTGGTGTTAAGGTTCTAAAACTTGTGGTTTGAGGTTTTGACAATTTAATACTATTCCTATTGAACGAGGTTCCCTTTTTAAGAATTGGTCTTAATTCTTGAGAAGCTTTTCAAACATTATAATAAAATCCTATTTTATCATAATATAAGAAGTTTCACATGGATATTTATTGACATAGATGAAGTGTCAATAAATCCTTTGTAATGAATAATGATTGGGGTTATCGAATAACCAAGATATCATTATTACGAGTTGGTAATGTAGTCTATACAAATAAGTCGGAAAAAAAATACTATTTAGATGATGACTATAATATGAATAACTACTAGAACAATTACTAATAAATCATGCAAATAATATTTTAATAATAACAATAAAGGTAAGTAATTAAATATCATACCTTTGCCAAATATTCATTTTAAGAAAAGAAATATTTAGATGTTTTGTGATCTTTTTGGAATCTCCAGATTTGTGTTGTAAGAATACTAAACATTCTTTTTGCGAAAAGAAATATTTAGATAAATTCTTTATGATCTTCTTGGTAACTCCAAATCCAAGTATGGATAATGCTTAAGAGAAAAAAATGTTAGAGCATTCTATCATTGTCCAACAATAAACAATATAATGATTTTTTAAAATATGACAAAAATAATCCTTCTTTGTAGTTTTCAAACAAACATGGATCGTATCAAGTTTTTAAAGTACAACATACTCTAAGAAACTTGGTAACGAAGCTCTGATGCCAATTGTGGAAAACTAGAAGGGGGTTGAATAGTTTTACCAATTTAAAACTTCCTTTTAAATATTTAGATCGACTTATGTCAATCTATTTGGTTGTTTATGTTGGACGTTGATAGATAGATATATAAACGTGTAATGAAAGATAAAGAGTAAGAAGCACATCACCACGACACAAGTTATTTATAGTAGTTCAGCTACAAGGACACCTTCCTTGCCCTACTCCACTCCCCGAGTCACCTACTCGAGAGTTCGTAAACACTACACCAACTCCTTATGGCGGAGAAGCCTTCACAACGTCGCTTAACCTTTTTCCGGTACAAAGCTAAATACCGAGTTCCTTCACACCAAGGCGAACCACACCTAACACAACGTCGCCTACCCTTTATACGGTGCTAGGCTAACCACCGAGTTCTTTCACACCAAGGAGAACTAATCCTATCACAACGTCGCCTACCCTTTATTAGGTACTAGGCTAAGCACCTAGTTCCATTACTATGGAGGAACTACTACCCTTCACAACACAACACCTAATATCAAGGATATCCACTCCTTGTTACAATACCATCAAGGATATCACCATCCTTGGAAATAAACAAATACTTATATGTATAATGATGCACCTCATCAATTATACGACCTAGGCATTCTTCCCAAATGCGACTTGATTTGATTCTTCGGCATCCTTCACTAATGCCTTCGTCTTGACACCTTTAGCATTCTTCACTAATGCTTTGACACGGATGATGAGCACCTTTCACTAATGCTTTCATCTTGACACTTTCGGCATTCTTCACTAATGCCTTCAACCCAACATCTATGGAGAAAGTAAGAACTATCAACAAGAGAACCTTAGTTGTCTTGATGATGATGAAGCATGGCAACTTATGAACTTGAGCTTGCACGTCTTCAAGAAGTGGTGATCTTACCTTTAAGAGGAACCTAGAATATCACACAAAAACAAAAGAAAAACTACATAGATCACTTGGATCTGAGGTTAGAGGGTTATAATACTTGGGGAAGTATGTATGTGAAGTGGTGAGTAGAAAGGAAGAAATGGCTCTCTATTTATAGAGAAAATTCTCTACTGTTCCCCGGATCCCACGGATCCCTACCACAAGGGATCCGGCTAGCACAAAGCCAGGGATCCGTGGAACGCTCCTATTTGCCCATGAGTATTTTTGGTTATGGGTCATGGGTCATGGGTTATGGGTTGATCCATGGTTTTCTTTCTAGATACAATAAACTTGGTTAAGTGGTATATATAAAACCATGGGTTATGGGTCAATACCATTTGCTAGTTTTTACCCATTTAGTATATACTTGTTTTTACCCATTTTAGTATATACTTGTTTTTACCCATTTTGGTATGCTTAGTTTAAGTATATGCTAACCCAATATGTAAACACTAGTTTTTGTACATATGTATCTAAATCATAAAATCACTTATACATGTTTTAGTGTTTTATGTGAAAACGTAAGTGTGTTATGAAACTATTAACTCAAACCATTTACGTATTTTACTTATTTCGTTAAAATGATCTTACGTTTGTTATCGACAAAACATTAGAAGATCGTAAAATATAAATAAACGTTTTTACGGCTTATTTGTATTAACAAAAACATAAAGGGGATATATGTAAATATTTGCACCAACAATCTCCCCCTTTTTTATGGTGACAAATATATATTAGAAAGCAAGTAAAATTACTACAAAGCATGTTGAAGTAGCTTGCTTCTTGGATTTGCTATCTCATTGAATCTTGGTTGATATAGTTAGCCATGCTTCACGCATTCTTCACTTGACATGAATTATGTAGTAGGTCTTGCGATATGCATACTTCTCTTAGCAACAATTTTGATTAGCCATATGCAACTTTTGATGAAGCTTGAAATCTTTCATTCATTCATCACTTGCTTTCTTTTCCCCCCTTTCGTCGAAGCAACAAGATGGGATAAATGTTAGCCTTATACGGCTCCCCTAGATCGTTTCTCCCCCTTGTTAAAAGGCGGGGATCCTTGGTTCAAGTAGCATTACTCAAACAACACAAATATATACATAACAAGGTAATCATACATATATATCAATATATCACAGGAAATTAGACATAACACACATAGCATAGAAGTGCATAGATCAAGTAACATTACTCAACCGATAAGCACTTAAGAGTGCTTTCAAATATCCTAAAGTGCACACAATATGTCTCAACAGCTTGTTCTTACAACCCAATCAAATACCTTCCTTCACCATAACATTCAATATTTCCCTTTGCATTTGTCTGTCTCTATTCGGCTATGCATGTTTGAGACCAATGCTAGCAACATTTTCATCCCCTCATTAAGAGATCCGAGCATTTCTCGGGTCTCACGCTGTAACACCCCCAAAATGGCTCAGCGGAAGCACACAAGTATTGGGGTGCTACTAAATTGATATTACAACATAAGCATAGAATAACTGATTTTCATAAATAAAATTTTATTCATTCTTGTAAACAATGTTTACATTATTGATTTGTGCGGAAAGATGGCCCATTATCAAAATGTGGTCCCAATACATAAATCAGAGTCGTCTATGACCATGCCATGCCTTTGCCTTGTGCCTCCAAAGATAAGCTATCACCTCAAAACCTGAAGATACATGCTAAAAAGTGTCAACACGAGGTTGGTGAGTTCATTGGTTTATTTAAATGGCACTTCAGTATACCATTTAATATTTGGTTTTGATGATCATTACGTCTTGCATAATGTCATAAAATTTAGGTTTACCTTATATAAAAGAATTTCATTAGTGGACCGTAAGCAGGGTATATGCACATTACAACGAATATAATGCCATATACCCTGCTTATGGTCCACTAATGAAATTCTTTTATATAAGGTAAACCTAAATTTTATGACATTATGCAAGACGTAATGATCATCAAAGCCAAATGTTAAATGGTATACTGAAGTGCCATTTAAATAAACCTATGAACTCACCAACCTCGTGTTGACACTTTTTAGCATGTATCTTCAGGTTTTGAGGTGATAGCTTATCTTTGGAGGCGCAAGGCAAAGACATGGCATGGTCATAGACGACTCTGATTTATGTATTGGGACCACATTTTGATAATGAGCCATTTTTCCGCACAAATCAATAATGTAAACATTGTTTACAAGAATGAATAAAATTTTATTTATGAAAATCAGTTATTCTATGCTTATGTTGTGATATCAATTTAGTAGCACCCCAATATTTGTGTGCTTCCGCTGAGCCATTTTGGGGGTGTACACACGCCTTGAGTATTTTAAGGCATTCACCAATTGTGCGGTGTTGTGGCAACAAAAGGAGGGATTATTCTCACATTTTTTGTCGTAGGGGTCCCCCTATCTTATCCCAAATTCCCTCTTGCCCTATTCCTCTAAAGAGAAATTCAAAAATCACTCTATCTTCACCTTCATCTTTTTGGTTCTTTGGATGAGGGTGAGAGTTGCATTTTTGTGTCTTAGAATTGGCCAACTTTGGCTTGTTTGGGTTAACTTTTGGTTTATTGACTGAGCTTGTTTCCGAGTTCACCATGTTCCTATGATTATTATTAATTTTTTTTAGAGATAAGGTAATATGATGCATTCATGTGTACGTGTGCCTATATTTGAAGATCTTCTCATGTCTATTATTTTCAAAATTTTTACTTGTGTACATTATTTGGATCAACAATGTACAAATGTATTGAGAGTACTTTCATGACCCCTAAGAAGGTGAATTTTTTAAAGAGTTTGCATGATAATGTTTTCTTTGTAAAAACTTAAAACAGATTTTTGAATACTAAAGGATCATGCAAGAGGGTTTTGTGCAAGAAATGATAGACTCATGGATAAGAAAAAGGGAGTCTTTGGGAAAAATACTTGCTAGATTTTTTATAGAAACTCTTTACTTCCTCTTCTTCAAAAAATTGTGTGTGAAATTTTTGATGTTGAATTTTTTTGATTTGGATGGACATATAATATTGTGTTATGGGTGTTTGATGGTCACTACACATTCTCAGTGGATAATAGATATAGATTTTAACAATGTGAATTTTTAATTGTGATATGGTAAAAAAGGATGATTTTGTGGGATTGTGCAAAAAGTAATAATTGAAAATTTGATTTGGATGAGAGTGGTTTGAAAAAAATTCTGTTGCACCCGGCGTGCTGCACTTGCGTGTTGGCGCATCCATCTGGCGCACTGGGGTAGCAAATTTTGTGTATTCCTTTTTCTCATTTCATCCTTACATTGTTTGTGTGTCTTATTCTTTTTGTAACATCACACCATGTCCAAATCTCAAGAAATTGAACCTTTCTCTAACTAATTGCTTAGTTAGTATGTTTGCTACATTATCTTATAAAGGAATTTTATCTATAATGATGTGTTTTTTTTTTCCAATATTATCTTTTAGAAAGTGATGTCTAATTTCTATGTTCGTAATACAAGGATAATAAACGGGACATGAAATCAAGTTGATAGACCACATATTATCACATAAAAATAAGGATTTTTTTTAAAATCAAATATGTAGTCTATAAACGCTTGTTTCATGCACAATGCTTGTTAATATGCCCTTCCGAAAACAACATATTCGGATTCAATTATGGAGTTTGAACTTTGAAACCACGATGTTAGACAAGATCTCGCAAATGTGCATATTCAATTTATGCTTTTTTAATCAACCGGATCACCCGCATGATTTGAGTTGGCATATACCAAAACATCAACGCCTGTATCCTTAGGATACCAAAAGACCTAGATGTTGAGTGCCCTTAACATATCTAAATATTCACATAACGGCTAGGTAAGATTCTCTTAGATCTTCTTGGAATCTAGCGCACATGCAACCACTAAACATGATGTCGGGCCTACTAGAGGTAAGGTATAATAAGCTACCTATCATTCCTTTATATTTGGTGATATCTTTGTCTAATGTGAGAATTCTTTTACTAGAAATTGGAGTGTTAGTGACCTTAGAGTTTACTAATCCAAACTTCTTAAGCATTTCTCCAATGTACTTAGATTGATTAAAGAAAATTCCTTCATTTAATTGTTTTATTTGTAAGCTTAAAAAGAAACAAAGATCCCTTATCATACTCATTTTGAATTCATCATGCATTACTTTTGAAAATTTATCACAAAGCGATTGATAGGTAGACCCAAAATGATATCATTAACATAAATTTGAATAATTATATGACGCTTTTCTTTTGTCTTAGTGAATAAGGTATTATCTACCATGCCTATAGTATAATCATTATGTATAAGAAAATATTGTAATCTATCATACCAAGCTTTAGAAACTTGTTTACAATGCTCTTTTAAGCTTGTAGACATGATTAGGTTTTTGAAAATCAATAAAACCGGGAGGTTGTGCAACATACACTTCATCTTCAATGACTTCATTTAGAAAAACACTTTTAAAATTAATTTGGTAAAAATTTAAACATATAACCACATGAATAAGCAAGTAGTATACGTATTGACTTTAAATGTGCAACGGGGGCATAGTTTTCATCGTACTCAATCCATTCTATTGGTTATATCTTTGTGACCACTAGGACGCTGAACTAGATCCCAAACTTTGTTACGTACAAATTGGTCTAGTTCTTCTTTTGTAGCCATTATCTAATTTTTGCTTTAATAGCTTCTTTAATGTTCTTGGGGTCTATGGTCGAGACAAAGGCAAAAAAGTTGCTTTTGTCTTGGGCATGGGATCTAACAGTTCTTTTGTTTAATTCTCCTATGACTTGGTAACCCCTAGCTTCTTTGATGTTTCCTACCCTCTAAATGACTTCCTCTAAGTCTTCATTGGGTGAGGGAGTTCTAATATGGTTTTGAACGACTTGTTCTTTTACCACGTCATCATCTACCAACGGTGATGTTTTAAATTCAGATAAAATTTCGTCAAAATTTACATTGAGAGATTAATCAATCCTCAAGATTTTCTTGTTAAACACTATGTATGCTTTGCTTGTTTGGGAATATTCTAGGAAAACACCTTCGTAAGACTTCGAGTCAAACTTGGTGAGATATTCTTTGATGTTAAGTATAAAACATTTACAACCAATGACCCCAAAGTATTCTAAGGATGGCTTCTTACCTCTAAAGATTTTGTATGGTGTTTTATTAATGATTTTCCTAATAAGAACCCTATTAAGTATGTAGGATGCGGTCTCTACGACATGACATCAAAAGTTTTGTGGAATAGATTGCTCGTTTAACATTATACGACTCTCCTCTTTAAAAGTCCGGTTCTTCCTTTTAACAATCCCATTAGATTGAGGAGTGCGAGGAGTCGAGAAATTATGAGAGATTTCATATTTGTCACAAAAGGCCCCAAATTGCACTTCATTATCAAATTCTCTACCATGGTCGGTTCGGATTGAAACAATCGAACACCTAAGTAGGTTTTGCAATTTCTTTCCTAAGACATTAAACTTTTCAAAATCTTCATTTTTAGTTCTTAAAAATTGCGTCCATGTATATCTTGAATAATCGTCAACTATTATCAAAGTGTAGAAGTTGACACAATAACTTTGAATAGATGATGGACCAAATAAATCTATATGTAAAACTTTTAAGACTCTACTATTTGTAATTATGTTTTTGAGCATATGGCTTGCGTGGACTTGCTTTCCTATTTTACATGCATCACAAAAAATGACTTTCAAATTTCAACTTTGGTAATTTCCTCACTAGCTCTTTCGAAACTTCCCATCTTCCTAATAAACTGCACCTTCTCATATGCCCCGAGCTCTGTTTCTTTGACCGAGATCAATAGACTCATAGCTTTCTCAACGTTATGTTTTTGAATACCCCTCAAGAAAGTTGTAGTCTATTGCACAACATCAATTGAACTCGTCATCCTTTCAAGCTCTTCAAGCATACCTTCTCTCTCATTAACAACCTCAAGTAACTGTGTCCAAACCCTCCTAAGCTCATTTGCCAGCCTGTAATGATTAGAAATTGACCAATGAAAATAAACAAGCATCTGGTCCTTCATCTTTGCCGACTTAGCAACAACTACAAGTTCATCAAGGCGCACTAACCTAGCCATTTTTTTGATTTCTTTTGAATTTTTTTATTTTTGTTGTTGTTAAAAATGTATAAACAAATAGCGTCAGGGCTCCCTTAAATAACAAAAAGGTTGAGAGATTTGACCGACTGAAGGGAAAGGAAGCGGTCGGGGATCTCCTGATGACTCTGGCAAATGAAACATCGGCGTATGTGTTTTTTAAGAATTCTTGCAAAAGGGAATATCATTATTAGCATGACCAATAGTCAACATTTACAAAAGGGCTTTTATTTGGATAAATTTAATAGGCTCAATGCATAAATTTGGGGCATAAACTTATACAAAAACTAATTAAATAGTAATTGCTACCAATGATAATGTATTAAAAAACGAACCGAATTAAGTATTCGGAGGTCGGTTAAGCTATGGTTTTCGAAAACCAAAAAACTAAAGACCGATGTCGACCTAGGCATATCAACAAAAACTAAAACTTTTGTGATATAAAACGCTTAAGAAAGTCGGTCTCACCTTAAAAAAAACTGTTGTTCTCAAAATCTTTAAAGACAATCGAAAAATTACGTCGAATAGAGTTGTTAGCTACATCTTAAAAGAATAATTGTAGTAAACAAAGATCTCAACCTGTCATTATTTTCAAAAGGAAACAATTTCCGGTCGAAATCGAGAATATCATGATGCTGAAAAATTAATCCTGAAGAATAATACCAGCATCAAATCAATAACAACTGAAGTAAGGAAGAAATGAAAACGATTTTGTGTAACTTTACGTGTATCTTACCTACAAGCACGATTAACAAATGAAGGATAAGTACAACACTAACGTATACAAGCACTCCGTGGTAACGCGCGGGTGAAATTCCTCGTTGAATACATAAGTTAAAAGTTTATAATTTGTAATGCATAAAATTATGTATTCATTGTAGTACTTGTTGTGAGGTTAAAACTAACTAACAAAAAGAAAAAGAAATGAGCTTTCATCCCACATTGTATGAGTGATACAAAAGAAAGGGGAGGACAAAGCTATAAAACTCAAAATTCGAATAAATTGTAAAAATAAAACTCTTATAAGTAATATTAAATAAGTTAAAGTAAAAACATATCCTTATTAAATTTAAACTCATTTGACTCGTGAAACTCGTTTAGCTTGTTCGGTTCGCTCGACTCGATTAATTAAACGAGCTTCGAATGAGTTGAGCCGAATTTTACTTTTTTACAACTCGATTCGTTAGACTAATCGAGCATTAATCTATGTTTGAGCTCGACTCGAGCTCGAAAATTATGTAGCTTGACTCGAATTAAACGAGCTCGAGCTCGAGTAACTCGTTACTCGGTTAACAGCCTAGGATGAGTTTTGGTCATTTCCCCGCCATCATATCCCTTTGGTCATGCTGGACTTTTTATGGGCCACTGGGCTTGAGTTATAAGTTTTATTTGGACTTTTGTTACCCAAATATCTTATTTGAGTCTTCTAACTCGTGCGTGCAGTTGAGTTAAAGCCATTTGTCTTCATCCACATAGAGTTGAGATCAATATAGAACCCATATTTGCCATAGAACAAAAGAACCAATCATAACCCTCCATCTTTTATCTAAATTAATAAAAAATCATTTTTCACCTTTTTTTTTAAAACAACATATCTTACAAACGGTAAATTTTCAAAATATAAAAAATACACCATCGCGACGAGAATTAAATTATCTTTCTATAGATACGCACTTTTATATATTTTCGACAAACATTTTTTTTCAAAAATTCCGTCCGAAAAAATCATATATGATTTTTACGAATCATATATGATTTTAAAAAATCATGTATGGTTCGATTTTTATGAATCATATATGATTTTTACGAATCATATATGATTCTCAAAAATCATATATGATTCGTAAAAATCGAATCATATATGATTTTCATAAATCATATATGATTTTTGTTGACCGAAATTTTGAAAAAAAAAATGGTTAAAAATATATAGTAGTGCATATCTATAGAAAGATAATTTAATTCTCGTCGCGATGGTATAATTTTTATCGCGTAACGATTAACGGTTTGCGAGATATTTAATTTTTTAAAAAAGGGTGAAAGTTTATCACAATAAAAAAATGAATGACTATTATTGGTTCATTGGATCTATGGTAAATTTTGGATCTATATTGAACTTTTGCCCATCCACATAATAAAAACTTTTAGTCCAACAAGCCGGTCTCTCTACAAGTAAATTTAGTCCAGCAAGGCGGTCATAACTCTTTAAGATAGAAACCTGTATTCAAAGATTTCAACTTAACCTCCTTTTATATAATATTGAATAACTCGCACTACGATTGATTTGTCAATTAAAATCGTTTATCCTCTCCAGAAAGTAGAAAAAAATTGTCTTGCACGAGTTTTGGGTTATATTTTGTAGAACATTTAGACTTGCTAATCTTTTTATACCTTCTTGAAGTATTATTGAGACTTAAAACTATTGTTATTTTTATGATCATGCAATCCGACCTTTTAGCTAACTCATACAATTTGATCCCACCCAATTTAGAAATTTCAATCTTTTCTTTATTGTTACATTTTTCAACACAGTCCTGAGCTTCATTCTGCGATCTATTTGATCCTATCCTCTTTGCCTATGTTGTTTAAACACCCAAGCAATTGAGGACCTCAAAGCCTGTGACTCTGTGAGGAATGATAGCTAGGGTTTATTGGTGGGGAAGTCGAAAGCTATTGAAACAGTGGTGAGAAGAACACTATGAATAGATAAAGGGTCCTCCTATGCAGGCACCCCATGGTAGGGGGTGGCTACATTTTTGGGTGTCTCGATTTCCGTGCCAATCATTAGTATTCAATCATTGGTTTCTCGATTTCCGTGCCAAGTTTTTTTACAACTTATCTTTTTACCACTTATACCACTTCTTTTTACAAGTTTTTTTTTACATGTTTTTATTTGTTTTACAAGTTTTTATAACTTTTTTACAAGTTTTTTTTTTGGTTTTACAATTTTACAAGTTTTTTATAACTTTTATAACAAGTTTTTTATAACAAGTTTTTTTTATGCTATAAATTCAGTTTTAAATCTAAAAAAAAAATCGTAGTCGGAAAATTTTTGAGGCTCAGTTCGAAAGTTGCAAAAGTGAGATTTTATCCCACTTTGCCGTCTATTCGGTTTTCATCATCGCCTCGGAAAATTTTTAGGCTCAAAAATCATCATCGCCTCGGAAAATTTTTAGGCTCAAACCCGAAGGTTGCAAAGTGAGATTTGATCTCACTTTACCGTCCATTCGGTTTTTATCATCATCGCCTCGGAAAGTTTATAAAGTTTTTAGGCTCAAAAATCATCATCGCCTCGGAAAAGTTTTAGTCACAACTGCACAAAGTCACCAGTTCACATGAACTGCACAAAACTGCACTCACAAAACTGCACAAGCCTCACAAATCTGCACAAGCATCACAAATCTGCACAAGCCTCACAAAACTGCACAAGCCTCACAACTGCACAAGCACAAGACTCACCAGTTTCACAGGTTTCACAAGTTACACAAGTTACACGTTTTGAACATGATTCTCACAAATTACCACTGCAAAAGTTCACAAGGTGTACTAATATTCTCAAAAGTTCACAAGGTGTACTAAGATTCTCAAAGGCACCCCATATAATCCCAGGTGAAAGCAACAACACCAACAACAATCAACCAACAATCCCAGGTGAAAGCAACAACACCAACAACAATCAACCAACAATCCCAGGTGAAAGCAACAACACCAACAACAATCAACCAACAACAAGCCTACGTAGGCACCCCATGAAATCCTAGGCAGGCACCCCATAAAATAACAGGTGAAAGCAAGCTACACCAACAAGTGGTCCAGAAACAACACCAACAAGTGGTCCAGATCAACAACAATCAACCAAGTGGTCCAGATCAACAACAATCAACCAACAACAGCCAACAACAGATCAACAACAACAATCAACCACCATGTCTAGTTCACCATTTAACACACAAGAGGTAAACAACTTATCAAAGGCTCAGATTATTAGCTTTATAGCTCATGTTGGCTGCAAATTCAGTTTTGCCTCGCCAAAACTCTTTTTAAGTTTTTTTTAAAAAAAAAATCATCATTGCCTTTTTTATTTCATTAAAGTTGCAAAATGACCTTGAATGGTCACTTTACCATCCAGTAATGAAATTTTTTTATACAAAAACACTAAGTTTTTTTCATTAAAGTTGCAAAGTGAATCACTTTACCATCCAGTAATGACCAGGATTAAATGAGGTGCCTGCCAAGGATTTCATGGGGTGCCTGCGTAGGCCTTCAAGGGTCATGCTATGCAGGCACCACAAACCTGCAAAACATAATGAAACATATTACTTCTAACATATAATCAAACTTTAACAGTAAAGTTTTTAGATCTGAAATATTTTAAATTAATCAAAAAAAGTAAACTTTTTTTTAACCAACCTCAAGATTATTTCAAAAACACCTACAGATTCAAGATCTAAAAATATTTCAGATCTAAAAACTTTAACGAAAAAGATACCAGTCACAAAACCACCACAGGTTCAAGATCTAACAAGTGTAAAACTTGTTAGATCAAAGTTTTTAAATCTGAAATCTTTTCAAATAATCAAAAAAAGTAAAGATTTTTTTTAACCAACCTCAAGATTATTTGCAAAACACCTTTAGCTTCAAGATCTAAAAAATATTTCAGATCTAAAAACTTTAACAACGAAAAATATACCAGTCACAAAACCACCACAGGTTCAAGATCTAACAAGTGTAAAACTTGTTAGATCAAAGTTTTTAAATCTGAAATCTTTTCAAATAATCAAAAAAAGTAAAGATTTTTTTTAACCAACCTCAAGATTATTTGCAAAACACCTTCAGCTTCAAGATCTAAAAAATATTTCAGATCTAAAAACTTTAACAACGAAAAATATACCAGTCACAAAACCACCACAGCTTCAAGATCTAAACAATATTTCAGATCTAAAAACTTTAACAACGAACAATATACCAGTCACAAAACCACCACAGCTTCAAGATCTAAACAATATTTCAGATCTAAAAACTTTAACAACGAACAATATACCAGTCACAAAACCACCACAGCTTCAAGATCTAACAAGTTTTACACTTGTTAGATCAAACTTTCAAGATCTGAAATATTTCAGATCTAAAAACTTTAACAACGATAAAGATACCACTCACATAAGTAAGCGTTTTTTTTTAACCGACCAAAGATTATTTCAAAAACACATTCAGTTTCCACATCTAAAAAGATTTCAGATCAAAAAACTGTAACAACGAATAAGATACTAGTCACAAAACCACCACGTCTTAACAATATGCCCATTCAGATTCATGATCTAACAAGTTTTACACTTGTTAGATCAAAGATTTTAGATCAAAAATCTTCAGATCTACAACTTTTTTAGAGAGAGAGAGTGGTAGTCTCACCAAGTGAGAGAGAGTGAGAGATAGTTTTGCCAGAAGAGAGAGGCAAAGGACGAATATCACCAGCGAGAGAGTGGTATACAAAGAAACACGTACAACGTTCGAGAACCACACACGTAGCAAAAGAAACACAAACAATAAACGTTGTTTTATAAACGTTTTTTATAAACGTTTTTTTTATAAACGTTTTTGTAAACAATTTGTAAAAGTTTGTAAACAATTTGTTTACAGATTTAAAAACAATTTGTTTGTAAACAATTTGTAAAAGTTTTATAAAAGTTTGTAAACATTTTGTATTTATTAAAGTTTGTAAACAATTTGTATTTATAAAAGTTTTTAAAACAAAATTGTACAAGGTTGTATTTTTTATCAAAGTTTTTTATAAAAATTTGTACAAGTATTTTATATCGAAGTTTTTTATAAAGGTTGTTGTGTTTTTATATTGTATAGGTGTTCGGTACTGAAGTTGATTTAATTAATTGGGTGCGATCTACTGCTGAATCGATTGGTTTTGTTATTGTTATTGGAAAAAGTAAAACAAATAGAGGCTATAAGTACTCTATCGAATTTTTGTGTTCTAGACATGGGACGTCTTCACGTGAAGGTTTAGAAGATGAACTTCAATGGCAGACTAGTACCGACAAATGTAATTGCCCATTCAGATTGTTAGCGAAATTTATAAAACGTTTTAATGGTTGGATACTGAAGGTTAAGTGTCCGAGGCATAATCATAATTTTCCAGACTCGTTGCATGGTTTTTCACAGGCCATGCGATTAAAAGAAAGTGAGTTAGTTTTTGTGAGGCAGATGACAAAAAAGCGTGTAGCACCACGAATCATACTTTCTTCAATAAAAGAGATGGATCCAAATAACGTGTCAACCATTAAAACGGTGTATAATGCACAAGAAAAGATACGTCGCGACAGTCGTGGTAGTTTGACTCCGATACAACTGCTTTTAGTACATTTGCGACGTAAAGGTTATACATATTACCCTAGGATAAATAACCACACAAATGAGCTCGATGAAATATTTTTTGTTCACCCGACGTCATATGCCCTGTGGACAACATATCCGGAAATCATGCTGATGGACTCCACATACAACACCAACATGTTTAAACTGCCATTCTTTACAGTTGTTGGGGTTACTCCAACAAACACAATATTCTCAATGGCGTTTAGCTTTTTGGACAAGGAAAAAAAGCCAAATTTCAAATGGGTGATGGAATGTGTTAAGATGGTGATACAAGAACAATACTACCCGCGGGTTATCGTCACCGACAGAGATTTAGCGTTGCTTGGGGCATGCGCAGAAGAATTCCCAAACGCTAACAGATTACTCTGCCGATGGCATATCAATCAAAATGTGGTAAAGCATTGCAGACACAGATTCGATACGTTAAAGGAGTATGAGTCCGTTAGATTGACATGGGATTCGATGATTACAACTCCGACCGAAGAAGTGTTCAGGCATTATTATCAGCACCTACGTGGTTTATTGGTCAAAAAAAAATGGTACTCGAATTGTTATTTAATAATACATTTTTTTATTATTATTTAATAAATAACTACTCGGATTGTTTTCTCACTTTAGTAATTCTTTGTTTTCTCAGATGTTTTCCAGTATTTTCGTAACTGGCTGCGAGATTACGATCGCATGTTTGTGTCGTACATTACCGATCAATATCGCAGCTTTGGCCAAACAACAACATGTAGAGTTGAGGGCCAACACGCGCTGTTGAAGTTATACTTGGGCTCCACACAGTCCAGCTTAGACACGTTGTTGTGTTCGGTCGACAAGATTATAGCTGCGCAAGAAACTGCGATACGAGCCTCTTTGAATATAAGCAAAATCAAGAAACTGCATGCTTGTAAGAGCACTCTATTTAACGAATTGCGGTATAATGTTTCAATGGATGCTTTAAGGCTCATACTCGCAGAAAGTAAACGGGATGTTGACCCACATGCATGTGGTCATCAGATGCGGTTAGTGTATGGTTTACCATGCTATCACCAACTGTATTGGCTTCAAGCAAACGGTATGTACTTTAAAATTTATGCCTATCAAGTTATTCTTCCCGTCAATACCGATAATTTTAACTAGTTCCTTTTTTCGAATACAGGATTGCCAATTCCGCTTGATTTTGTTGATAATTTTTGGAGAACACTAAGCGTTCCCTGGCCTGTTGTCCGAAATACTCAAGAGCCTGATGAGCCTGAATATCCTCAAGAGCCTCAAGGGCCTGAAGAGACTGAATATTTTTCTTGTCAAGATGACGTACAGAAATTCCAAAGTGTTTATACCAGAGCATCGTCGTTTGTCAAAAAAAATATGTTAAACATGCTCAGAGGTATATACGCTCCTGAATCTGTATCAGCCCAACAACCTGCTGTTAAAGAAAGTAATCGTGGACGTCCGAGCGCAAAGGATAACAAATCCAAGTCTAAACCAAATCTCCCGGATTTGAATGAAGAACCCCCCACAAGGCACCGCAGAAGCTACACAAAACCTAAAAAAGTCCCAGAAGTAAATAAAGAATCTGCGAGACACAGTTCTTATGTGGGAGAGCCTTCTAACGTCCAAGACTTAAACGAAAGACCTAACGAAGGACCTAGCGAGGGCGACTTAAGACACCACTTGTACGTTCCAGATTACTTTAGCGAATATTGTATGACTGAAATTCCAGCTCTTTTCCGACGTTGGATCATGGGGATCTTTAACGTGGAGGGTGATGGAAATTGTGGCTATCGAGCTCTTGCCATAGGTCTTGGCCATCAGCAAGAAATGTGGCCCAGAATTCGAGCTCTTGCCAGGGAAGAGGTAGACAATCACGAGGAAGTTTACAGGGAATTGTGGGGTAATTTATTTACATCTACACGTAACTCGATGAATTGGTTTAACGGTGCAGCACCCCGGCGTTATTGGATGAGTATGCCAGAAATGGGAGTGGTTATTGCTACAGCTCTTAACCGTCCTATTGTATGTATAACCAATTCACAATCTATTTTGTGTCTTCCGCTGAGAGGTTCTCCCGATTCAGCAGAAATATTGTCTCCGGTTGTGATTCTTCGTGTGGGGAACAACGATTGTGCTCACTTCGTTCTTGCGGTTCTTGATGAAAACTCACCACTCCCGTATAATCACCCACAATGGAGACATTTTAGAAATGCCGAGGCCGCGCCATGGGAACATGTGTTTGCTCAACGACAGAGGATGTTTAGACATACGTAGAAAACAGTTATTGAGTTATATTGTAAATGACAAAACATGTATAGACTATTACTGATTTATATTGTAAATGACACAACATGTATAGACGATTACTGATTTATAGCAAACGACTCGTCATCTTTTGTTACAGATTTCTGCTCCTGCTCCGGTTCTTCCTCATGTTTTGTTACAGGAATCGGATGACATTCAGTGGAGGGACATTCATTGTGTCAACCACACACCCGCTCGTGTTGAGAGTCCAGATTATGTGCTTTCTTCACAATCTTATGTGCCTCCCTCTCCAACTATATCTCCAGCTGCAGATGAGGACACTTTTATACACCGTCCTCCGATTCTTCCTCATCTTTTGATACAGCCGTCTCACGTTGACGAGTACGAGCGAGAGATTGACGGATTGAGGAGACGCATTTCAGAGTTAGAGTCTCGTGTGGGACAGATGGCAGCATCATTGGAGCGACTACGCATCGGGCGTGATTGATCTTAGTTTCTAGTTATATTGTAATTTTGTGAACCATGTATCAACTATTAATCTATAACAAGATTGGTTATTTATGTATTCGAAGCTTCTAATTTTGTGAACCATCATATTAATAATTTATGTTGTGAATAATTATACAAATTCTTTTGGCCAGATGCAACAACAAAATCCTTACTTGTGTCGTTGTCAACGTGGATTAATAATTGAAAGAACATCCCACCAGCCCAATACTTGTGGTCTGAAGTATTATGTATGTCCTTTCTCAAAGGTAAATAATTAAACGTTTGCTTATTTGCGTAAATATATCAATAACTTGTTTGTTTAGAATACATTTCTTATAATTGTTTCGTCATGTAACAGCCAGGGACTAAAGACTATGGGTGTCGATACTTCATGTGGAAGGAAATATTTCAGCAAAAGTACTTTGGTGAAGCCTCTTCTTCAAAGCAGTGCTCAAACTGCGAAACTAAAGATACAACGATCAACATGCTATTGGCTGAAAACAATTTGTTGCAGGCAAAAATAAAGGCGTTGGAAGCATCACTGGAACTGGCAAGAAATCCAGTTGATCACGCATGTCAGCCGAGTGGAATACTCTATGAGCTTATAGATGACATTAATAATCTTCATGTGGAGTAGACGTTGTAATATTGAAAACATTTGTTGTTTTAATTGTTTAATGTTTACATTTGTTGTTATACACAATTAAAAAACATAACGTAAAATAAATACCATATAAAAACACTACATAATTAAATACACTATACATAAAAAAAACACTACAAAAATTAAATACACTATATACACTATACTCTACACTAATTAAATACACTAAAAAAACACTACACACAATTATTTAAAAAAAAAAAAAAAAAAAAAAAAAAAAGTAAAAGTCAAAATCGCCGACAAGGGGGGTTCCACCTTAAAATGAGATGCCTGCCAAGGATTTCATGGGGTGCCCACGTAGGCTTGCCCATAGATAAAATGTCTTAGGAAAACATAGAAGATTAGAGAGTAAAACTACGAGGTTATTAGTGCACGCACTACACAATTTAGTTCCCACAATCCTTAATACCATCTAAATACTAAACGATATAAAACACTATCTATAGCACACATAATTTCGGATGCATGCAGAAGATTATTATTCCAGCTTATGTGCTTATTGAACTTTTGAAAAAGCTAATAAGCGCAAGTTGATATATTTATAATAAAAACTATTTAAACTTAACAGAGTTTCAAATATTAAATAAACTACTAGTAAGTATACAAATGGTTAAACAAACACCTTGTCGCTAGGTGTAGAAATATGTAAAACCAGTCACTTAAAAAAACGAGCTGCTTGTATTGATGACCGATATATGATACGACTGAAGGGAGTTGGGGAAACCGTGAAAATTTAAAGCAGTGTACTAAAATGTTGCAGAAAAGATTCGCAATATCAAACAGATAATGCAATGAAAAGCTCACATGGATCATGAAATAGAAAGAAAATAAAGATCCAAACTCGTGAGCTAAGACCTATGGTACAAGAATCGAACTATATTAAGCAATGCTACGAACTATTGACGGAGGGGCATCAGAGTTGTGTACAGTGTTCTGCAAAGATGATGTTAACCAAAGCAAAATATACACGTTTTATGTATCCACGTGAAGCTGACTTGTTCAAATCGGTAGGTACAAAAGTTGTTGCTATATTTAATGTCCTAATTGTGTTTTAGCACGTGACTTATTTGACTACAATGATCCAAGTTAACTCATTTAACTTGTTTATTATATAACACATGATTTAAAACTCACTCGAAAGTAAGTGATTCAGAGTTGTGTTTAACTTCGGGTCGTGCACGGTTAACTCATTTAACATGTTTATTATATAAATTGACTTTCATGTTAAGAATGAGTTATACAGATTGATCCGTGAATATGTCAATATCTGATGACAGTTTCTTTATGTTTTCTCTAATACACCAGGTAGTATTGTTTTAGAGACTTAAAATAGCATTTTTTTTATGAGAGTACTTCTAGCTTCCGACCAACTAGTTCATGGAGCTATAAGGGGGTGGCAATGGACACGGTTTAGGCTCGGTATGCCCTAAAACCGTGCGGCAATACCATTGCCTCTGTGGCGGTATGGTGCGGTTTGGAGCAAGCACGGCAAACTTTGCCGAAGCGGTTTGAAAAAGGGAGCGTGTATATTTGTTTCAAAATTGTGACCGTTGCACTAAATTAAAAAAAAGAAAAGAAAATTTGACCGTTGCACACCTAATTAAAAAAAATAAAAAAAATCCTATATAAATATACACATAATAACCAATATCAATTCACATTTTATTCTAAATCTTATTCTTTTTACACAAACAAATCAACTACAACACTCAACAAAATGTCTTCATCCTCCTCTTCTTCATCGGATGACGAGTTAATTTTTCCCGACGAATCTTCCAAACTATTGTTATCCACAGGTAGTACCCTATCAACCTTTTTAGCTGTGCGCGATTCCATTGAAGACACAACAAGCTCAAGCACTACCGAAACCCGGCAGTTTCCCGACCATGTTTTTCGTGATAGATTTCGAATGAATAAAAGCTTGTTTTTAAGAATTGTTGGTGATGTTGAAGCGAGATTTGAATGGTTTCAAGAGGCCCAAGACGCAAGGGGGAAAAAAAAGTTTCACGGCGTTACAAAAATGCACATCGGCCATTCGGCAACTCGCAACGGGTGAACCTCCGGATAGATTTGATGACTATTTAAACATGGCACGAAGAACGCCAGGTTAATCTTCACATAGTTATTTTTTAAATTCGGTTTTTTTATAAAGTTATGTATTTTTTTTTTCTTTTTTTTTTTAAATTTATTTATTATTATTATTTTTTTAATATTAAATATTTTGTAGGAGAATGCCTTGATAATTTTTGCCATGCGATAATTGAATTATATGGTCGAGAGTTCTTACGTAGGCCGACAGCCCAAGACGTTGCATGGTTATTCGAGGCACATGAAGAAAAACATCACATTCCTGGAATGCTTGGTAGCATTGATTGTACACATTTCGTTTGGCGAAATTGTCCTAGGCATTTGAAAGGACAATATAAGAAAGGTGATCACCAATACCCGACTATTATGCTTGAAGCCGTCGCTTCAAATGATTTGTGGATTTGGCATTCGTTTTTTGGTCCTCCCGGTGCAAACAACGACATCGATGTTTTGAATCAATCTCCATTGTATCTTACTGAGCGAAATGGAACGGCGCCAAACAGTACATTTTCTCTAAATGGACGGCTTTACAAACATGGATATTATCTTACCGATGGAATCTATCCTACGTATTCAACGTTTGTTAAAGCATATAAGTATCCCACTGACCCGAAGGAAAAGAGATTCAAGAAGCTACAAGAGTCTGCAAGAAATGCTGTCGAACGAGCTTTTGGGCGTCTTAAGGCAAAATTGATGATTCTCAGTCGTCCTCTCCGGGCTATGTCGGTCGAAAAGATTCGACTCCTTGTTTATACGTGTATTATATTTAACAATATGTTTTTAAAAGACGACGAGATGGCAATATCACCGGTTCATATAATGGATCAGCCGGTCGCGACAGTTTATG
This sequence comes from Chrysanthemum seticuspe, assembly GCA_019973895.1. NCBI lineage: Eukaryota > Viridiplantae > Streptophyta > Magnoliopsida > Asterales > Asteraceae > Chrysanthemum > Chrysanthemum seticuspe. Next base: position 92,115,288 of record BPTQ01000004.1, on the reverse strand, counting down.
ACGACAGTGTACTACAGGAGTTACTCGACGAAGATATCCATAACCGTCTCCGATATAATCTTACGGAGCATGTAGCGGCTTAAGACTTACCATACCTCGATGATTAGTGTAATTTTCTTTTTATTTCACCGGTGATATAATTTTTTTTCCTAAGTTTTATGTAATTTTCTTTTAATTATTAATGAAATATTATGTTTTTATTAAATTGTTTAATATAATTATGAATATAAAAAATAAAAAAATAAAATTAAGTGAGGTATGGAATCATGGTTGTCATTAGAAAAATATAGTAAGGTATGTGTGAGGTATGAGATGAGGTGGAATGATATTATTGATGGGTGGTGATGTATGGTTGAGATATGAGATCATGGTTGACAGTATCCTAAAGTCCGCTTTCACACAAACTTAAATATCACACAAACTTAAATAAAGTAAAACATTTGGTTGAGATTTCCCTCTCTCATGTTTTCTAATAGGGAATTGATACTTCCATCATATTTTTGATGTAAATATCATTTTACACAAGTTATAAAGATCACAGTACAACACTGTAATGCACAATTGTGATATTTGCATCAAAAAATATGATAAGAGTATCAACTCTCTTTCTAATATTAAAAGTAAATTAAATAATAGGATCATTATTAAATAAAACATAAGCCTAACTAAATTGATTCTTATCACAATATGCAAAACATAAAAAGAAGGGAAAATGACAAAAATAACCATTTTCGCAAACATACTTCACAAAATATCAAATTTTTTTTCAAAAAGCCAAAATACCCATAAAATTCGCAAAGTTTGCAATTTAAAAAAAAATCGCAAAGTTTGCGATATTTTAAGAAAAATCGCAAACTTTGCGATTTTTTTCTTAAAATATCGCAAACTTTGAAAAATTTACAAATTTCTCTCTTTTCTTTCGTTTTTCACGCTTAGCTCAAAATATAAAAGTTGTAGATATCCCTTTTCTTGTTTAGTGGCTTTTTGAATCACGCAAAAATATGTTCGTATGAGAAAGTTATGGCCAAAATACCACAGTAACTAAACGAGAAAAAGTTGTTGTGAATTTTGGCCATAACTTTCTCATACGAACTCCTTTTCGAGTGATCCAAAAAGCCACAAAACAAGAAAAGGGATATCTACAACTTTCATGTTTTGAGCTAAGCATGAATACCGAAGGAAAAAGGAGAAATTTTCAAAAATTCGCAAAGTTTGCAATATTTAAAAAAAATCGCAAACTTTGCTAATTTTATGGGTATTTTGGCTTTTTTGGGAAAAAATGATATTTTGTAAAGTGTGTTTGCGAAAATGGTTATTTTTGTCATTTTCCCTAAAAAGAACATGATAGATTTGAAAATGAGATAATCTCAATTCAAACGTTTTCTTTTTAAAAATTTGGTTCGGCAACTTCAATTTGTTTGCACCAAAACAAGGTTTAAAACTCATTGGGGTCTCTCATACTTTTGATGACGTTTGCCAAGAACCGTTTAGGCGTTTACCAACTCGACCATTCATGGCCAAAATAGCAAAATTATACCAAAGTTAGAGTCAAAAAGATTTATAACGAGCTCATATTATTTTTCTTATGAATATCAACATGTTTATAACTAACTAAAACATGTAACTATTTTCTACCCAAGATATTTACGTAGAAAGCATCACTTTAATAAGATAAAACCTGTACGAAAGTATCAACAACAACAAGTAAACAGAAGAACTTTTATTCAAACCTAAGCCTCAATAGTCGGCTTAGATTATATCAACAATAGTATCCAAAATGTTACAAGATTAGATTAATGTCAATGAGACAATAATCATACAAATACAAAGAAGAGACAAGATCAGTGAAATGATCAAAGAGAAGAGAAGAGTGTGTGAGAAATGACTGCACACTCCAGTGTTGATAACCCTAGATTAAGGGACTTATTAAATAGGAGATTAAGTTACACTAAGACCCCTCTAACGGCTATAAATGACTCATCAGCAGAAATGAGAATAGCTTCAGCAGAAACGAGCATCTTGGAACTTTAAACCTTTTATTCTTTGTCCATGATTAACCCCTGTAATAACCCTGCACTGAACATAACTTGAAAGCCATTAGCAATTGATAGAATGACATGTTTGCCACAGATTAATACCCCAAAATTTAACATTCCCCCTTAATCTGATGAGCAAACATATCAAACAATATCAATTTTCACACAAGAATTTATGCTGATAAACAGGGAGGTTTTTAGTAAGTATGTATGCAGTTTGGTTTGAAGAGCCAATCTTTTTGGCACTTATAACTCCTCTTGCAATTTTTTCCCTGATGAAGTGGACATCAATTTCAAAGTGTTTTGATCTTTCATGGAAAACAGGATTGACAGCAAGTTGTAAAGCAGATTTGTTATCACAAAAAAGATTAACAGGAAGATTGATATCAACTTTTAGATCCTTTAAGATTTTTTGAATCCAAATGATTTCACAGGCAGCAGTAGACATAGATCTATACTCTGCTTCTGTGAAAGATTTTGAAAGAGTGTTCTGTTTTTTACTTTTCCATGAAATCAAACAATCATTAAAGAAAACACAATAACCTGTGACAGATTTTCTGGTTTTCTTGCATTTGGCCCAATCTGCATCACTATATCCTTCAAGATGATTTTCAGAGTTGCTGAAATTCTACCTTAGACCTTTTCCTGGAGCTCCTTTTAGATATCTCAGAACATTGAGGGCACATTCTAGATGAGATTTTAATGAAGAATGCATATATTATGCCAGACAATGAACTGAGTATGAAATGTCAGGTCTTGTATGGGTGAGATAGATAAGTTTCCCAAGTAACTTCTGATAACCAGTGATGTTGACAAGTAGGGGATCATCAGCAGTGGGAATGTATGGAAGGACAGAGTTGGGTTCCATAGGAGTAGACACAGGTTTGCACCCAAGAAGACCAAATTCTTTGAGGAGTTCAAGACAGTATTTTCTTTGGGAGAGACAAATGTCATTCCCAGTTTTTAAAACCTCAATGCCAAGAAAGTATTTTAAGTTTCCCAAGTCTTTGATATGAAATTTTGATTTTAGAAACTCTTTGAATAGGTTTATCTCATCAATACAGTTTCCAGTGAGGACTATATCATCCACATAAAAAAGCAGAGCAATAAACTTGTTATTCACTGTTTTGGTGAATAAAGAATGGTCATTGACAGATTGAACAAAATTATTTTCCTTAAAAACACTGACAAGTTTTTCATTCCATTTCCTGGGAGCTTGTTTTAGGCCGTATAGGGACTTGACAAGTTTGCAAACTTTATTTTTATTGTTCTCATTACAGAACCCCTTAGGGATGGTCATATAGATATCTTCATCAAGATCTCCATACAAGAAAGCATTGTTAACATCAAGTTGGAAAAGAGGCCATTTGTTTTTCACAGCTAAAGCAATAAGACATCTAACAGTAGACATTTTCACAACAGGAGAAAAGGTTTCATCATAGTCTATTCCTTCCCTTTGATTATAACCTTTAACAACTAATCTAGCCTTGTATCTATCAACTTCACCATTGGCTTTATATTTGATTTTAAAGATCCATTTGTAACCAATGGGAGTTCTATTAGGTGGGAGATCAGTTATATCCCAAGCATGATTTTCATTTAAGGCCTCAATTTCAGAGTTCATAGCATCAACCCAATTACTATCAAGGATAGCTTCTTCATAGCAGGTAGGTTCAATACTTTTATTAAGACTAGAAGCAAAGCAGTAATTATCTTTGTTTAAATTAGAATAATTAACAACCTTTTCAACACCATATTTGACTTTCCCTTCTACAATAAAGTCATTAAGATTACTGGGCAACTTAGAAACTCTGGTTGACCTTCTAACAATAGTGGCTGGCAAGCCTCTTTCTTGTTCAGCAGAATCAGGTGATGTATCAGCAGAATCAGAAGATGCATCAGCAGGATGTGATTCATGTGATATGGTGCCCTCAGTGATAGGTCACTAGATTTACAACACAAGCTTACTAGAAAGAGATTAAGGCGATTGAACAATATCCAAACACACACACACACGTTAATATGAGACGGTTATGCGTAGGAGTATATGAAAGGAAATAACTTGAACAATCAACCTTCAAATGAAGGTTTACAAGAGTATTTATAGGCAAGGAGCTAGGGCAACACTCCCACTCCTTCCCTTTTCCTTATTGGACATGGGCCTAAGCTTATGGGCCTTCTACATAAGCTTGACCTTAAACAAACATAAAGGCCATAATAAGCTACCAATTACATATGAGTAACTAACACTTGATTTAAGGTTTAGGAGTGATTCCAACAATCTCCCCCTCAAGTGTTGGTGATGAAAAACGGTGAAGGCGTTGATGTAATAGTAGCTTTGACGTCTTCTGACATTCTTCTTTCTTGTGAGAAGGAATGCCTTGATTCGAACAATCTCCCCAGTGTAGAGAGATAGTTTTCTTTGAACAGTTATGCTTTGACGTCATCTTTAACTTTGTTCTTTGATCATTGTTCTTTGTGGTGAAAGTGATAGTATGTTGTTGTCTGCATCAAGTCTGCCTCAGGTCTGCTTCGCCGCTACAGTGTCTCCACGTCATTCTTCAACATGCTCACACGCTCTTTGACGTTGGAATTCAGTACTGATGAAGTTCTTTAAGTCTTTAACTTTGTAGATTCTTTGATTTGACGAAGAATCATTCTGACTGTTGTGTTGCTTTTGAATAGAACTTCCATTAGTGATGATGTTTTTTTTTTGTGAAAAGGAGAAATATTATTAATCACAAAAAGAGTATAAGACACTCATTTACACTCATGGACATCCCCCATGAAGCATAAAAGAGGCTTGAACAAATAAGCATTCATACAATCATCAACATACATTGAGATTAAACCAATCTATACTCTATATCTAAAACATACACAGAAAAAACTATATGCTTTCAAGACCATCAACCAGGCATTAACCAAAAGCTCTTTTGAACTTCACATTCCATTTTGCTTCCACATTTCTCACTGCATTTGATTCTTTGACAGTGAAGCTCATAATCCTCCATTTAATACTATTCATAATATTCTGCACAAGAGTATCAATACTTCTTTCATTGTTCATGAATATCCTGTAGTTTCTTTCTTGCCACACAAAATAAACTGTTGCACCCAGGACCAGCCTTCTCATAGTACTCCAAATACTTCTGTTAGCCTTCAACTTAGAGAATTCATCAATTATTCCTTTCCAGTTAAAAGAAAAGCCTTTATCAGTAAGATTCTGCATTATGCTCCAAACTTTGTAAGTGTACTGACATTGGAAGAATAAGTGATCATGAGAGTCCTTGCATTGTTTACAAAAAACACACTTCATATCATCATCTTGTTTCCACACAGCAATCCTGTCCTGTGTTAATAACCTCTCTTGAATTCTCATTAGTGATGATGTTGACGTGAGCATGAGAAGAATCTGTACGATCATCCCGCTCCAGAGCTTCCATAAGAAGAAAACATTTAAAACGGTTAGTAATAAGCGGATTCCGGCACTTACAGGTTCGAACTTCGAGAGTGTTAACAGCATAGTGTGAAAACACAACTCTAATTCTCACAAAGGCCGTTCCTGAACTGGAGTCCCACAAGTGAGATAACGCGATATACCGAAGTACATCTACAGTTCAGATGAGTCGCTGAGGTACACCGAAGCATCACCTCACGACTGTAGACCGTTTGAGATACACTAAGCGTAATCCACGGGGAGTTACCGAAGTGACCTGTTATCAGGGCTATTTGATGTTGACCCTGGCAGGAGTTTCCATTCAATCACTGAGGATCACAGATGTGAACCTCTCATAAATGTTCTCGACAGATTGCTAAGATCTGTGAAGGACTCGATAATGTACCACTGAAATTCTTATTGTTGAACGTCAAGTGATGAAATGTCAAGTGTACCTAAGAGATCTTTTGATGAATCTCGTGGCTCTAGACTCAATAGTGCGATTTGGTTTTTCCTGAGCGGAGACTAGGGATAGGGTCTCCTTCTTCAATACCAGCGATCTCTAAGAGAAGGCCAATAGTTTTCGTAGGGTTCCCTGTGAGAATGAAACAAGCTTCTTTTGAGAGAAACTTGAGTGGCTAAGAAGGTATAGTGCATGCGTCACTGGGTCCATGACGACTTTTAATCTTCAATACCGGCGTCACTAAGTGACAACCAGTAGCATATGAATTAAACCCGGTGTCTGCCCTAAGTTGAATAATTTGGAGGGCTATTTCTTTTCACCCTTTTCTTTGCATTTCTTTTTAATTCTTTAACTCCTTCTTTCTCCGATTCTCAATTTCTCCTTTTTATCATCGTACCTAAGGACTTCTAAGTACTAACTATTTGTGATGTCCTTGGGTAGATCCCTCCGGCTCTGGCGGATCATAGGACGGTTATTCCTAACCTTAGTCACCTTATAACTCCATGACTAACCTATGTTGCCATAAAACCAATTTTTAAGAAAATCTCTCAAAGGGTTTGTAAATGAAAAACATGTTTGAACCACTGTGAGAGTTTTATCTTTTAGCAGAAATACTCCCCCTCCACATGTGCTTTAGAGTTTTGACGAAAATCTGCAATGTGTGGGAAGAGCGCACACTTTTGAATTGATCAACTCAAGATAGACAATCCCCCGCGAGACACGGTTACGTTGCATAGTTAAAGAGTTACATTGTCATCTTTTAGGTGACAACTAGCTCTAATAACTACCTTGAAGGTGTAGACCAATCTCGAAAGGTTGTCATACTTGTCAGAGTTCATGTCTACCAAGAGTTTCTCGAATGGTACTTTCTACTTGGACAAGTCCTTTGCGAGACACGTTTACATTACTAGCGAACTAGCTTGAAATTATTACCCGTCCAGGACAAGTCTTTTCGAATTACAAACAGTTTTAGTACCGTCAATTCGTTGGTTAAGTCTATTACACAAAGATTCATTTGCATTTGCACAACATATTTCTTATCACAAAATTTTCTCCCCCTCAAAAATGGCATATAAAATGTTATTTTTGAAAAGTTGAGAATAAATATGACCATTTCGTGTGTTGCGGGAAGATGACCACTATGAACAATTTGTGAACAAAGTTTAAATTCAAATACTCCCCCTCAACAAGTGATATAAACGGTTGAGGTTTTGAAAATCATACAGGGAAGTACTTGTCCTTTTGAGCAAAACCTTGAAAAATGAAAGGTTTGATAGGTTTTACTCAAAAGTAAGAAGCTTTCGCTCCTTTTATAAGGATTGTGGCACTGAAGCGTACCACAGGGTCCTTTCTTGACAAGAACGGGTTGTACACTGTTATGTGTGCACAAGCCATTCACATATATAAATCACACATCCAAATTTATAATGAAAGAAGTGGTTTAAGGGGTACCAGGTAGTCCAGAGATGTCGCCAGGAGTGTGAATCGGGCGTTGAAAGCCGGTGATGTTAATCCTTGGTCGACCACCAACATAGCTTTCCAATCTTCTGAACTGATCCCTTCGAAACAACCTTTCATCAATCATTTTGATGATCCTCCTCACATCCCTTCGATCCTGAGAATTCCATCGCTTAGGAGACCCAATCTTTTGACGTATATCCTTCAACCTATAAGCCAATCCGTCCCTAACCATCTTCAAAGTGTGATCCCCAAACTTTTGAAGATCACTACACGCCATTAAGCAATTTCGTTGAAGTTCAGTGCGGTAAACGACTCCGAATGGTTTGCTGATGAGTGTATATTGTGAAAGCTGGTTGATGTCGGGAAGATCAAGCTGTGGTGGAGTGAAGTTGACACGGGTCTGATAAGATTCAACAGCCAGCTGGAGATCTTCCACACGTTCTTTGATGACTATGCGTCTGATGAATATGAGCACTGACTTGATGAATTCACGTTGTACTTCAGTGGAGAATTGTCTCATACGACCCTGTACTTTGGCAAGGTACATGTCTTCAATGTCGTTGATAGACAAATTCTCAAAGTCAGCTTCAGAGAATGCATAATCCCGTTCATCTTGCCTTTTGACCACAATCTTCTTGAGAAAAGTGTAGTCCCATTTGGTCGAAAGATCAACGTGTTTGATGGCAACGATATCCTTAGTACTGAACACTGCATGTTGAGACTTCTGAACCTGGCAGCTTCTGTAGTAGATTCTTCGGCGTTCCGGCCAATGATGAATCCCGTACATTGCATCTCGGTCGTATGCTTCCACTTTGTTGGAAAACAAGTGATTAGCTCTTTCCTCGATAGCTATGCAGTTTGAGTATATGGCTGCTGGGAATGGAAGTGTCAAAGATGTAGCGTATTTCCTTGATCCATCGCCACCGTGTAGAAGAAATTCCAAGTCTTTGTTGAAGAAATATCTGAATGGAATCCTAGGTTCATCTGGTTGGCCGATCGTTGGTAGTGGTTTAGACCAGTTGGTGTAATATGGAGGGTTGTCCCGTTTGGTGAAGTCGATGTTTGCTTCTGGGTTGAGCCAATCCATGTTGTTAGACATAGCTCGAGCAATGTTTTCAAGGTGATATTCGACCTCGATGGCACTTTCTGAGCTATCTTTCCACAATTGAAAAGCTTCATTCTTGATTCGCCTCAACTCGGATTTCGTCATCTTTTTCACATGGAACTTTTCTTGCATAATCTTAGCATGCTCCAAAGTATTGCCGTCTACCAGATCTTGACCTTCTTCAGGGTAGGGAGTGGAATTGACAAGTGTAGAAAACCATTCAAATTCCTGTGTTGTATCTTCATCTAGCCATGATACGACGTCAGCCATGGGCGCCTTCTTCTTCTTTTGTTTTGGCCTAGATGAGGATTCTGGTTTCTTAACTTGTTTGGGAGAGGTGGGTTGTTGTAGGGGCTCACGGACTTCCTCATCGTCACCACCCGTATACTCAAAGTGATCACCGGTTTTTTGAGTCTTGGGCGGTAACTCAGAATCCTGAGGTTTATCAGTAGAAGAGCTAGGAGGAGTTCTTTGAGAAGCTGGAGTCCTTTGGGGAGGAGGTTGCATGGAATACTGAATAGAGGATGATTCATCAGACTTCTTTGTGCGTTTGGGCTCTTTATCCTTATCCTGATCTTTGTCTTCATCATCTCTTGAACGTTTGGGCCTAACAGCTTCTTCTCGGAATGAGGACCTGAGTTGGTATTCCAATAGAGCTTCAAACAGTTTAGCTTCGTGTGAGGCAAACGTTGCAGAGCGTTTCGACATTTGTGCTACTAGCCGGTTCACCAGTTCATCATCTAAGAAGATTGTAGATTCAACTGGATTGATGCTTAAATTCATCGGAGTTGATTTCATGGCTTGTTTGGCTAGATGCAATAGATTTGGATACAGTTGTTTGTTATACATCTCCTTTGTCAGTTTCGGAACGACCTCCATAAGGAACTGGTGTGAGTATCCTTTGATCATTTCGTCCATTTTCCCTTGAAGATCATCTTTCATGAGCTTCTGGACATACGCCCTTTCATCTTGCATCTTGTCGAGATCATCATGAATATATTGTATCTGATCAGCATAGAAATTCATCTTCTTGTAGAGGATGTCTTTCTTTCTGACTTGTTTGACAACATTCCCAATTCTTTTATGAGCATGAGATATCCAAGATCGAGTTGGCTTCTTCACTGATTTGGATGTTGATTTGGTTGATCTTTTAGATGGTGGTGGTGAGGAGTGAGATGATGAATCTGATGAGGAGGAGACATGAGGAGGCTCAGGGTCCTTTGGAGGTGCAGAAGTATCCTCCTTGGAACGAGTTGGACTGTTGAGAAGATAATCATCATAATTATCTTCGTTATCTTGTCCAGATTTAGCCTTTTCTTCCGTCTGAGCCTTAGCTTCTTCATCAGTCTTTTCTTTCTGAGTCTTATCCTTTTCTGGTTCCTCAATGTTATAATCAGTAGACTCCTTCACAAGCGTTTGTTGTTGCACAAGATTGGTGGCACCAACTCCCTTATCGGGTTGATTAACCGCATCAGGACCTGGTGAAGAGTGGACACCACCACTCGACCCTCCGGGGCCACCCATTTGTTCTTGTTCAAACTCTTTAGCCTTTTGAAGGTGTCTAACGATTTTAAACTTCTTCCTGTAGGATTTATCCAGTTGCTCTTCATCACTTTCTGAGCTTTCTTTATATGGCACAAGTACAGGAGTCTTTCCTTTTCCTAGGTCAGCTGGAGGACTAGGAGGTTTAGATACCGTTGTGGTTTCATCTTTAGCAGTTTCAGAGTAGAAAGTCTCTTCTTCTGATGCAATACCTTCCGAGTCCTCGTCAATTAGCTTTCTCTGCGGTTCAGATTTAGGTACGGGAATGGGAACAGCTTCCTTAGAAGGAACAGTCCTTTTACGAGGAGGATTCCTCTTGGGAAACTTCCTTTGACTTTCAGTACTTGCAGCACTTCCTGCACTGCCTCTTTTGGTTCTCCTTACAGGTGTTCCAGAAGATTTTTCATCGAGATGACCAACTTTGCCTTCTCTTACTGCTACTAGATACCTTTTGTATGTCTCAAGCCTTTTGATTTCTTTAGACAAAAGGTGATCAGGTAATACAACACCCTGTTTCTTTGTTGACGATTCCTTGATTCTGACTGATAGGGTAGGCTCAGTCAACATGTCGTGATTGTCTGGGTCATTGAGCCTCTGTGGAATATCGGGATTAAGTCCAAGTGCTCTCTGGATCAACAAATTTGTGTATCTGACATAGGGAATCTTTGAGCCAAGTTTCTTGTGAAATGACATCATGTCTTCCCATAACAGTGCTTCGATTTCGATGTCCTTTTTGTTGATTAATGACCAGAAGATTTGTAGTTCCATGAGCTTGGGATGCTCATAGCCACTATCACGACCAGAGACCGATTTGGTGATGATGATGTAGAGGGTTCTCCACGGTTGAGGAATGTTCTTAAACTCCACATGAGAATGCTTAGAGATAGTTCCTGAAGCTTCATCATAGCCAATATCAAGCAAGAATTGTAGAACTGTCTCCTCAGTAGGTGTGGCAAAGAAGTCGGTTGGCTCGATTTCAGGAATGAGAAGAACAGCCCGTAAGTCTGCATGAGTGATGGTGACTTGTTTGTGATTGAGAGTTACAGTCACTGCACTTTGACCCTTGATCCTTTGCATAGAATTCCAGAATTGTTGCATGTAGATCTCCGGTACTGTAGCAGAGTGTGAGAGCATGTTCTGGTAGGGATGATTCTTTAGAATATCCACAGCAATGAGACAAGAAGATTCTGAGCATGTGAGGGTTTCAAAGTCAACCCTAAGGTTGTTCTTTCCAATCTTTCTAGGATAGCCATTAGGGAAGATATCAGCAATTGTGAGAACTTCTGGTGCATCCACATTCATTTGAGCAGCCATGTCGTGATCTGAAATAACATTAGCCAAAAGAACCAACATATTGAAAGACATAGTGTTAGTCAACAGAAGGTTTTTATTGTCTAATTATTGAATATACAGTGTCAAAGATTGTTACGAGTCCACAATCACTTGTTTGTTCAATAGTCCAATGTCGTTGTGATAAGTTTCGTGAGTTAGTTAACTTTAAGTTTTAAAGTTCATTTTATCACTTATTTAACACGACATATTAAACGATTAAGTTTATTAGTGGCATCATTGGTTTCGTGATGATATGATTAGTTTATTTAACAAGTTTGTACACGTAACAATTCATAATGAAGGTCAATCATGGCTTAGGCGTAGATTTAGCAAAGTTACGCGTAAACAGAAGTGATATACGCGTAGACGAAAGCTTATGCGTAGGATCCTAACTTACGCGTAAGAAATGTTACGCGTAGGAAAAGGAGACCTTATGCGTAGAGCTTACGCGTAGGCGTATAAAGACCTTACGCGTAAGGCTTACTCGTAAGAGTAGACCTTATGCGTAGAGATCACTGTTTACGCATATCCTTCACAGGATACGCGTAGTCCCATTGTAGAACCTTACGCGTAACAGTTACGCGTAAAATTTATCTTACGCATAACTTTCTACGCGTAAGGTGATCCTTATGCGTAGAGTAACAAGGACCTTGATTCTGAGTTTTTATGTGTCACACCCCCAAATTACCTGTTTTGCAGCGGAATGGAATTCCTGGGGATTGACTGTCATAGCATCACAATCACAGTTATATTGAACGACCTAAAGTGTCGTTTGGAAAACACATCGTTTGATTTAATAAAACAATCAGACTTTACAAAGTGTAGGTCCCAAATGAAAATCATCTTGTGCGGAAATAAGTTTGTTACAATTCAAACGATGTTTTAAAGTACATAAAACCCAAGTGAGACGCGTCGTCACCGCGACTCCATGATGTATCCAAATGCATGCCATGAAGTGAATGCCTTAGATACCTGAGATAAAACATGCTTAAAAAGGTCAACACAAAGGTTGAGTGAAATCCATAGGTTTAATTAATTCGTTTGAACACAATCATCGTAGTGTGAGTTAAATTGTTTCACACTCATCGTTGAAAACAAAACAGTATTTATTTCACTAAGTTCATGACACCAAAGCGTAAACATCGCACCAATAAAAATTGGTAATCATCGTTTCATCGCCGCCCTAATAGGTAAACTTGCCAATTTACCTTAATGATTCAAATATAGTGCGCTCGATTTCCCCTAACTGGGTCAATAAGAGCGGGAGTGTTAATTCCAATAGGCCTATTCACAATATTCGCGCTCACTCGCAAGTGACTAATGGTGCATGATGTAGGGACTTCAAACATGGCAAATACTTAGTGACAATAAAACATTCGGATATAGCATACAGTTCAAAGCATTTGTGTTCGATTAAAAATGTAGCATGTATCTCCCCCAAGAGTTTGTAAAACCGTTAAAAGAGTAAAAGTGGGGCTATGAACTCACTTGGACAATAATGCGATGGCAAAAGTGGATACACTGAAATGTAGCGTGAATCTCGAAAATGACCTATTATGAATGATATGATACGTAATGAGTTATGATGTAATGTTATGCATGCATTTCGTATGTTATTTATACCATTTGTGAGTTTTGGAAAACAATACTTATCGTCGAAAAATACTCTTTTGACGTCTTGACCATTCTTAAATTACTTTACAAGTATTTACGTCAAAATGTCATCCTACAATAGTTTCTTAATAATTTATTGCGAAATTATAACTTTTCGTCGTAAAATAATGTCGTTGGAAATTTCATGAAAGTGACAAAAATGGCTTCGAAAAGCTAGTCGTAAAATGGTGTACGTCGAACGTTAGGAAACGAACTCAACGGTTTTGAAACGCTTGTATCAAAATCTAGAAGTTTTAGTACATGAGTTTTCGTCATAGAGGTCTCGAACATAAAGATAATAGAGGTTAAATATGGTGATTTTGTCCAAAATGTTGTTTAAAAAGTGAGTTTCGGCAAAGTTTAAGCAACTATAAATAATTTGTTATAACTCCGCTATACAAACGGTTGGTCATTTTGAAAAATATGCTTGATGATCTCGATTTTATTAGAAGACATTTCGTTACAAAAAGTTCTACGTCATCGTTAAAAATAGCCTTCAATATGGTCGTTTTGTTTACCGTAACACTTGTCAACTAAAAATAATATAGTTTTCTTAACTAATAAAGTTACGGCAATTTTATGAAAACGTGTATATTTTAGTCGTTACAAATCCGTTTTCTACGTATTATACGTCCTTAGCTTCGTATCAAAGTATACTAATATATTTTTGATAAGTCGAAATAATTTATAAAGCTTAAGACTCGTTTTTGACTCGTACAAAACGAAAACAGTTTGCTGAAATTTCAGAAAATATATATTTCGTCGTCAAACTTGAAAAATTCATAACTTCTTCGTTATAGCTCCGTTTTAATCCGTTCAAGCGGCCACGGATTCGTTTTAAAGTATATTTTCTAATTATCTAGGCCAAAAATTCGTGTCTACTGTCGGATTTTTCAGAAATACAAAACAAGATCAGACCACTTTTTATACTTGTCGAAAATAGTTTTTCTCGTACTAAACCTATTCCAATCCCTTCAAAACAACTCCAAAGCTATTCTAATCCTACCATACACCTTCTTAGGGTGTCATGGGTTCCTAAACATCATCAAGACCAATATATAACAAGGGATAAATTATAGGATGACTTTTATATATAAAACTCTAAAAACAATGTAAAAATGGTATAAATAACAATAAGTCTTGCATGCTTGCTAAAAAAAAATGATGAAATACATATGAAATGATAAGGAAAGATGAAAAATGTAAATGATATGCTTACTAGTAAACTTGATGAGGTGATTAGAACAAGGATTAAACCTAAACACCATAGGTTTTTATTTCAAAACCTTTAATAAGAGTGAAACTAGAGTGTTTTAACTTGATCTTGAAAATTTTGATGATTTCCTTCTAACTCCTTATGTAGAACCGGTTTTGAAGAGGAAGACAAGAGAGAAAACAAGACTTTACTAACTTGTGAAATAATTGAGGTGAATGAAGTGTGAATTTTTGGTGAAGTATAGATCTATATAATCAAGAAAAGTTACCAACTTCAATAAATGCAAACCCACTCTAGTGAGTCACCCCCCCCCCCCTTGGACCGGCCAAGGGGTATGTATTTGCAATAATACATTTTTTTTTTATTTTATTTACTATGTATAATAATGTGTGTAAGTAAATGTAGGTAAGTACCAATATGTTGTAACTTGTATATATTTGTGAAATTAGGGTAGTGTTGACTTAAAAATAAATTTTAATGGATCAAAGTAATATATATTGAGGTCACAAAAATTGTAAAAATATATTTCTTGCATAATTTGAGTGATAATATAATTATCGTGTGGTTTTTAAGAAAAATGTCGTAATAATATAAATTTAACGATTTATATACAAAATAAATTTAAAACACTAGGTAAACTCAAAATATTATTTTTATAAACTAAATGTAAGTATAAAAATATATCGGGATCATTTTTGGAAGTATCGGATTAAATGATCAAAATAATAACTTACGCGATAGCGTTTATTTAATATGAAATTTACGCGTTTAAGGTGAAATGCAAAGTCATGAATGAACTAACATGATGCAAATGATGCTAATGAAGTGTAGACTAAACTTAGTCTATATGAAATGTTCGTGATGATATGATCATGAATTCGCCGCTAAACCATTAAGGTTACGCGAATTTGGAACACGCAAACCTAGTTTACGATAAATGATGAAATTGTGAAACGTGAATTGTTTTGAGAAATGACCTGAAAGTACGAGTTGTCACATTCGCCCATCCAAAAAGGAATTCAGTCCCTGAATTCAGTTCGTGTTGGTCTATCGAATTTTTGAGTTTATAATGAATATCGAGGAAAGAAGACATGAAGAGGTGTCGTTATGGTTATCGATGATTGAGAGTGTATAAAACATCATAGTAAAGAAAATATCGGATGAATCTCTCATAAGTAACACTTTGAATTGGAACATGTGAACATTTTGCTTGCACTAAGATTTATATATAACCGCTCCCAACATAACATGATCCCTCCAGAATTAGACATAGTTAGCTAGGCTATGTATAATTAAGGAACGATGACGTGACGTTCGGTTTAGTTGTTATAACTCTCAATGTTTACAAGGATTTAAACCGTGTCGTTAAAATGGTAGTTAAAGTAAAAGGAATTAAAATTCTCGGGAGTAATAACAAATCGGAAAGAAAATAAAGTACGATAGATGAGAATATTTTACAACGAGTGGTTTATCAAAAGTAGTACATCTTAAGTTATAAAGTTTCGGATATGATGAAAGACATAAACTTAGTACGACATAGTACATAAGGAGAAATAAGACTGTTAGTTTCCGAACTTCTTTAGTCTTCCGCGTCGTTGATACCTTGACGAGCTTCTCCTCCTCCTAACATGTATGCATTCCCATGAGCACCTTCAACTTGTTGACCTTGGTTTTGAGGACATTGATTCCGATAGTGTCCTTGCTCCCCACATCCGAAGCATGTGACTACGGCTTTACCTTTACAATCCCTGGCTAGATGTCCCGGTTTTTGGCATTTGTGGCACTTGGCAGGGCAAGGACCCGAGTGATGAAAATTACATCGATTACATAGTGGGTGTGTTCCAGCATACCCTCTGCCTCCTATTGGTGCAGCGACATAAACCATTCCCGCTTCTTGCCTTCTATTTTGTTGTTGATGACGGTTAGTGTTGCGGTTTTGGTTGTTGTTGTTATAACCTCCTTGGTCGTTTTCCCATTTCCTTTTGTTGTTGTTGATTTGGTTATCATCGTTGTTGTTGTTTTTTTGGTTATTGTTGTAGTTGGTGCGGTTGTTGGTATTGTTGTTACGGTTGGTGTTGGTGATGTTGCCCCTCTTTACTACTTGTGCCATGAGCTTTTGAGACACTCGAATAGATTCCTCAATCGTTTGCGGATCAAAGGAAGTCACGTCACCTTGAATAATCTCAGGAAGTCCTTCAATGAAAGCCTCCAGTAGCTTCTCATTATCCGAAACCATAGATGGGCATAACACGGTCAATTCTTGAAACCTTCGAATGTAAGTATCAATGTCATACCCAATAGTTACGAACTCATAGAATTCGGTCTCCAACTTCTTCACCTCCGTACGCGGACAAAACTTCTTTGTTACCAAACCTTTAAATTGCTCCCAAGTGAGCTTGAAAGCATTTTCCATTCCCATCGGCTGAGCATAAGAGTTCCACCACGACAATGCTCCATCAAGTAGGGTACTCGTAGCAAACTTGACCTTGCTATCATCCGGGCAATTACATAACAAAAACACGGACTCCAATTTCTCGAACCATCGAACCATGGCAGTGGCTCCTTCGGTACCTCTAAACTTCGTGGGATCTCCACTTTTGAAGTCCTTATACGAACAGCTTTTAACTCCGGACCCTCCTGCATTTCCTGCAGCAGCAGCAAGCCTAGCGGCTTCGGCTTCCCTCGCAATTCTAGCGGCTTCGGCAGTAGCCGCGGCCTCAGCAGCAGCAGCAGCCACCGTTTCCCTTTCAATCCTTAGAGCATCGGCTATGCTATCCCTCACCAACTTTTGAATAGCCGCTTGAGTCATTTCAGGTGTAGCTTTCTTCGGTGCCATATCTTCTTCAAAACAAGAGGAAATGTGAGACGTAGCAAAATCCCATGTTAAAAAATATGCGCTCTAAAGAGAGGTGATATGAGATAATAGATTTGAGGTTATGTTTCAAAAATGAATGATGGATTCCAAGAAGATGGGTTATGAGATGTCGTAAGTGCTTCAAATGTATAATGGTTTAGTGACTTAATGTGTTAATAACGTGTAACTCGACATGTTAGTGGTGAAACAAAGGAGTGAGAGTGACTTTGCCCTACTTAAAGGTTTATCTCGGCATTCGACGTTATCGGTGATGAATCAGCTGATATTAAATATGTGATAGGGAATGACAAAGCATTCACCACATTAAAGTATGAGGAAAGGATAATGGGATGGGTATTTAAGGGCATCCATGTGACAATCGATTTGAAATGAAAGTAAATAACTCGAAAAATGTACGTATAAATCGCATGCAAAGTGAACATGCACTTATGATGAAATGATGAGATGCTATGATGATGTAGTTATAGTCTAGGGTCAATGATGCAACCTAGTTCTCTATAACCAAAGCTCTGATGCCAATCTGTCACACCCCCAAATTACCTGTTTTGCAGCGGAATGGAATTCTTGGGGATTGACTGTCATAGCATCACAATCACAGTTATATTGAACGACCTAAAGTGTCGTTTGAAAAACACATTGTTTGATTTAATAAAACAATCAGAGTTTACAAAGTGTAGGTCCCAAATGAAAATCATCTTGTGCGGAAATAAGTTTGTTACAATTCAAACGATGTTTTAAAGTACATAAAACCCAAGTGAGACGCGTCGTCACCGCGACTCCATGATGTATCCAAATGCATGCCATGAAGTGAATGCCTTAGATACCTGAGATAAAACATGCTTAAAAAGGTCAACACAAAGGTTGAGTGAAATCCATAGGTTTAATTAATTCGTTTGAACACAATCATCGTAGTGTGAGTTAAATTGTTTCACACTCATCGTTGAAAACAAAACAGTATTTATTTCACTAAGTTCATGACACCAAAGCGTAAACATCGCACCAATAAAAATTGGTAATCATCGTTTCATCGCCGCCCTAATAGGTAAACTTGCCAATTTACCTTAATGATTCAAATATAGTGCGCTCGATTTCCCCTAACTGGGTCAATAAGAGCGGGAGTGTTAATTCCAATAGGCCTATTCACAATATTCGCGCTCACTCGCAAGTGACTAATGGTGCATGATGTAGGGACTTCAAACATGGCAAATACTTAGTGACAATAAAACATTCGGATATAGCATACAGTTCAAAGCATTTGTGTTCGATTAAAAATGTAGCATGTATCTCCCCCAAGAGTTTGTAAAACCGTTAAAAGAGTAAAAGTGGGGCTATGAACTCACTTGGACAATAATGCGATGGCAAAAGTGGATACACTGAAATGTAGCGTGAATCTCGAAAATGACCTATTATGAATGATATGATACGTAATGAGTTATGATGTAATGTTATGCATGCATTTCGTATGTTATTTATACCATTTGTGAGTTTTGGAAAACAATACTTATCGTCGAAAAATACTCTTTTGACGTCTTGACCATTCTTAAATTACTTTACAAGTATTTACGTCAAAATGTCATCCTACAATAGTTTCTTAATAATTTATTGCGAAATTATAACTTTTCGTCGTAAAATAATGTCGTTGGAAATTTCATGAAAGTGACAAAAATGGCTTCGAAAAGCTAGTCGTAAAATGGTGTACGTCGAACGTTAGGAAACGAACTCAACGGTTTTGAAACGCTTGTATCAAAATCTAGAAGTTTTAGTACATGAGTTTTCGTCATAGAGGTCTCGAACATAAAGATAATAGAGGTTAAATATGGTGATTTTGTCCAAAATGTTGTTTAAAAAGTGAGTTTCGGCAAAGTTTAAGCAACTATAAATAATTTGTTATAACTCCGCTATACAAACGGTTGGTCATTTTGAAAAATATGCTTGATGATCTCGATTTTATTAGAAGACATTTCGTTACAAAAAGTTCTACGTCATCGTTAAAAATAGCCTTCAATATGGTCGTTTTGTTTACCGTAACACTTGTCAACTAAAAATAATATAGTTTTCTTAACTAATAAAGTTACGGCAATTTTATGAAAACGTGTATATTTTAGTCGTTACAAATCCGTTTTCTACGTATTATACGTCCTTAGCTTCGTATCAAAGTATACTAATATATTTTTGATAAGTCGAAATAATTTATAAAGCTTAAGACTCGTTTTTGACTCGTACAAAACGAAAACAGTTTGCTGAAATTTCAGAAAATATATATTTCGTCGTCAAACTTGAAAAATTCATAACTTCTTCGTTATAGCTCCGTTTTAATCCGTTCAAGCGGCCACGGATTCGTTTTAAAGTATATTTTCTAATTATCTAGGCTAAAAATTCGTGTCTACTGTCGGATTTTTCAGAAATACAAAACAAGATCAGACCACTTTTTATACTTGTCGAAAATAGTTTTTCTCGTACTAAACCTATTCCAATCCCTTCAAAACAACTCCAAAGCTATTCTAATCCTACCATACACCTTCTTAGGGTGTCATGGGTTCCTAAACATCATCAAGACCAATATATAACAAGGGATAAATTATAGGATGACTTTTATATATAAAACTCTAAAAACAATGTAAAAATGGTATAAATAACAATAAGTCTTGCATGCTTGCTAAAAAAAAATGATGAAATACATATGAAATGATAAGGAAAGATGAAAAATGTAAATGATATGCTTACTAGTAAACTTGATGAGGTGATTAGAACAAGGATTAAACCTAAACACCATAGGTTTTTATTTCAAAACCTTTAATAAGAGTGAAACTAGAGTGTTTTAACTTGATCTTGAAAATTTTGATGATTTCCTTCTAACTCCTTATGTAGAACCGGTTTTGAAGAGGAAGACAAGAGAGAAAACAAGACTTTACTAACTTGTGAAATAATTGAGGTGAATGAAGTGTGAATTTTTGGTGAAGTATAGATCTATATAATCAAGAAAAGTTACCAACTTCAATAAATGCAAACCCACTCTAGTGAGTCACCCCCCCCCCCCCCTTGGACCGGCCAAGGGGTATGTATTTGCAATAATACATTTTTTTTTTATTTTATTTACTATGTATAATAATGTGTGTAAGTAAATGTAGGTAAGTACCAATATGTTGTAACTTGTATATATTTGTGAAATTAGGGTAGTGTTGACTTAAAAATAAATTTTAATGGATCAAAGTAATATATATTGAGGTCACAAAAATTGTAAAAATATATTTCTTGCATAATTTGAGTGATAATATAATTATCGTGTGGTTTTTAAGAAAAATGTCGTAATAATATAAATTTAACGATTTATATACAAAATAAATTTAAAACACTAGGTAAACTCAAAATATTATTTTTATAAACTAAATGTAAGTATAAAAATATATCGGGATCATTTTTGGAAGTATCGGATTAAATGATCAAAATAATAACTTACGCGATAGCGTTTATTTAATATGAAATTTACGCGTTTAAGGTGAAATGCAAAGTCATGAATGAACTAACATGATGCAAATGATGCTAATGAAGTGTAGACTAAACTTAGTCTATATGAAATGTTCGTGATGATATGATCATGAATTCGCCGCTAAACCATTAAGGTTACGCGAATTTGGAACACGCAAACCTAGTTTACGATAAATGATGAAATTGTGAAACGTGAATTGTTTTGAGAAATGACCTGAAAGTACGAGTTGTCACATTATGCGTAGCAAGCCTGAAATAAAATCATTATATCATCAATCTTAACACGTATATTCATTCTAAAACAGATTATGGCATGAAAGCTTGTTAAACATTTACGCGTAGAAAGTCATACGCGTAGGTCAAAACCCTAGAGTTTAAGAATTACGCGTATGATTTCTAACCATAGGATTTGCACCAAACGTTTTCTGGTAGGTCTTAGGTATTGTGAGAGTCTAATAACCAAGTTTTAACACCCAATTCTCAGTGAATCAAAAATACCCAAACTCAAGAACATTAAACCCTAATTCCTAATTCTGACTTAATTAGTGTTTCTGGGTTGTTATAGGGCCTGGATATCATTAATTCAACATGATATTAACTTCACAAAGCAACCTTTTTGACCAAACACAATCACATTTGAAAATACCCAAAACCACGCATAAACCCTAATTTTCAAAATCACTCAATTCGAGTTTCTGGGTTCGTTTTGAGGATAGAAAAAATATCATTGATGTTATTAAAACATTTTGACACTATCTTTTTAACCACAAACACATAAACAAGATTATGTGTTCATACGCATACGCGTAGAACACAAAATCAACCATAGTTTAAAATCTAACCGTTAATTTTCAAAACGATTTAAAACCATTGTTTGTAATCTTGTTAGGAACACAAAGACACTTACAAATTGAAGATCTGAAACACGGATTTCTTGAACGTTTTTTAAGCGTAGGATGAGATGGGTTTTAGCAATAAATGTGAAGAGTTAAGTTAGGTGGGATCTTTTATTGAAAAATACTTTCAGTTTTTGACAATTTTAGTCCCTCCACCTTTTCCATTTACATCCAATGCCATTTAACTTCCATTTTGGTTATCAAACAAAGATTTTTAAAAAAGAAACTTGACGACACTCCCCCTCGACTTAACAAATGATGAAAGGTTATAAATGTTAGTCCGAGGAGTGTTAGTTTAACCAGAAAATTTTATCACCATTGATAAAAGAAACAACCGGGATATGATAACATGCAAGTACACAGATGTTTTGAAACAGTTAAGTGATTAATTTTCTCCCCCTCAACACTTGATCAGAAAAATACTGAATTTTGAAAGATTATAGTGTTGATGGAAGAAATGTACTTGCCATGTTTGAAAGAAAAATTAGATTAGAAGAATATTTTTGTTGTTTTACCAGGTTTTATATTTTTGTATTTTGTTTTTGATAAATTATTTACAAAAGATATTTTGGTGTTTGACAGGTTTTTAAGACTGTTTTAGGAGGTCATTCAATTCCTCTTGAGTCAAACACCTCATACCAATCTGGTGGACCAACTCATTAAACCTAGCGGGAGGCAAGGCTTTGGTGAGAAGATCTGCCAATTGGTATTCTGTACCCACGAAGTATAATTCAACTGTACCCTGTTCCACGTGGTCCTTGATGAAATGATAGCGTAGATCGATGTGCTTTGATTTCGAGTGTTGAACTGAGTTGCACGAGATCGCAATGGCACTCCGATTGTCGCAGTACATCGGGATTCTGTCAAATACGTAACCATAGTCTTTGAGTTATGTTCTCATCCATATGACTTGAGCACAACACGCGGACATGGCTACATATTCTGATTCGGTTGATGACAGCGATGTACAATCCTGCTTCTTTGATTGCCAAGACACCAGTTTATCACCAAGAAATTGTAGTGCTCCTGAAGTACTTTTCCTTGAGTCTAAGCATCATGCGTGGTCAGCGTCTGAAAAAGCGATTAGTTCAAAACCAGAATCCTTCGGATACCAGATCCCCAAGTTAATGGTTCCCTTGATGTATCGAAGGATTCTTTTAGCCTCAGAGAGGTGGGTTTCAGTTGGTCGCGACTGATAACGGGAGCATAGATAAACGGCAAAGACAATATCAGGTCTGCTAGCTGTTAGATACATGAGAGACCCAATAATACTTCGGTATTTGGTAGGGTCAACTAATTTCCCATGTAAATCAGCGTCTAGCTTCTTGGTGTGAGTCATTGGTGTGGCATAAGTATCACAGGTTTTCATTCCAAATTTGTTTAACAATTCAAGGGCATATTTGGACTGACTCAAGAAAATACCACGGGGTGATTGATGAACTTGCAGTCCTAGAAAGAACGTAAGTTCACCCATCATGGACATTTCAAAAATTTTCTTCATTAGTTTTGCAAAAGCGATTGAAATTTTTTTATGTGTAGACCCAAAAATGATGTCATCCACGTAAATTTGAACAATTAAGATATGTGCCCCGTGATATTGTATAAAAAGAGTTGGGTCAACCGAACCTTTGGTGAAATTATTAGCAATGAGGAAAGATGATAGCTTATCGTACCATGCCCGAGGGGCTTGTTTGAGACCATAAAGAGCTTTGTTCAGTTTGTAGACATGGTTCGGGAACTCAGGATCAACGAATCCTTCTGGTTGGCTGACATAAACCGTTTCTTTCAGTTGTCCGTTGAGAAACGCAGTTTTGACATCCATCTGAAAGACCGTCATATTCATATGAGCCGCGAACGCGAGAAATATCCGAACAGCCTCAAGACGAGCAACCGGAGCAAAAGATTCTTCAAAGTCTATTCCCTCTTCCTGACGATAACCCTTAGCAACTAGACGTGACTTGTTTCGGATTACATTCCCTTCAACATCCAATTTGTTTTTCCAAATCCATTTGAGACCAATGACGTAGACCCCTGTTGGTCTTTCAACGAGTTCCCATACTTCAAGACGTTTGAATTGGTTGAGTTCTTCTTGCATGGATTCAATCCAGTTGTCTTTTGTCATTGCGTCTTTAATGTTTTTAGGCTCAGATTGGCAGACAGTGAGTGCATAAATGCAATGTTCACCATCTGTGTGAAGACGTTGTCTCGTAACGACTGGTTGATTCGGGTTGCCAATAATATTTGCCAGAGGATGGTCTTTTGTCCATCGATGTGTAGAGGGTTGATGTTGGTATACATTGTGCAGATTCTGAGGATTCAAATGGTTTGTTGATGATTCCGCGACATCAGGTGCAGCAGTGTCATTAGCAAACAGGTTAAAGAACGCATTTGGATCAAAATCTGCAGGTGGGGGTACTTCATTCAGAATATCATCAGCCGGTTCATCATTGTTGGAAGCGGTTTGTTCAACTGTTGTGGTGGAGTCAACTGGTGGTGCTTCTTCAACAGTAGTTGTTGTAGCAGGTGTATCAGGTATAGGAATATTATCAGGTTGTGCAGCGGAAACAGCGGATACACCTGGAGCACGTTCATCAATATCATCACTGAACAGAGGAGCAAATAACCTTTCCATTTGTTGACGAGTAAGCTGGGGGCTTTGTTCAGCTGATGATGGGGGTTGAGGGAAGTTTAAGCGGTTGTGACCGGGTTCTAAGCTGTTATACTCAGAAGCCATTTCCGTGAGTTCATCAAAATGAGCATGAATCGTTTCCATCACCTGTTTTGTACGACGATTCCAGATCCGGTAACCTTTAGAATTCTCACAATATCCAATAAAGACTCCAATGTCGGCTTTGGCTTTGAGCTTTCCAAAATCATCACGATCATTATTCGGATAGCAAAGGGATCCAAATACATGAAAGTGTTTGAGATTCGGTTTATGGTTGTGGACAAGCTCGAAAGGTGTTTTGTTGTGGCGTTTTGTGATCATAGAACGGTTTTGAGTATAGCATGCAGTAGATACAGCTTCTGCCCACAAGTAATCTGGAAGTTTAGCATTGATTAACATTGTTCTTGCAGCTTCCACTAACGTTCGGTTTCGTCTTTCAACATCACCGTTTTGTTCTGGTGTACGTGCAATAGATGTTTGATGCTGAATTCCCACTTTCTCATAAAATTCACGAAGGGTTTGGTTAACAAATTCAGTTCCTTTGTCTGTTCTTATTTGGCGGACGGTATTCCGGAGCTGAACTTGAATTTTCGTGAGAAAGGTGATGATCATTTGTGGAGCTTGGTCTTTGCTTCGAAGAAAGTAGACCCAAGTCCATCGTGAGTAGTCATCAACAATTACTAAAATGTAGCGTTTGCCATTGATCGTTTGCACGCGCATCGGGCCACACAAATCTATGTGAAGAAGATGAAGCACATGCTGAGAGCTGTGTTCCACCTTTGAAGGAAAATGAGCACGAGTGCTTTTCCCTTGTTCACATGCTGAGCAAAGGTGATCTTTTGAATACTGGAATTGTAGGAGACCTTCAACTAGTTTGTGTCGAGCAAGGTTGGTGATGGTTTCAAAGTTTAGATGTGAGAGATGACGGTGCCATAGCCATGATTTTGTTGATGTTGCCTTTGAAAGTAAGCAGATGGGAGATGAAGCAACCATGTCTTGCATAGAGATAGTGTAAAGACTAGAATTACGCGAGCCAGACATAAGGTCATTTCCTTGTAGATCACGAATGAAACAAGTTTTCTCCCTGAAAGCAACCTCCAAATCTCCATCACAAAACTGACCTACTGAAAACAGATTGTGACCGAGGCCTTCCACATAGTAAACCCTGCTAATTTCGATGTTCCCATTGATATAGTCTCCGTAGCCCATGATAGCTGCGAAGTGATCATTCCCGAATCTGACAGTGCCAATGAACTTTTCAATAAAGTTTGATAACAGTTTAAGGTTGCCTGTCATGTGTCGGGAACATCCGCTATCAACAATCCAGAGAATGATCTGTATCACCTGCATTACACACAGACGACACAGATGGAATAGAAGTAGATGTGGAACCCGAAATGTTAGAGGGTTCCGGAGCAGTGATATTAGACATACACACATTAATAACTTTAGGCATCCATTTAAATCCTAATGTGTTATATATCCATTTCTGCCATCTATAACTACTGTTTGCTTTAGTCTTTGTGAATGCACTAGGTGGTACTACATTCTTAGGAGGTGAAACTGGA
The DNA here is from genome assembly GCA_019973895.1 of Chrysanthemum seticuspe. NCBI lineage: Eukaryota > Viridiplantae > Streptophyta > Magnoliopsida > Asterales > Asteraceae > Chrysanthemum > Chrysanthemum seticuspe. The sequence continues at coordinate 92,089,548 of BPTQ01000004.1, read as the reverse complement.
GCTACAAGGACAGCAATGCATGCCTTAGAATCTAAAGAAGGCGGTCTACCAAGCACAAACTTAGAATGATTAGTGGGCCTAGGATTCCGTAAACGAGAGATTATAGCTTTAGCAAGACATTTGTCATGACAATCAGAATTCATACTTTTACGACAAATAACACAAGGTGCATCAGACTGAATATCAAAAGTACTTAAAGGTTTAGCATTCGTTACATCACTATTTCTATTACATTTGCCAGACGCAATATCTATAGTGGAAGCAACGTGAGTCTTATTCATAGTCCTAGGGTGTTCTTCTACTTTAGCATTCCTTATTGATCTTTTCTTAGGTCGCAACTTCCTATTCTTCGATTGAGTGCTCCTAGGCTGTGAAGTGCGGACGTTTGGAAAAGACGCAACTATTCCTGTTTCAGTAGAAGGAAGCACGTTAGCAACTTGTGATTTGGCAGTAGGGATTCTAGGTGCACGATTACTAAGTGTTACTGGTGCTAATCTCTTAATGATGGTTGGCGGAAGTTGTTCATACTTTCCTAACATTTCTCTTAACTTAGAGATAGTGTGAATCAAATCTTGATTTTCGGAACGAATATTACCAGCAAAATTCATGACTTCTCTAGTGTGAGCAAGATAGTGATCAAGTTCGTTTGATGCTTCATGTCGAGTCTTATTGAGTAAATCAAATATGACACCATATTCCTGTTTAACTTTTAAAAGTTCTTGTTCATATTTTGAGATTTGACTTTTCAAAGACCCGTTTTGATCATCCAGTTGCTCAAGTTTAGGATCAAAAGATTTTGCACGCAACTGAGCGATTTTCTTTTGAAAACCAAGTTGTTGATTGTGAATATCTTTTTCACACCAATTAAGACGACGTTTTGCATTGTAAAGTTCGTTAAGTGATCGTTCATTTTTAGCTTTTAAAGACTCGATCTGAAGCACATTATCAGTATTCTCAACAGTTACCACAGAGTCAACATTATCAGCAGAGATATAATTAGATGCATGTGGCAAAGAATAGAATAACACAACATTATGGATATCAGCACAGATAACATCTTTTCAAGAGTCGATCAACATCTTTTCTCAACATTTTCTTTTTACGTTTAGTATTAGAAATAGATGTTTCAGTTTTCTCGAAAACGACCTTCATCACTCCAAGTTCCTTATGAAAGTCCCGTTCCCAAGACAATGCACAAATTTTCAAATTCTTAACATTTGGTAAAAGATTTTTCTGAAAAATGTCTCTTTGTTCTCGCGCCAGAGGCGATTGAAAGTGTTGCACTTTGATTTCAGAATGATATTCTATCTCATGTTCTAAAGTTTTGAGGTCAGCCATGAAAATATCAAAATATCTAAGAATTTTGCGATTTTTAGGTTTTGAGTTTACTTCACTGATGGAAGGTAAAGGACCATAAATTTGTGCATAATCTGGTTGGGGATTAACATTAGAAGACTCAGGTGTTTTGATGATAACCCTTGGTGTGTTAGAAGAATCCTTTGGTGTGACAAAAGTGACCTGTTTTAAATAATTAAAAGGTTTGTTGTAAACAACAGTTTTTAATTTTGATCGACTCTCATCTTCTGCATCTAATTCCTCTTGACGATGATATTCAACAACACTCATAACAGAATTATCAATTTTATATTCTGCACTGGAAACTTCAGGATTTGGTTTGAATGTTTTGGTTGAAAGCTTTGGTTTGTAATCAGCAAGATTTGGTCCATATCCTTTTGGATCGGGTTTTAAGGAAAACTTTTCAATAGCAGTTACTGACTCACCATGTTTGTAAACAACAGTTTTAAACTCTTTAAGTTTGCGTTGCAAGCCGATAATTTCTTCAAGATGATTATCTATTCGGTTCGTGGAATGATTTTTGTATGCAGAGAACTGTTTTTGACAAGTTAACAACTCAGCCTTAGCTTTTTGATTTTCCAAGGTGAGAGCGTTAATTTGATTTTTATGTTCATGTTTCAGTTGTTCTATCTCAGACAACAAAGAATTCTTCGAAGCGGCTAGATCACGCATCTGTCTCTCTAAATATTTTTCGTTTTGATGAGATTTAGTAAAGGCTGCTTCAAAACCTTTTTCACGTTTTTCTTGAGTTTTGAAAAAGTTGAGTTGCTTTTGTAAACATTCAAAATCCTTGGTTAACAGTGCATTTTTACTTTTTAAGTTCTTGTTTAATGCACAACATTCTTCAATTTGGGATTGCTGGTATTTAAGTAACAGAGCAAGATCTGGATGTGGCAAAAGTTCAGCTTGTTCAACAGAAGTCACAACATGATAATTATTTAGATCCTCAAGTATAACCACGGAGTCAATTTGATTATCAAAGGAAACCATAAGGTCATCTTGATCGTCAAATGTAACTACAAGGTCTATTTGAAAATCGTCGGAATGAGATGTAAGTGACTCATTTTGAATAGTCTGAGCCTTGCCGAATTCAGATGTTGGCGGAGATATTAGATCAGAGATAAATATGGTTTGTTCGGGTACCTGAGACAAGCCATCAGTGTCATACACTGGGCCTGTGTCACTCATGTGTAACTCATGCATATTAGCCATCAACATAACTGCTGCATTGGCCTGCAAGTCCTCCATATCATCATCTGAGTCTGCATTAGCCATAAAACTCTGTTCTTTGTCTGTGAGAGATCCACCAACTTCATCCTTAAGAGCTAAAAGAAGAGCCTCTTTGAAATAAGCACTGCCCCTAGTCCTCGGCTTTGGGCATGCATTAGCCAGGTGTCCCTTCTCATTGCAGTTGTAGCATCGAAGACCATTCAACCCATTCTGAGCATTTCCCTGTTCCACCACTGGAGCTCTGTTGTTATTCCGACCCACAACATTAAACCCTTGACCACCGCCCATCTGACGACCATAGCTACGATTCTGAACTTCAACTCGTCCATTGTTTACAACAGCCTGATTTAGTGTGTTAGATGAGGAACGAATACGATTGTTGGATTTGTTGGTATAACGGCCAAAAGCATTAGCAATCATAACAAATCCTTGTTGCAATGCATCGAACGGATCGATGTCCTCATTAGCTTCACTGACAATTGGTTGAGCATTGTTGTTGTTGTATGGAACCAGTTGATTTTGTTGAGATTGTTGCTGTGAATGATTGTTTTGTGTGACAGAGGCAGTTGGTTGAGTTGCTTGTTGAGGAGGATAACTTTGTTGAGCATATAAGGCAAGTTGTTGATTTTCCGGATGTGTAGGTGGAGCAATTTGAGCACGGAGAATCCTTTCCCGATCAACTTCCTTTTCATGAGGCTTCAAGTAATCGTACAACAATCCATATGTAGAATGATGCATATTCTTCGCTTGACGGAGAAAAATGATATACTTCTCCCATTCAGGACCAAGACTACTCAGGAACTTAGTATTTACTGCAATTCTTGGCATAATGATGTTGTGTTTATCCAAATCATTGATGATGTCTGAAAATCTATGATGATAAGACTCTAGTGTCTCTCCAGGTTCAATCATGAAGTGTTCATAAGCCAAGTAAATTTTGGATTCCAAATCCTCCTGATTGAGTACAGATCCTTCCACATTTCCTTTGCAGTCTTTTGAGCATCAACACTTCGAAGAATTAGGTTAGGTAATCCTAAAAGGATATATTGCATTGCAAGCTCATCAGCTTCATAGTGTAGAAGTTCTGTTTGATTTAAATCTGCAATAGTAGCAATGTTTGTTTGTTCATCTCTTGGTGGAATAGCATTAGGATCTCCGGGTACAATGACAGTAGGCATCTCAAATGGACCTTCCAAGATAACCTTCTTTAAGAACTTTCCATGTGGCTTCTTCAGATCACAAAACCTAAAGAACCTTATCACCCATTGATCGTAGTTTCCTGGAGTGAGCATTGGAGGTCTATCAAGTGATCCAGCCTCATGAATTGATTGTTGGCTGCTTAAAGCTTCACACATCTTTGCAAACCAAGTGGGTTCCTTCATAGTGTTCCTTGATGGATGTTGATTGAAGTCATTTGTGTAGGGTTGAACTTGAAGACTTGGCGGTGTTTGAACCATTTGTGGTGGAGGAATTGCTCCAAGTTGTGGAGTATGTTGTTGATTAAATTGTTGTTGATAAATTGCTTGTTGTTGATTCCATTGTTGATGTTGTGGACTTAGTTGTTGTTGTCGTTGAGAATAAGTGTAAGGGAAATAGTTAGAGTATGGTGGTTGTGACATGTTGAAAACTTGTGTTGGTAAAAATGGATCTTTGTAGTCGAATGAACCTTTGTTGATGAAGTGTCCTTAGGCGTAGAAATCACAAGAAACCAAGTGGAACTTATGCGTAAAAACACCAAAGTTACGCGTAACAAAGAGAGTTACGCGTAGTTTTAGCTTACGCGTAAGTATGGAAAAGACGCTAAAGTTAGGCGTAGACACAGAGTTGGGCGTAGAAAGTTAGGCGTAGGATTATCTTATGCGTAAGACTAGGCTTAGGCGTAAGATGAATCTTATGCGTAGGATTTCTACGCGTAAGCTTTATGCTTATGCGTAAGATTAGGGTTTTGCCCAAATGATCTTTTACGCTATCACAGTGTAAAAGATATCCAAAGTCGACGTATTTTCAGGCTTATCCAAGCAAGAAAACACGGAGTAAACCACGAAACTGAAGATCAAACCACGGATAAAGTTACGCGTAAGATTAGGGTTTTGATACGCGTAATCTTACTCGTAAAAATGATTATGCCCAAATTTGTTTCTAAACCAGATTTTTGTTATGGAATAGCGTTAATAGTACCAAAATAACACAAAAGTGTGAACCTTGATGAACCAAAACAGCTAAACGGGTTACGCGTAGAACTTCACCCACGAACAAAAACAAGCTTAAAAACTTAGATCCACGCGTAAAGGTTGAAACTTTTTGCCAAAAACAAGTATTTTAACACCTTAAAACGTTGAAAGTACAAGAATCTTGGATTAAAAAGTGTAAAAAACAAGTTTTTAAGCGAACCAAAGTAGTATGTTATTCTACGCGTAGGACCAAAACCCACTTCAAGAAATAACGATTCACCCAACTAGTAGGCGATTGATACCACTGATAGGTCACTAGATTTACAACACAAGCTTACTAGAAAGAGATTAAGGCGATTGAACAATATCCAAACACACACACACGTGTTAATATGAGACGGTTATGCGTAGGAGTATATGAAAGGAAATAACTTGAACAATCAACCTTCAAATGAAGGTTTACAAGAGTATTTATAGGCAAGGAGCTAGGGCAACACTCCCACTCCTTCCCTTTTCCTTATTGGACATGAGCCTAAGCTTATGGGCCTTCTACATAAGCTTGACCTTAAACAAACATAAAGGCCATAATAAGCTACCAATTACATATGAGTAACTAACACTTGATTTAAGGTTTAGGAGTGATTCCAACACTCAGGGTGTGTATTATCATCTATAGATGTTGCAACCGGTTCATCAATCCTAGTAGGATGACTTACCTCAGTGCCATCATCATAAGATGTCACTCTCCCTTCATCATTGGGACTTATTTGTGAGTCAAAGAAATTTTTGTGATTTAAATCTTTAGGCACATAAGTTTCAACAAAAGGTTTTGACAAAGAATTTTTCATTTTGAAGGGAAAAACAGTTTCATAAAATTTGACATCTCTGGAATAAAAAATATTTTTTGTTTCTAAGCTCAAGAGTTTGTAACCTTTTTTCTCATTTGAATAGCCAATAAAGACACTTTTTTCAGACCTACTACCAAATTTATCAGAGATGTTGAGAATGGTGGCATAGCATAAGCAACCAAAGACTCTAAGGAGAGAGAGTGAAGGGTCATGCCCATACACAAGGAAGAAGGGAGACTTGCCAGACAACACAGAAGAGGGTAACCTGTTTATGACATAAGCAGCAGTTAGAACATATTCAGGCCAAAGATATAGAGGTAATTCCCCCTGAAACATAAGGGATCTAGCCACATTAAGGAGATGCCTATGTTTCCTTTCTGCAATACCATTTTGTTGAGGTGTGTAAACACAAGAGGTTTGATGTAAAATTCCCTTTTCATGAAAGAAGTGTTGAAGTTTGTTATTGACAAATTCTGTCCCGTTATCACTTCTGAATATCTTAACAATGTGTTCAAATTGATTTGATAGCATACAAGTAAAGTTAACAATGGAAACATAAACATCATCCTTTCCCTTAAGCATATAAACCCAGACTGCCCTAAAATAGTCATCAACAATGGTCAAAAAATATTTGTAACCATCTCCGCTAGTGACTTTATATGGTCCCCATACATCTAGATGAACAAGTTGACCAATTTTAGTTGATTTATGTTCACTTAAAGGAAATGGTTCCCTGGTTTGTTTAGCTTTATTGCAAGTATCACAAAGATGATCAGATTCAGAGGTTTCATCAAGATTAAGTGTGGACTTAAGTATATGTAGGACTTGGTCAGAGGGATGACCAAGTCTTTGATGCCAGAGATTTCTAGAAACATGACAAACATAAATGCAGTTATTAGAAGCAATCTTACATGTGGAATCAATATCAAACATATATAACCCATTGCATTGTTTACCAATCCCCACAATCCTTTTTTGATGTAAATTCTGTATATAGCAAATAGATTCATTAAAGCCAACAAACATTTTATTGTCTCTAGAAATCTTATGAACAGACAGCAGACTGACATTGTACTCAGGAACAACCAGAACATCAAAAAGAGTTAGGTCATTATTGACCTTTAAATCACCAATTTTAGTAATTAAGGCCTGAGTACCATTGGGATGACCAACGGTTAGACCAAGATTTGAAATGTCAACAACATTAATTAAAATTTTTGTAGAAACAGTCATGTGCTGATTTGCACCAGAGTCAACAATCCAACCAAGACTTATGTTTCCAGATAAGGTTTTAGTGTTGTTGTTAAAGAATTTATCAAAGTTTATGTTAAACTTGACACTGCCATTAAAGAAGGTTCCTGAAAAAATTTTACCTGCTACGTTGGCATTAGCAGAAGACACATTGTTGTCATTAAGCAGACTCATAAGTCTGGAGAGCTGTTCATTAGACAAAGAGACAGGAGAGTTGCTAGCTCCATTATTAGTGGAAGGATTAGTGTCAACAGAAACATTGCTACTGCTGAAGGGTTTGGAATTAAAATTCCTTTTAACATATCCAGCAAGATAACCAACCAGATCATAACATCTATCAACATTGTGACCAGGTTTTTTGCAGTTAGTACATTTGAGATTCATGTTTGGTCCTCTGTTATTTGAGCTGTTACCAGCATTAAAACCAGAATTTTTAAAGTTGTAGTTGTTAAATCCTTTTTTGTTATCAAAAAATTTTCCACCATCAGAAGTTTTTGCAGCAAAAGCTATAGCATTAGGTTTAGCAGAGCTATTCCCAGATGAAACATTTCTGTGAGATTCTTCTTCAGAGACAACAGAGAAAGCAGTTTTGACATTAGGCAAAGGATCTCTGGTTAAAATATTGCTTTTGATGGGAACATAGGAGTCATCAAGACCCATAAGAAATTGCATTAACTTGATTAGCTGATTGTGTTTTTCAAAATGTTTTGCAGCCTCACAAGTGCAAGGAGGCAAGCTAGTCATACAATCAACTTGTTTCCATAAAGAGTTAAGGTTGTTATAGTAATCAGCAAGAGAGGACCCACTTTGACTAAGAGAGTTTATATTTTTATGCAAATTAAAGACAGCCGAACCATCAACCTTATCATAGGTATCTTTAAGGTCATTCCACATTTCATAAGCAGTTTTAGCATATATAGCACCAGAAAATAGTTCAGGGCTGAGAGAGTTAAGAATCCAAGTAACCACAACAGAGGTACAAGTATCCCATTGATTAGCAAGACTAGGGTTCGAATCATCTCTTATGCAAGTACCATCAATAAACCCTAACTTATTATGGTTCCTTAAGGCTAAGGTCATGGCCATATTCCATATTTTGTAATTTCCAGTTCCAGTGAGTTTGATGGTAATAATGGGTGTACCATTTGTGTTATTGGGGTGTAAATACAAAGCATCACCAAAGGTTAAGCTTTTCTCAGTGGAAGAACCACCACTACCAATATTATCATCACCAATAGCCATAGTACAAGCAATAAGATAGACAGATATGATAAGATAGACAGATATGATAAGATAGACAGAGAACAGACAGAAATAAAGACAAGTGCAGATAGACAGATAAAGAAATAAATAAGACTTTGTAATTAAGAAACAACAAGCACCAAGCCTGTGAACTGGGGTAAACCAGAGCAGGTATTCATACCACTCAGAGGTGGCAGATCAAGATGTTAGTTTACCCGTTTGCACCCACAAAGACTTAAGTACTGTTTGTTTGAAGAAGAGATTAGACTTAGACTTACAGAGCAATATGCAGCAGAAAGAACAAATCACAATAAGAAATAACCAGTGATTATGCCAATAGCAATAACCACAAACCACCAAGTTGTTGCTGAAGAGATGTCCCCAAGTTTCCACAAAGAAACCCTTGGATGAAGAATCAATAATGATTATGAGCCTGAAGCTCTGATACCATGTACGAAAGTATCAACAACAACAAGTAAACATAAGAACTTTTATTCAAACCTAAGCCTCAATAGTCGGCTTAGATTATATCAACAATAGTATCCAAAATGTTACAAGATTAGATTAATGTCAATGAGACAATAATCATACAAATACAAAGAAGAGACAAGATCAGTGAAATGATCAAAGAGAAGAGAAGAGTGTCTGAGAAATGACTGCACACTCCAGTGTTGATAACCCTAGATTAAGGGACTTATTAAATAGGAGATTAAGTTACACTAAGACCCCTCTAACGGCTATAAATGACTCATCAGCAGAAATGAGAATAGCTTCAGCAGAAACGAACATCTTGGAACTTTAAACCTTTTATTCTTTGTTCATGATTAACCCTTGTAATAACCCTGCACTGAACATAACTTGAAAGCCATTAGCAATTGATAGAATGACATGTTTGCCACATATTAATACCCCAAAATTTAACAAAACCAGTGCTAAAAGTGAACATGTGCACAAGTAAGTAGGGTTCGTGTTAACCTGAATAAGCCCTAGTATAACATAAAAAGAATAAGAAAAATGGGTAAACTTTTTGATAGCAAGGAAATACATGAAGAAAAAAGATCTCTCATGCCGGTAGTACTTGTGTAGACTTTTGGCGAGGACATGTCTTCGCTAAAAGACTGAATAACCAGTGCAGGCTTTTGGCGAGGACATGTCCTCGCCAAAAGGCTGAATTGATATAATTAGTTTAGACTTTTGGCGAGGACTTGTCCTTATCAAAACTGTAATTACTTAACGTTAATTACTTAATTAATCTAACTTTTGGCGAGGACATGTCTTCGCCAAAAGTGAGAATCCGGGTTAACTGGGTTAACCAATCCTAACAATGATTTTAACCCGTATAATCCGACATATTGGAGCTCGGGTAATTTTGACAGCCTACCGAAAAGTACTAATGTACACATGTGACCTTACTAGTTTTGTTATGCTTTTCTTTTGTGTTATGCATGTATAAAACGTTTAGTTATTTAGTGTAGATTAATGTCTGATTTATCTTATGCATCTATTATAAAGTTCTGCCACACATAGGCGAAGCTTTTATGGGACAAAGAGTGGTTATGGCCCCTCAAAAAATTTGTTATTTAGTGTATTTCTTATTGATTTTCATTCATGTAGTAAAATAATTATTTTACAGTTTGGCCCTTACACATTGTAAGAATTAACTTTTCGGCCCTCCTACAATAAAATGCCAAGCTGCGCCGTTACTACCACACATTATATATATGCTCCATGTTTGTTGCCGTTGCAATGCGTCGTACCCAGTTAGGTTAGTTTGTGTCCAATTTGACTTTTATAAGTCTGTTTTCTTTAACTTTGACTTTAATTTTTTTATTTTTTTATTTTTTTATTTTTTTATTTTTTTGTTTTATAAATTTGATGCAAAATATATTAATGGATTAGATTTAAATGTATTTTATTGGTATATTTTTTTTCAAGTATTATACAAAATAAAAAAAATATTTAAGGTAAAAGTTTAAAGAAAAAAAGATTTCAAAAAGTCAAATTAAACACTTATTTTAGAATGAAATAAATATATTTTTTTTTTCAAATTATAATGCATAATCCTAAAATTGGTCAAATGTTTCATGATAGCAAACAGCTTCGTCCATTTTTCCTTATTGAGTTGTTTTAAAATAGTTGTCCACCACTAAAAATAGAAGTTATAATTCTTTATATTTACCGTATCGCCTCAAATCGAAACTATTATTTACAAATTTAAATGAAACGTTTGATAATTGTCAAAGGATAAAACTATTTTTTTTGTAGATTTTACAAAAATCAAAGTAGTAATAAATGTTTTCTTTTTAAATGTATCTTTTTCGTTGATGGACAATAATTTTGAGACAGATAAAGTTGAATTAGCTTTTATATATGCAATATCTAGATACACGTAATGTTAATAATTCTACACTGAGATGCTACTAAAGTTAGTGGCACCTTTTACTTAAGATGTTACTTAAGATGTTACTTAAGTTTAGTGACAAATTTTACTTAAGTTTTCTTGTTAGGTGGAGTTTGAAGAGTATTCTTGGTTCATTGTTTGTCTATATAAACCATGCTACTAGAACACTTAAACGCACATCATGGCTTCCTTTGCAACACAAGCACCTCTTGCACCCCAAACCACCACTAAACCATTAACTTCTTCTTTCACCACAACTTCCCCAATCATCTCTTCCTGGCCACTTTTCTCAAAGAAATGTTCCCTTAACAACTCACTAAAACACAAAGTCTCATGCAATGCTGACAACTCCTTTGATCGTCGCAACGTTCTTCTCGGTCTAGGTGGTCTAGCTGGAGCCGTGAACCTAAGTTCTATTCCGTCAAGTGCGGCTGCACCACTAGCCGCACCTGATATCTCCAAATGTGGGACCAAATCTCTCTCCGGGTTTCAACTAGGAGAGAGTACTCCTACTGGCGGGGACTGTTGCCCGCCGGACTCTAGTCAAATCTTGGACTTCCAGTTCCCAAAGAACCAGGCGTTCAAGATTAGGCCAGCTGCTCATTTGCTAAGCCCAAAGTACATTGCTAAGTTCAACCTTGCTATCAAACGCATGAAGGAGCTTCCTGAAGATGATCCACGTAACTTCTTACAACAAGCTCGTATTCATTGTGCGTACTGCAATGGTGCTTACACTCAGTCTTCGAGCGGGTTTCCTGACATCGAAATCCAAATTCATAACTCGTGGCTGTTCTTTCCTTTCCACCGTTGGTACCTTTACTTTTATGAAAGGATACTAGGGAGTTTGATCAATGATCCAACGTTTGCTTTGCCATTCTGGAACTGGGATACTCCTGCTGGAATGACAATTCCTAGATATTTTAAGGACCCGAAATCAGCTCTTTTCGATTCCAAAAGAAATCAAGCTCACTTGAATGCAGTTGTTGATCTCGGTTATGATGGCGCAGATAAGAACACCACGGATATCGAAAAGGTCAAGAACAATCTCGGTATCATGTACCGATATATGGTGACAAACGCCACTGACCCTGAAGGCTTTTTCGGAAAACCTTATCGTGCTGGAAGTTCCTCTGCAGGTAGTGGGTCAATCGAGCAAAACCCACACGTACCTGTTCACAGGTGGGTGGGTGACCCCAGAGAGAAAAACGGCGAAAACCTTGGAAACTTCTACTCTGCGGGTCGTGACACTCTCTTTTACTGTCACCATTCCAACGTAGACAGAATGTGGTCATTGTGGAAAATGATGGGAGGAAAACATGTAGATATCAATGATCCAGATTATCTTAACACCTCCTTCGTTTTCTATGATGAAAACAAGAATCTTGTTCGAGTGTACGTTAAGGACAGCTTGCTTACGAAAAAGCTAGGGTACGACTACCAGAGAGTAGATGTACCCTGGCTTAAAAGCAAGCCAGTCCCACGTGCACCAAGGTCCGGTATTGCCAGAAAACTTGCTGGGACAGTAAAACAATCAAATGATGTTAGCTTCCCCGTGAAGCTCGACAAGATCATGAAGGTTTTGGTGCCAAGGCCAAAGAAATCGAGAAGCAAGAAGGAAAAGGAGGATCGAGAGGAACTTTTGATCATTGATGGAATCACTTATGATTCTGAGAAGTACGTCAAGTTTGATGTGTATGTGAATGACGAGGACGACAAAGAAGCTAGTTCACCTGATCAGTCTGAGTTCGTTGGTAGTTTTGCACAGTTGCCACACAAGCACAAGGGTAAGATGGAGAGCAAGGCTAGCTTTCGTGCTGGACTTACCGAGCTCTTGGAAGACCTCGAGGCTGATGATGATGACAATGTGTTGGTCACGCTTGTTCCAAAGTCCGGGTGCGAAGACATCACCCTTGATAACATTTTCATTGTCTTCGCTTAACCTTACCATGTGACTATGTGTTGGTTCACTGATCATGTTTAAGTGCTGTTCTTGCTATTGTCCTTAGTGATTATCATTAGTATGTGGTTGTGCTAACCCTTGATTGGTGTTAAGGGTATGTGTTTGTAGCTTGTAAGTCTAGGTTTGAGTCGATCCGAGTTCTTGTCATGCCATGTCTCGGATCAAAAATAAAGTCCTTGTGTAGTTGTGTTCGAGTCTTAGACTCTTTGTCATGTGCTGATGAGGGGTTTTCACCCCCAAGTAGTGTTTAATCTAATCTACATTAAGTTCTTGTGTCCCGATCTCATATATGATCATTTCAACCATTCAGAACTTTTAAGAAGTTGGTCAATTAAACAACAAAAGAGTAGGTGTGTGAAACCAACCTACTTACATATAATTCAAATGGATTTCAGGTTCATTCAAGTCAAAAAGACTTGGCAACAATATAACTCTGGGATTGATACAACAATAATAACGATACCAACATATTAACTTTAGGATAATGCCTATATTTTGATCTATTATCCAAAATCCAAATTATGGGATCACATTCTTTAAAGACTAATGATACATAGCAAATAATACATGGACTAGTTGTGTTTAAAAAGAAAACCGTAGGCAAAGATTAGAAACTAGTAACTGAAAGAACAATGCATGTTTTGCATTAACAACATATCTCTGCATTTACGATCTTGCAAATCAATACCCCTCCCTCGTTTGGCACCAACAGAACATGATGGCGCATGGGACGATGAAGGCAAAGGCCAAGACAACGGCGCCATCACGAATCCCTCAAACCACCACCAAAACCGCCACCCAGCGGTTGATCCAACCAACCCCGCCACCCACCAACAACAACCCCGACCTCCGCCCTTTTTTCTCCCGCATGTCAGCGTCCATCACCCAAATCTTCTCTCAGCGGCGCCCATGGTTTGAACTCATTGACCGTTCAACTTTTTCTCGACCAGACACCCTCAAAGAAGCCATGTCTCGTGTAAGAAAAAATTTAACCTACTTTCGTGTTAATTACACCGCAATTATTGTCTTAGTGGCTGCATTTTCTCTTCTTTCACATCCCTTTATTCTTTTCTTCCTTGCATGTCTTTTATGGGCGTGGTTGTTTTTGTACGTATTTCGTACTCCTGATCAACCGGTTAACATGTTTGATAGGACATTTAATGACCGTGAAACGTTAGGAATATTGATCATTTCAACAATTTTTATTATATTTTTGACGGGATTGGGCGCCCTTATGATATCTTCTGTTGTGGTTGGATTTGGGATTACATGTGTTCATGGAGCGTTTAGGGTTCCACAAGAGGTGTTTGTGGATGATCAAGAGCCGATAAATATTGGGATCCTTTCATACATTACTGCAACCGCTGCATCTGGTGTTGTTGCCGCTACTCCCACTTTGCAACGCGTTTGATGAGCAAGTTAAAGGGCGCCGTGTTTGAGATGGCTTACTAAGACTCGTTATATGTTTCATTTAAATGCAATATTCAGATAAACAACCTTGAATTGGCCACACCAACCTTCTAAATGAGATGGCTTTACCCGTTTTGAGTATGGGCGAAGACGAGCCCAAACCTTATAGATTAGTCGGCCAAAATGTCAGAAATCAAATCACGATTATCCAAAAAAAAAAAAAAAAAAAAAAAAAAAACATGATAAACAATTCTAATAAGCAATCGAAATTAACAACCTCGTCCGAGAGGTTTGATACCTAGCTATTGCATGTAGCATGATGATTTCTCAATGTAAATACTCCGTATACTGGTTATGCGTGATATTAAGTACGTGCATTTGGCTTTTGGGGAATTTATTGTGGTTTGGTTAAACTAGATATGTTGAAACATGTCTTCATATTCTTAGCCATATGAAATGTGAATAAGCCCATGAAATGAAAATGATAACTCTTCTCAAATGAATAAACATTCTCGAATGTTGTTGTTGTTGGTTTTTCTGTTCGAAAAATAGACTGAAACCTATAATGTCTATAAAGATAACTTCATGTGAATGAAATTGTTTAACTTTGCAGAATAATAAGATACATTGTTCATATATGTATCCATTTGTATTCTGTCGAGTATCTATCTTCAATTCATCTTGTTACGTTTTGGTCACATAGGTTGATAGATACGTATAAAGTTGAGAGCTAAAGCATAAATTGCACAAAATCATTGGGCTAAAGATTGGTCCTAGCCCAGCCTGGAAAGCCCGATCTTGGGTTGGTTGGCCCCAAGTAGTGGCTGCATATCTGTCAAGCCCAGCCTGGAAAGCCCGATCTTGGGTTGGTTGGCCCCAAGTAGTGGCTGCATATCTGTCAATCTGTCATACCGTCATAGTGTCATACGAATAATATTGTTAGGTATCATCTCAGCATTTGGGATGAGTTATCCATACCCTCCCATAGGGAGGGTATGCAATCATTAGATGCATCATCAACTTGTACGGTGTGCATCGCGAGTTATACGATTTGACTAAAAGCTCTTGATGTGACAATGGGTTGAGTTATTAGGACCCCTCCTAGTTTTTTATTAGGACCCCCCCCCTATTTTTTTTTTTTTTTTTTTTTTTTTTTTTTTTTTTTTTTATATCAAAAAACTATAAACCTGAAAATGCGGAACTGTAAATATAAAGTTTAATAAGCCAAACGCTTAAAACTGTCAGAAATACGGAACAGAAACTGACAAAACTGCGTTGTGCTGGAAAAATAAGGGGACAAATGGAATATTCCCTATGGATGTGACTTCATAGGGAGGGTTCCAATAGTAGGACCCGTGACGATATAGGGAGGGTATGTATAGTGTAGTACTATTCCCACCCTCCATACTAAGGAGGGTTTGTACTTTTGATTCATTTTGTCCCCCATTTGTTTCAGTACAATACAGTTTTTTGTCAGTTTCTGTTCCGTAATTTTGACAATTTTAAACGTTTAACTTATTAAACTTTATATTTCATGTTCCGCATTTTTAGGTTTATAGTTTTTTTTATATAAACAAAATTATAAAAATAAAAAAAAAAATAAAAAAAAAAAGCAAAAAAGTAGGGGGGTGGGAATATAAGAAATAGGGAGGGTATGAATATCTTGTCCCTTTCTGCATATGACACCAGTTTTGGCTATGACACTAAAACACCCTTCTCTAACATAACACTAGTTCTCTGGTGGCGTCGTGCATATACATATATTTTTTTCATTTTTTTAAATAAAAAAAATATATTTAACTAAAATTTAATTTCATTTATAAAAAACACATTACATAAAATAAAAAAAATGACATCAAATTAAAATAGTACATTAAATAAAAAAAATATACGTTAAATAAAAATTACATATAAAAATAAAAGTAAACTATTTCTTGAGAATAATACAAGGTTCGGATTTGTTTTTTTTCCCGCCTCGACGATAGATTGGAAAATAACGATACATTGAAAAAATAATACAATTTAATGATTAACGTTCAATAAAAATGAAAATAACAATACGTTATGGCCGAAATTTTGTTGTGTGCCACTGTATTAATCAAAAGACATTAACGTAAACTAATATAGCTTAGTTTTATGCATTTTTGCAAAAGTAATATAGTCCAAATACTAAATCTAATGTAATCAAGTTTGACATTGTGACATATTCTTCAATTTGTCAAGTGTGGCTATTACCCACAAGGCAACAAGTAATAAATTTAGACACACACTCACTTTCGTACCTATCCCAAGAAACTCATCTTCATCTTCTTCGGTCATCATCCTCACTCAACCATATCATACCTACAAGCACCCACTTCCAAATTTTCATGGTTTATAATCCATCCTCATCAAAACCATTTTCACATCTACAAAACACTTCCATATACAACACTCTTTTCTTTTTTTGTTTTAATAACCGAATCACAAACATGGGTCCACATTAAAACACACACACACACAAAAAAGGAAAATGGCGTGAGCTGGTGGCAACACTTTGAAGTGTTCGTACATTATGTCGAATGAGCTCCCTCCATCCATGTATATTTACAAACCCTATATGAGGCTATCATTGCTATGATGACAACACTTTGGAGCCTCTTAACACTTTGGAGCCTCTCGTTGTAACCTTGATTTCATTTATCGAATGATAACTTTTAAAACGTCTCATATAGAGTCATTCATTATAACTTGTAACTTTGCTTCTATGAAGTCACACCCCCGATTACCTTTCTGCTGCGATGATTTGGGAGTGTTACAGATTGGCATCAGAGACAAGGTTATAGCGAACTAGGTTGCATTAGTAGGCCTAGACTACAACTGAAAACCAAAAATAACTTTTAAAGCAACGGAAATATTACTAGTATAACTGAGCTGAGTATTTCAAAATTTATTTAACCTCGGTTGAACATAGATTGATCACCTATGTTCAACTTAAGGACAGTGGGACATAGCCTGATCACCTATGTTTGACTTAGAGATGAATTTTGAGATACTGGGAGTAGTTATAATAGAGTTATGTTTAGATTGATTTACTACTTGATTTCTGAGAGTCTCAAAATTTTATGTGTATATGGTATGTGCAAAAACACATACCATTTCTTTACCAAAATAGACCCAAAATAACCAAAAAAAGCCGTTTATGTCTAATATTTGTTGGTTTCTTGAGTTTATACATGTGCAGGTACGGATATGACAAAACAGACAAAAGAAAACCAAAACTGAAGAAAACCGAGCACGAGAATGAGAAGAAAGCAAAAGCCGATGCCAGGATGCTATTGTATGGGATTTTGATGCTCAAAAAGTCAAATTACGGAGTTCTGGACATGTTCGGGGAATTTTCACTTATTTACCCTCACTTTCCCACATTTACACTTTACACCCTTTAACTTTCACAAAATTCCAATTTTCACCCTAATCTTTCCCATATTACCAATCCACCCCTCAACTTTCCTATATTTACCCTTATACCCCTCATTTACCAATTTACCATATTTACCTTTACCTTTTTCCAAATTACACCATGGGTCCTTGGATTTTTACAAGTTAACATTAATGAGTCTTTATATGTATATTTGAATACAAAAGATAAAAAAACCAAGTCCATAAAACAAACCTAATCCAAATCTACTACTACCCCCATTTACACCTTTTAGCCCAAAACCAGCCCATCCAATACTATCTTATGAACCCTCTTTCCCACCTTTTGAACCTCCAACTTAAACCGTGACCCTTCATTACATAATCCCTTTGAACCCCCCTTCTCCTTAATTATCCCAGTCAAACGTGAACCTTCCTTAGTCAAACTCGAATAAATAAATCTCCCATATACACAAGCGCGCCAAAGAGGGATAAAAACCCAAATCTACTGTTTATCTTCTCAAATTAACTCTTACCCTGCACACCCAAAAATTACCCGTACATTAAATGATTCTTCTAGAAGCCTGACATGTCAGAAGGTGTGATAATTACCCGTACATTAAGTGACTCTTCTAGATTCTTAGTGTTATTTAGAACTTATCTGCAATTTTTCATAATTTTCCAAGTCCATTTACTAATTTTATGCATTTAAAAAACAGTTTTTAAAAATCAATTTTCTTAGGTTTAGAAAAATCAAAAAGTCATAAAAAAATATTTTTCCATATTTTCCTAGTTAAAATAGTATTTTCTAGACATTTAATTAGTTTAAATTAGTTTTAAATTCATAGAAAATATAGAGAAAGTCAGAAAAATATAATTCCAGTTTTGAAAATTAATTTTAGTTAACTTAGATTTCTAAAAAATAGTTTTGTAATTTTATTGTATGTTTACATAATTTTTAGCTTTTTAAATCTATTTTAAAAGTTTAAAATTAGTTTTTAATTCAAATAAAATCAAGAAAAACTAAAAAAATTAGTTTTAAATTTCAAATAATTTTTAAATAATCTTATTAGCTGTAGAAAAATATTACTTCACTTTTAGGGGTTAAATTATATTAGTTTGCATTTTAATTTACGTTTTAACAATTACGTTATTTGCGTTTTTAGTTATAATTTGCGTAATTAGTTATAATTACTTGTTTGCATCATAGATTCAGTAGTTTTAATTGCCTTTTATTATAATTCATTTCCCCGTAGTTTAGAAATCACTCAAAATCCTTTTTACCCATTCAAATCCCGAATTACGCGACGTGAGTTGTTAACTCCATTCATCCCTCGCTAGGAACGATCCGGGGATTCAAACCTAATACGTTTGAGTTTCCCAATACTAAATTTTTTTATAATTGGTTTTCCTAAATCAATTTTTGGCGCCGCTGCCGGGGAGGGCATGTAGTGAGTTTCCGATTCCGTCTCGATTCGCGTGCATTTGAAGATCCTTCCCCGAGTGAAGTTATCCTTGATTTTGTAAATATATCCTTTTCAAAAACCCAAAAAAAAAAACATCTAAAAAACCAAAACATTCTTTCTAGAGTGTTTAAAAAACCATAAAAAAAAAAAAAAAAAACAACAACAACAACAAAAGAAATCGAAACGTCAATTGTTACGTCGACTCACCTTGAAGGTACAACCTATACACGGGGTATAAGGAAGTCTTGACATTAAATTGCAGACTGAAAAAAGATCCACTCTTCTTTCCCGCTCCGCTGTGCGTACCTTTGAGAGCTACCGAGCACGGATTGACGGGACCGTTACCAAAAATATTGTGTTTTCAAAGTTTTCATATAAAAACCCAAAAAGATTTTCCTTTTCAAAATTTGTGTTCTATTTATGTTTACTTTTATCAAAAACCCAAAAATAATCTTCTTTACCCTCTGAACCGTCAATTCTTTTCTCGTAACCCTCTTATCCGTATAATTCTTCAATGTCTTCGTCTTATCAACTCATTTGCATATGGTGCGGAGGACTCGAATATGGTGGGACTTGTCCCGGTTGTAGCAATGGAAATTCGAGAACCGAGTTTGTTTACAACCAAAATCCCTACAATGAGACAACCGATTTCCTTAACCAACCTCCGTACTATGAGACGGAGACATATTCTTGTGAGTACTGTGGAGGTCCTCACCAAGGTTTTCAATGTCAAGCTCAGTTTAACAACTCAACCTTTGGTTATGAACCTTATCCATATACTTCAGCAAACCCGTCACAACAATAATACTGTCGTGAGTATTGTGGAGGTCCGCACGTTAATTCCGATTGTCAAATGCAGAACCCGCTTGTTTATGAGCATGTTCCTTGTAACAATTATGACTATTCTTATGACCCACCTCCGCAATACCAAGAAATTCAACCACAACTTCCGCAAATTTCTCAAGAATTTCAAAGATGTCTTAAAATACTCGAAGAATTTGTTAATAAACATGCTCAAGAAGAAGATCCTCATCAGAAAACTTATGGTGAATTACTCGCTGAAGAACAAGCCGCTAAAGTGAGTTCCCAATATTGGAAACCTCTCGTTTACGACTATGATGACGATTCTGATGAGGAATATATGCTTCCGAGTGGCAATCCCACTCCCGTGGAGGAAGTTAAAGAAGGTAAGAGCATGGGAGAATTGTTGGCGGAGGAGAATGTAAAGAGTCTACTTGCTATATATGATACCAAGAAAGACGAAAACCCAGAAGGAAATAGTATTGAAGAATTGTTAGCAGAGGAGAATATGATATGTCTAAGAGCTATAAATGACGAAAGTGCTCTTCCATTAAAAGATATTATCTCTCAACTTCCTCAATCTATTGCTATCCCATCTATCTTATCTATTGTTGAACCCGTTGACTCTCTCATAATGGGGGATGCGCATCTTAGTACCATTCCGGAAACGGAACCGTCTAGTGTTGAGATCCTTGTTCCAGTCCCAAGTGAGTCCGAGGTTATTGATGATATTTGTGATGAGCCTTCTCTTGTTATTTTGAGCGATCATGTTGAGATGTTCTCTGATTATGAAACCGATTCTTATGGAGACATCGATTTTGTCGACGATTTACCTTCTGAGCACATTCACATATAAGAAGTAAATGATTTTGAGCCAGAAGTTGAAGAGATTGAGCCCGATGATATTCAGATCGAGGATGAAGCATTACGTGAAACATTGTTAAATGTTCATCTTCTCATTTCCAAGATTGAAGCCCTAAACGATAATTCAAGTTCGCCTCCTATCTCCGTTAAAGATAGCGACTTCTTACCCGAGCTTGAAATTTTCCGATTTGATGAAGAGTTTAGTTGCAGTCCCACTATTACAGATGTTTATCCTCCGATTTATGAGCGGTTCTACTTTGATGTTGATGTGAGCAAAGCGATGAATGATATTTCAGATAATCCGACAAATGACTCACTCATTGAGGAAGCTATTGATGACTTGATACCACTGGGTATTGAGGATGCTCTGATTGATCCCGAGAGGGATATGGTTGTTCTTGATGGTTTTCTTGACTCTCCTCTCTCTGATGAGTCCACCATTACTTATCCCGTTGAGCCGATGTGTGAAGACAAGATTTTTAAACCCGGGATATGCATTGATGAGTTTTGTGTTAAAATCATTTTCCGAGATAAGGATCCTCCGATGGACGCCTTCATTTGTGATCCTATACATCTTATGCCTTACCATGAACTCCCGTCTTCTTTGGAGTCTTCTCTTATCTATCCATCATCCCTTCGTCCGCCCGCTAAACCGCCGGATGATGGATCATTCTTTGATATGCCTTATGTGAGTTTGGGGGGAGTTATCCGTTATGTGCTTATGCCCGACACTTTCTTCTCCACCCAACCCACCCAGTCTCATTCTTTCGGGAATGAGGACACCGTCTTTGACCCTGGTATCTCTACCGTTTTCTTCCCTAAGGACAAATGAATTCGGGGACGAGTCAGTCTATCGACTCGGTGATCAAAAACAGTAGCGCTTCGTGGGAGGCACCCCATGCTTATCTCTATCTTCTTTCTATTTTCTTTTAATAAGTGACATGAAGGGGTTAGCCTCTTCGATTTCTCGTGTTTGGTTATTTGTGATGTTTTTGTCTAGGATTTTCCCGATATGAAGACTCTCGTGCTCGAAGTTTGTCTTTTCTCCACTCGAGTTTCATGATCGATGCTAATGGAAATCCGATATCCTAATCTTATCGACTAACGTTTATATTTTAGCATACTTAATAAACGGATTTTAGATTTTCGTTTATACCCTTGCCTTTAAACATTGAGGACAATGTTTCGTTTTAGTCTGGGGTAGGTAATCTTTGATTTGATTTGACTGCACTTGCTTATTTTTTGCCGTGTACTCTCGCAACCCCGTTTTTCCTTAAAAAATGAAAAAATTGTGCAAAAATAAGAAAATTTAAAATTTTTATAAGGTTTTGCTAGTTTTATGAAGTCTTTGCTAGTCTCTTAGAAGTTACTTTAAATATGCGTTTTCTTAAAAAAGTCTTTGCTAATTGCTTAGACAAGAGGCTATAAAATGCGATTTAGCTCAAAAGGCCAAGAATTTGCAAGCTTCCCTAAGTGATTTTAAATATGCGAAGCTTTGAAAAGATTTGCTAGTGTCTAATAAGTGACTTTAAAAATGCGAGACTTGAGATTATTTGACGAAGAATTAGCTAAGTTAATATATGTTTTGACACCTTGTTGACTTTCCGCTGATGAGAGTAGGAATAGAATTCTGACTTAACCTGGCGTGTTGAATTTGCGGAGATCGAGGAATGATAGAGTTACTTATAAGTTTAGATGCTAAGCGTGGAGTAGATGGTTCTCTTTAGAGCTCATCGAAGGTACTTGTTGCTTTTTGCTCCCACAAAATTGTCTCACCCCATATCTGTCTAATAAATAATGAAAGATGTTAAGTTTTTGACGATAGTTAGTTCTTTATCTTCTTTAGAGAATCCTTGCCCATGAGAGTTGGTTACACATTGAGGTACTGTCAGTGTTGCGGTATAAAAGCCGTGGGATTCGAAGTTTGGCAAAAATTAACATGAAATAAAGCCCAAATGTATTAAAGTGAAAAATCAAAAGCCATAAAAGTTTTCTATGTCTGACGGTACCCCCGTTGGCATGGACTTCAAAAAGGTGGAGGAAAATTCCAAAGTCATAATAAGACTTCTGATAAAACGGTAATCCCGTTGAATTAGTGGTTGAATAGACCGAGGGCCTAATTGCAAATGTGCTGAAATAAGTGTTAAGCCAAACTTTGAATCCGAGAGATATCTAAATAAAGCCTCTGTCTCTGGACTCGTAGATGAGTTGTTTCGGTCGCCATAATAAGGATATCTCTCTAAATCGTGTTAAATGAGGACCTTGATGTGGACCTCATTCTTGTATGCAACGGTTTTCGAGGGAAGATGGAAAACTAATTAGCGTCTTAACTTCATATCTTTATCTGAATAAAACTTATCGAAACGAGAAATCATGAAGAAATTCATTTCTCACCAAAAATAAAATAAATAGAGGAAAATAGGAAAATGGGAGCAAGAGGTAATTACACAAGTAACTTCCATGGGTAGTGTTAGCATCTAAAGTCGTATTTAACAATGATTTCGATTTTACGCTTAGTTTGGGGACTTGCGAAAAATCAGGGACGATGTATTCTATCCGTATGGTCACTCCTCGCTGAGTTGTGTTTCCTACTCCGTGATCCTAAAATGTCGTTTGAAAAATGTTGGAGTTATCAATTGACATGAAAGTTCAACAAACCGTCACTCATAATCGGAATGTGCTTAATCGTAATATCTATATGTGAAATAAAAGATAAACGGGGCGTTTTTAGAATTAAGGGTTTCTTAATCTCTTTTGAGGAATCTTTGCTACTTTTCAGAGGTTTAGTAAAAAGAGGTTGAAATTCTTGGTTTTAGAAGCGTGAGTTGATGACATTGCGTGAGGACACGACAATCTTCTAGTCTGGGGTATTTTGGTATGTGCAAAAACACATACCATTTCTTTACGAAAATAACCAAGAAAGAGCCGTTTATGTCTAATATTTGTTGGTTTCTTGAGTTTATGCATGTGCAGTTACGTATATGACAAAACAGACAAAAGAAAACCAAAACCGAAGAAAACCGAGCACGAGAATGGGAAGAAAGCAAAAGCCGATGCCGGGATGCTATTGTATGGGATTTGGATGCTCAAAAAGTCAAATTACGGAGTTCTGGACATGTTCGGGGAATTTTTACTTATTTACCCTCACTTTCCCACATTTACACTTTACACCCTTTAACTTTCACAAAATTCCAATTTTCACCCTCATCTTTCCCATATTACCAATCTACCCCTCAACTTTCCCATATTTACCCTCATTTACCAATTTACCATATTTACCTTTACCTTTTTCCAAATTCCACCATGGGTCCTTGGATTTTTACAAGTTAACATTAATGAGTCTTTATATGTATATTTGAATACAAAAGATAAAAAAACCAAGTCCATAAAATAAACCAAATCCAAATCTGCTACTACCCCCATTTACACCTTTTAGCCCAAAACCAGCCCATCCAATACTATCTTATGAACCCCCTTTCCCACCTTTTGAACCTCCAACTTAAACCGTGACCCTTCATTACATAATCCCTTTGAACCCCCCTTCTCCTTAATTATCCCAGTCAAACGTGAACCTTCCTCAGTCAAACTTGAATAAATAAATCTCCCAGATACACAAGCGTGCCAAAGAGGGATAAAAACCCAAATCTACTATTTATCTTCTCAAATTAACTCTTACCCTGCACACCCAAAAATTACCCGTACATTAAGTGATTCTTTTAGAAGCCTGACATGTCAGAAGGTGTGATAACACACAAGGATCGCCAAGTTGTCCCTTTGGAGCAACTTGATTGGCCAAAACACCTCACCAAAGTAATCTGACGGCTGTGATGTAGAAGGTGATGCAAGGGTAGATCAATGGATGAGTTTGATAGTACCAGAAGCTTCTGATGGATGCCCTAAGCTCCTGTGTAGTCTATATAAAGACCCAATCCTTCACAGATTGATTTCTTCCAATTTCTCAAGTATTTAGAGGAATTTTGATCATTTATGTTTCTGTCATTTTAAATGTTTTAAATAGTTGATTTAGATGTAATTCCATTTTTAATGTTGTAATATCCTTTAAATGAATGCAAATTCTGTTTTTCATTTAAACTTCATTTGTCACTTTGAATTGAGATCAAGTTGCTGTGTTAATAAGTTTCAAATTCCTGTTCATTGTAACTCATTTAAGCTTTTATAAGCTTATGTGAATTTCCATTGCTGTTAATTGTTTTAATTTCAAGTTTTTCAACAAAGTCGACATAAGTCAACCTGAGTCAAAGTTTAAAAGTCAAACGAGTTCATGGTAATTCCTGGTTTTCATCTGTTTTATGATTAAGTTTTTGTGTTCAGTTGTTCAAATCAATTAAGTTCTGTCAATTCTGGAAGTTACATGTGCATTTTGAGATTTTAAAGGAGTGTTTGGATTTGTTATAATTTTCTGTTTCTAGGGCATTTGGCCATTCAAATCTGAGTTAGAATAGTTTGAAAACTGTTTTAAAAGCTTCCTCAATCAAGTTTCAAAGTGTGATATAGAAATAGGTGATTTCCATTGTTTTTCTTAAAACTGTCATCAGTCATTAAACTGTCCGAAAAAGTGATTTTAGGCAGTTTTGGTTTAGCTTTTTAAGTAATTTTGAGATGTCATAAAAAATTTTAAAAATTAAAAATAGTTTTTTCATAAGTTGATTTCACATTTCACAAAAGGAAAAAAATCAAAAAAATGTTTTAAATAGGCTGTAAAGGATTTTAAGTTGGCGGTTTGGTTGATTTTTCTGTCCTACATCAGTTTTCATGCTGACCAAACAGGTGAATTCAAAGCTTATCTTCTGCTTATTGAATTGCTCCTTTTGACTGATATTTGCTTCTTAGCATAGCCTTAGTATAATGATTAGATGGTATAGCTTATTAAGTCACTTAGTGCTAATTTTCCCCGTTTTTTTAAGTCTGCAAAAGTAGTAAATGCTCCTTATGTTGCTGCTAGCTGTTAGTCCAAAACAACCTCAACTAGCTCCCTTATTAAAAGTTTTTCTTGCTCATATTAGCTTCATATCATCTGAATTTGGTTCCTATATGTTCTCTTGCTGGTAGGCCTTGCTGTTTTAAGTTTTTAGACACTAGTTTTTAGCTTAAGTAGATTCTAATTTAGCTTAAAATAGGACACTATGTAGCTGTTTCATACCTTTTTCTCAAGCTTCCCACAAGTTGTAGACAACTCCTCTTAAGCTAATTTTTGGTCTATAGAATCTTTGCCAGATGGTCTTGATCCTCTAATCTGAAATTTCCCATAAGCTCTTGTGCACAAGTCTATAGATCAGCTCTAAGTAGGCTATCAGGACTGTTTGGATAATTGTTTTAGATTTGTACTTTCAGCTTTAGCCTATGCTTATTTGGTCACTTTCTATTGCATTAGCTTGTTTTGAGTTGGTTTAGGCTTATTTTATCTTAATGTAGCTTCTGGTAGAGTAAGTGTAGCTTATAGCTTATTCTCTTTAGCTTTTTCATAGCTGTTTCATAGCAAGTAGCATAATCTGAGTTCTCTAGTAGCTTTTAATAATTTTCACATATTCTTAGTGTTATTTAGAACGTATCTGAAATTTTTCATAATTTTCCATGTCCATTTACTAGTTTTATGCATTTAAAAATAGTTTTTAGCATTTTTAATTAGCTTTTAATTGAAATAAATCAGAAAATAGTCACAAAAATATAAAATCAATTTTATGTGGTTTAGAAAAATAAAAAAGTCATAAAAATATTTTTCCAGATTTTCCTAGTTAAAATAGTATTTTCTAGACATTTAATTAATTTTAATTAGTTTTAAATTCATAGAAAATGTAGAAAAAGTCAGAAAAATATAATTCCAGTTTTGAAAATTATTTTTAGTTAACTTAGATTTTTGAAAAATAGTTTTGTAATTTTCTTGTAAGTTTTCATAATTTTTAGCTTTTTAAATCTATTTTAAAAGTTCAAAATTAGTTTTTAATTCAAATAAAATCAATAAAAACCAAAAAATTAGTTTTAAATTTCAAATAATTTTTAAATAATCTTCTTATCTGTATAAAAATATTAGTTCACTTTTAGGGGTTAAATTATATTAGTTTTCATTTTAATTTACGTTTTAATAATTACGTTATTTGCGTTTTTAGTTATAATTTGCATAATTAGTTATAATTACTTGTTTGCATTATAGATTCAGTAGTTTTAATTGCCTTTTATTATAATTCCTTTCCCCGTAGTTTAAAAATCACTCAAAATCCTTTTAACCCATTCAAATCTCGAATTACGCGACGTGAGTTGTTAACTCCATTCATCCCTCGCTAGGAACGATCCGGGGATTCAAACCTAATACGTTTGAGTTTCCAATACTACAAGTTCTTATAATTGGTTTTCCTAAATCAATTTTTGGCGCCGCTGCCGGGGAGGGCATGTAGTGAGTTTCCGATTCCGTCTCGATTCGCGTGCATTTGAAGATCCTTCCCCGAGTGAAGTTATCCTTGATTTTGTAAATATATCCTTTTCAAAAACCAAAAAAAAAGCATCAAAAAAACCAAAACATTCTTCCTAGAGTGTTTACAAAACCATAAAAAAAAAAAAAACAACAAAAGAAATAGAAACGTCAATTGTTACGTCGGCTCACCTTGAAGGTACAACCTATACACGGGGTATAAGGAAGTCTTGACATTAAATTGCAGACTAAAGAAAGATCCACTCTTCTTTCCTGCTCCGCTGCGCGTACTTTTAAGAGCTACCGAGCACCGATTGACGGGACGGTTACCAAAAATATTGTGTTTTCAAAGTTTTCATATAAAAGCCTAAAAAGATTTCCCTTTTCAAAATTTGTTTTCTATTTATGTTTACTTTTATCAAAAACCCAAAAATAATCTTCTTTACCCTCTGAACCATCAATTCTTTTCTCGTAACCTTCTTATCCGTATAATTCTTCAATGTCTTCGTCTGATCAACTCATTTGCATATGGTGCGGAGGACCCGAATATGGTGGGACTTGTCCTGGTTGTAGCAATGGAAATTCGAGAATCGAGTTTGTTTACAACCAAAATCCCTACAATGTGACAACCGATTTCCTTAACCAACCTCCGTACTATGAGACGGAGACATATTCTTGTGAGTACTGTGGAGGTCCTCACCAAGGTTTTAAATGTCAAGCTCAATTTAACAACTCAACCTTTGGTTATGAACCTTATCCATATACTTCAGCAAACCCGTCACAACAATCATACTGTTGTGAGTATTGTAGAGGTCCGCACGTTAATTCCGATTGTCAAATGCAGAACCCGCTTGTTTACGAGCAAGTTCCTTGTAACAATTATGACTATTCTTATGACCCACCTCCACAATACCAAGAAATTCAACCACAACTTCCCTAACTTTCTCAAGAATTTCAAAGATGTCTTAAAATACTCGAAGAATTTGTTAATAAACATGCTCAAGAAGAAGATCCTCATCAGAAAACTTATGGTAAATTACTCGCTGAAAAACAAGCCGCTAAAGTGAGTTCCCAATATTGGAAACCTCTCGTTTATGACTATGATGACGATTCTGATGAGGAATATATGCTTCCGAGTGGCAATCCCACTCCCGTGGAGGAAGTTAAAGAAGGTAAGAGCATGGGAGAATTGTTGGCGGAGGAGAATGCAAAGAATCTACTTGCTATATATGATACCAAGAAAGACGAAAACCCAGAAGGAAAGAGTATTGAAGAATTGTTAGCAGAGGAGAATATGAAATGTCTAAGAGCTATAAATGACGAAAGTGCTCTTCCATTAAAAGATATTATCTCTCAACTTCCTCAATCTATTGCTATCCCATCTATCTTATCTATTGTTGAACCCGTTGACTCTCTCATAATGGGCGATGTGCATCTTAGTACCATTCCGGAAATGGAACCGTCTAGTGTTGAGATCCTTGTTCCAATCCCAAGTGAGTCTGAGGTTATTGATGATATTTGTGATGAGCCTTCTCTTGTTATTTCGAGCGATCATATTGCGATATTCTCTGATTCCGATACCGATTCTTATGGAGACATCGATTTTGTCGATGATTTACCTTCTGAGCATGTTCACATAGAAGAAGTAAATGATTTTGAGCCAGAAGTTGAAGAGATTGAGCCCGATGATATTCAGATCGAGGATGAAGCATTACGTGAAACATTGTTAAATGTTCATCTTCTCATTTCCAAGATTGAAGCCCTGAACGATAATTCAAGTTCGCCTCCTATCTCCGTTAAAGATAGCGACTTCTTACCTGAGCTTGAAATTTTCTGATTTGATGAAGTGTTTAGTGGCAGTCCCACTATTACAGATGTTTATCCTCCGATTTTTGAGCGTATCTACATTGATGTTGATGTGAGCAAAGCGATGAATGATATTTAAGATAATTCAACAAATGACTCGCTCATTGAGGATGCTATTGATGACTTGATACTACCGGGTATTAAGGATGCTGTGATTGATCCCGAGATGGATATGGTTGTTCTTGATGGTTTTCTTGACTCTCTTCTCTCTGATGAGTCCACCATTACTTATCCCGTTGAGCCGATGTGTGAAGACAAGATTTTTAAACCCGGGATATGCATTGATGAGTTTTTTGTTAAAAACATTTTCCGAGATAAGGATCCTCCGATGGATGCCTTCATTTGTGAGCCTATACATCTTATGCCTTACCATGAACTCCCGTCTTCTTTGGAGTCTTGTCTTATCTATCCATCATCCCTTCGTCCGCCCGCTAAACCGCCAGATGATGGATCATTCTTTGATATGCCTTATGTGAGTTTGGGGGGAGTTATCCGTTATGTGCTTATGCCCGACACTTTCTTCTCCACCAAACCCACCCAGTCTCATTCTTTCAGGAATGAGGAAACCGTCTTTGACCCTGGTATCTCTACCGTTTTATTCCCCAAGGACAAATGAATTCGGGGACGAGTCAGGCTAGCGACTCGGTGATCAAAAACAGTAGCGCTTCGTGGGAGGCACCCCATGCTTATCTCTATCTTCTTTCTATTTTCTTCTAATAAGTGACGTGAAGGGGTTAGCCTCTTCCATTTCTCGTGTTTGGTTGTTTGTGATGTTTTTGTCTAGGATTTTCCCGATATGAAGACTCTCATGCTCGAAGTTTGTCTTTTCTCCACTCGAGTTTCATGATCGATGCTAATGGAAATCCGATATCCTAATCTTATTGACTAACGTTTATCTTTTAGCATACTTAATAAACGGCTTTTAGATTTTCGTTGATACCCTTGCCTTTAAACATTGATGACAATGTTTCGTTTTAGTCTGGGGTGGGTAGTCTTCGATTTGATTTGACCGCATGATTCCGATAAAAAAATCAATAATAAGAAGTTGTGTAGTATGTGGGTAACTCAAACGTGTTAGGTTTGAGCACCGAGATCGTTCCGAACGAGGGTTGAATGGAATTTCCAACTCACGTCGCGATTTTTGTGATTTGAATGAGAGAAGGGAATAATATGATGCTTTCTAAACTACGGGAAAAGGAAAGTAAATGGAAATAAAATCTATGGGGAAAACCTAAGAATTATGGCAAACTACGCAATTCTACACTAAAATGCAAATACGGGATTAAAACGAAACGCGAATAAAATGCAACTACGTCTATTCTAAATCCTAAAAATAACCTAAAATTACTTTTATACTAAAAGAGATATTAGAAAACTATTTATGAATTAAAACTATTTTTAAGGATTTTTCTTGATTTTTTTAGAATTAAAAACTAATTTTTAACTATTTAAAACTAAATGAAAATACTAAAAATTATTAAAATAAAGGGGAAAAATATGAAACTATTTTTATAAAATCTAAAATACCATAAGAGAATTTTCAAAACTTATTTTTTTATTTTTATGATTATGTTTCTATTTTCTACTAATTTAAAACTATTTTAATCTAATTTAAATTGTGAAAAATACCAAATAAAAGGGGAAAAATAAGGAAAAATATTTTTTATTCTTTTTATAATTTTCTTAAACTGGGAAAATTGAAAAATTATTTTTTGGAACTTTTTCTTAATTATTTGCAATAAAAGCTATTTAAAAAGGATTAAAAACTAGTTTTAAATTAGAAAAATACTAAACAGTGACCAAAAATTATGAAAATCTGAGGAAAATTCTAAAATGTTATTCTAAAGCTATGAAAAATATAAAAACATGGGCTTATGTGGGGAATATAGAGCTGCAGTGTAACTGATATGAAAATAAGCACTTATGAATAAGCAAATAAGCTCTAAATTGCTCCAACTGATAACAGAAGCTAAAATATCCTATAACTACTCTAAAGCAACTTATTAAAACTACTCCTAATACCTAATAAGCAATTTACCTAGATATAAGCAATCTGCTCTTTAAGCAAAATAGGCTACTGTCCCTACTGTTTAAGCAGTTGCACCAACTTATCCAATAAGCTAAAGTGAAAACTAAAAGTGTGGGACTCAAGCCCACCTAGCAGAGATACTATATCTAAAGTTACAGCTAATAAGGACTAAGGGTGAAGGAATTAGAGATCAAAAAATTAAAGGCTGTATGAACATGAGGCTACTGATGTGCAGCAAAACAGATGGTAAAAAGGGCTAGTTGAAGGCCTAAATAAGCTACTTTATAAGCTCCTAAGGTGAATCTGAAAGCTGAACTTACTAAATCTAAGCTAGAGTCTATCTATGGGATACAAAACTAAGCAATCTCTACAACTATATTAAGCTAACAGGAGGTACATTAAAGAATGCAAACTGATGGTGCAGAACAGTGAGCAGAAAAGGTTCAGTTTATAATGATAGCAGCAACAAAAGGCAAACTAGGGAAATTTAGGATCAAATCAAACTGTCTAAGCTACTCCTACTTGCAAATAAGCTCAACACAGGAACAATACTAAACCTCAAGATCTAGAAAACTATTTGCAAATTAAACTCACTGTGGACATTGACTGAAACTGAGTGGAAAATGAGATTTGTGACAGATTTGATAAAACCTTGAAACTTCAACTTTTGACTTGAACACTTGAATTTATGGCTTAAAATGACTTTGCAAACAATTTTAACAATCAGTAACTCCAAAATCAACAATTAACTTTCACTAAAATTATAGGATTAAGCTACATCCAAACACCCCTTTAAAATGACAAAACACAATCTATCTCTAAAACTTAGAATGAAATCTGACTAAAACTCAAATGAGACACACAAATCAACATTACAATGAACCTCTTAATACATTAAAACCAACATTAAACCAAAAACTTGTTGGACTTAAGAACTTGACAAAGTTTGACTTTCGTTGACTTTGGTACAAACTTGCAGGAAAACCAGACTTAACCAGATTGAAACCCACAATAAGCTGATATTAGCTTATGTGAGCTTATGAGATCAGGAAGTAAAAGTAGAAACAAAGATTAATCATACTGAGACTGAATTACTGAAAATAAAGTTGCATTAAGTAAAAGCAATGAGAATACAATGTTGAAACAGAAATTACAACTTGATTAACTACTTGAAAATATTAAAGATGACAGGAAAATAAATGGTCAAGATTTCTCTAATACATAAGAAATTGGACAAATCTCTATGTGACTGAAGGAGGGTTTATATAGCTGAGCCGAGGAGAGCTTGGGATCCTCATGAGAAGCTTCACGAATGTCTAATCTCAGCCATTAATTCATTCTCTTGTCACCATATCTATTCTACACCCTTGGATCATTCTAGTGATGTGGCAGGACCAATAAGGAGCCTCCAATCGTCCACCTTGGCAATCCCTTGGCTGTCACACTCTGACACGTTGTCAGGATCTTCTAGAAACTCATTTAAGTTGGGTAACTTTGGTGTACGGGGGTAAATGGTGAGAAGGAGGGTGAAACAGTAACTGGGTTTTACTCTGGTTTTGGGCGCGTTGGTGTACTGGGGTGTTTGTTTATTCTTATTTGACTTGGGGTGAGATTTGTTTGACCGGGTATAAGCTTAGGTAATAAACCGGGTAAGTGTAATAAAGGGTTGATGGACCGGATCTTGGATTTGGGCCAAGGGTTTTGGTTTTGGACTTATATATTGGATTTGGATAACAAGTGAAATATTTAACAAATAAGGACCATCCATGTAAATTATGTAAAAACCAAGGACCAAAGGTGTAATTGTGAAACGGAAAGGGTGTAATGGGAAATTATAATAAATGGGATATAAAGGGTGTATTGTGAAAATGTGATACAATGACGGGTTTTCAATGAAATCTCCCAAATCAGGTCCCGAACTTCGTAATTTGCACTTTTGAGCATCAAAGTACATGAAATAGCATCCCGGCATCGGCTTTTTGCATTCTTCTTTCTCTCGTGCTCGGTTTTCTTCGGTTTTGGCTTCTTTTTGTGTGTTTTTACATATCCGTACCTGCACATGCATAAACTCAAGAAACACGCAAATATTAGCAATAAACGGCTCTTTCTTGGTTATTTTGGGTCAGTTTTGATAATGAAAAGGTATGTGTTTTAGCACATACCACCGCACTTGCTTATTTTTTGCTGAGTTGTATTTCCTACTCCGTGATCCTAAAATGTCGTTTGAAAAATGTTGGAGTTATCAATTGACATGAAAGTTCAACAAACCTTCACTCATAATCGGAATGTGCTTAATCGTAATATCTATATGTGAAATAAAAGGTAAACGGGGCGTTTTTAGAATTAAGGGTTTCTTAATCACTTTTGAGGAATCTTTGCTACTTTTCAAAGGTTTAGTAAAAAGAGGTTGAAATTATTGGTTTTAGAAGTCTGGGGTATGCAAATGTGAGTTGATGACATTGCGCGAGGACACGACAATCTTCTAGTCTGGGGTATTTTGGTATGTGCAAAAACACATACCATTTCTTTACCAAAATAGACCCAAAATAACCAAGAAAGAATGCAAATTCTCAAGTATTTAGAGGAATTTTGATCATTTATGTCTCTGTCATTTTAAATGTTTTAAATAGTTGATTTAGATGTAATTCCATTTTTAATGTTGTAATATCCTTTGAATGAATGCAAATTTTGTTTTTCATTTAAACTTCATTTGTCACTTTTAATTGAGATCAAGTTGCTGTGTTAATAAGTTTCAAATTCCTGTTCATTGTAACTCATTTAAGCTTTTATAAGCTTATGTGAGTTTCCATTGCTGTTAATTGTTTTAATTTCAAGTTTTTCAACAAAGTCAACATAAGTCAACCTGAGTCAAAGTTTTGAAGTAAAACGAGTTCATGGTAATTCCTGGTTTTCATCTGTTTTATGATTAAGTTTTTGTGTTCAGTTGTTCAAATCAATTAAGTTCTGTCAATTCTGGAAGTTAAATGTGCATTTTGAGATTTTAAAGGAGTGTTTGGATTTGTTATAATTTTCTGTTTCTAGGGCATTTGGCCATTCAAATCTGAGTTAGAATAGTTTGAAAACTGTTTTAAAAGCTTCCTCAATCAAGTTTCAAGGTGTGATATAGAAATAGGCGATTTCCATTGTTTTTCTTAAAACTGTCATCAGTCATTAAACTGTCCCAAAAAGTGATTTTAGGCAGTTTTGGTTTAGCTTTTTAAGTAATTTTGAGTTGTCATAAAAAATTTAAAAAATTAAAAATAGTTTTTTCATAAGTTGATTTTACTTTTCACAAAAGGAAAAAAATCAAAAAAATGTTTTAAGTAGGCTGCAAAGGATTTTAAGTTGGCGGTTTGGTTGATTTTTTTGTCCTGCATCAGTTTTCATGCTGACCAAACAGGTGAATTCAAAGCTTATCTTCTGTTTATTGAATTGCTCCTTTTGACTGATATTTGCTTCTTAGTATAGCCTTAGTATAATGATTAGATGGTATAGCTTATTAAGTCATTTAGTGCTAATTTTCCCGTTTTTTTTAAGTCTGCAAAAGTAGTAAATGCTCCTTATGTTGCTGCTAGCTGTTAGTCCAAAACAACCTCAACTAGTTCCCTTATTAGTAGTTTTTCTTGCTCATATTAGCTTCATATCATCTGAATTTAGTTCCTATATGTTCTCTTGCTGGTAGGCCTTGCTGTTTTAAGTTTTTAGACACTAGTTTTTAGCTTAAGTAGATTCTAATTTGGCTTAAAATAGGACACTATGTAGCTGTTTCATACCTTTTTCTCAAGCTTCCCACAAGTTGTAGACAACTCCTATTAAGCTAATTTTTGGTCTATAGAATCTTTGCCAGATGGTCTTGATCCTCTAATCTGAAATTTCCCAAAAGCTCTTGTGCACAAGTTTATAGATCAGCTCTAAGTATGCTATCAAGACTGTTTGGATAATTGTTTTAGATTTGTACTTTCAGCTTTAGCCTGTGCTTATTTGGTCACTTTCTGTTGCATTAGCTTGTTTTGAGTTGGTTTAGGCTTATTTTATCTTAATGTAGCTTCTCGTAGAGTAAGTGTAGCTTATAGCATACTCTCTTTAGCTTTTTCATAGCAGTTTCTTAGCAAGTAGCATAATCTGAGTACTCTAGTAGCTTTTAATAATTTTCATAGATTCTTAGTGTTTTCCATGTCCATTTACAAATTTTGTGCATTTAAAAACAATTTTTAGCATTTTTAATTAGCTTTTAATTGAAATAAATCAGAAAATGGTCACAAAAATATAAAATCAATTTTATTAGGTTTAGAAAAATCAAAAAGTCATAAAAAATATTTTTCCAGATTTTCCTAGTTAAAATAGTATTTTCTAGACATTTAATTAGTTTAAATTAGTTTTAAATTCATAGAAAATATAGAGAAAGTCAGAAAAATATAATTCCAGTTTTGAAAATTATTTTTAGTTAACTTAGATTTTTGAAAAATAGTTTTGTAATTTTCTTGTAAGTTTTCATAAGACTAAAATACACCGTTGGTCCCTAAACTTGGCAAGGTGCATCGTTATGGGACAAAACCCGGCCTTTTCATCGCCATAGGTCCAAACCTTGGCCATTAAATGCCAGAATCGTCCCTTGACCAGGATTGGGATAGTCAAACCGATTTCCTTCGAGGGTATTATAGACCATTCACTTTTTTGACCCAACCTTCAACCCAGGGACCAATTGTGAGTATGGCTACTAGTCGTTTCTTCCCTGATACGCTTGCATTTAATTTCACGGGAACCAATACACCCACCCAACAAAAAACTTTACCAATCACATAAAACAACATTATCCAGAAACGATAAACTGCAAATCGAAATCAAGAATATAAATCCTCATTTCGAGAACTCAAAAGACCAACCCAACTTCCAACAAAACCATGTCGATCGATCGTTTTACCAACATGCCAGATGAAGTGATCACTAACATTTTGAATCGGTTGCCTTTGTTAGAAGCGGTGAGAACCTCTAGTTTAGCGCGAAACTGGAGGTCTAAGTGGACTTTGCTCACCGATGTCATACTTGATGAGGATTTCTTTTATTATTTAACATACGAGTTTGATGGGAGGCTTGTTACTAGATTCTTAAATTGGCTTATGGGTCCAATAAGAAAGTTTGTCTTCGCTGTAGAGCCAAGATCAATTATTGGAATAGACAACTTTCATTATGAACAGATTCATGAGTGGCTCTTGTTTTTGGCTGACAATGGAATTGAGGAGCTGATTATTACAAACTGGTATGGTGACCCAGTTACGTTCCCAACCCAACTTTACTCTCGTAGTGAGTTGAAACATCTGGTACTTCATGTTTGTGCAATGGCTACTTTGGAATATTTTCATGGCTTTCCAAATCTACTGAGCTTAGAATTGATTCATGTCAATTTTCTAAGCGGTACAGTTTGGGACTTTATTGCTGGTTGTCCCTCACTTGAGTCTCTTAAAATGAATCGTCCTAGTACAAACGAGATGAGACTATGGGATATTGCAAAACTTGGGAATTTGAAGAAGTTACATTTGTCATTAGGTCGTTATAAAGTTGTGACGACAATCACAACATCCGATATCTTTCACTTGACAAGACTTACAAATCTTGAGACCCTTACATTGGATTTTGGTGATTGCACGGTAAGAACAATTTTAGTTTTACAACTTATAATTTAACAATGTTATAGAGACGTGTAACATTAATGAAATTTAATCTGTAAAAGTTCTTGTAGTTGATACATGAAGCTAATCCTAGGATGAAGGTGCCCTTTGTTTCCCTGATTAACCTTAAGCTGTCCGAAGTCGATTTTGGGAATAATGTTATGGTAGCGTTCACCATTGTAATGATTCGGTTATCTCCGAATTTGAAAATGCTGGATACCAGAGTAAGTGTAATGCTGTAATGAATATGTATCAAATAAAACATTCCTAAATTGCCATGTTTGTGTATCTCAACACTATTTGATTTTTCAGGCTGCAAACACGCTTAGTGATCTACCTTTGCCCAATTTTTCCACTGTTGTAGATAGAAACACATTCAGCCATGGCCAGCTACAGACGGTGGTGTTTCGAGCTTTTCCCAAAACAGAGCATGAAATAACTTTAATAAAGTGTATACTTGTGTGTTCCCGGTCGCTAAAGACAATCAATATCAGGCAAAGCGATAGGAGTCATGATGGGAATGAAAATACCAGGAACAACTGGGAGTTGGCTAGGAAGCTGTTGAAACTCCACCGAGCTTCCCCCACAGCCGTGGTAGATTTCTTTGGCTGGTTGCAGTTTAAGTTTGGGTTGAATACCCTTGGACAACTAATGTTGCAAAATAGTTTTGGTAATTTTGTACAGTAATTGTTTATATGGTTTGCTCAAAATTAGATTGTTCATATGTTGTTGTTTGTGCGCATTGTAGGTGATGAAAGTTTGACATTCGAAAGTCAAACTGTCATTTAGCATTTTAATTTGATTGTAGCAAGTAAAACTGCATTTCCAGTTTACTTTAGTTAGTCAATACTTGAAAATGGTGAATGGGTTAACTGTGAACGAGAGTCGTACTGTCAGAAGGATTGGAAACCTTTGGAAGATTAAGTGCAAAAGGTAGAACGGTATTTGAAGTTTGATGATAAGGATGGCTAGTGGAATGTTCAATAATATATAGAATGGTATTTGACTTTGTAAAGTCAATATTGCAAAACCATTACTCAATATTTGTTTTGGAGTGAATTGATAATTTGATATGTTTTAGAAGTTTGACTTAACAAAGTCAAACTTCTAATGGTTTTGTGTTGTTGGCAACTTGAGGGACCAATTGTGTATTCTAAAGTGATTATTGGGCGGGAGTTTTAAGTATGACAACGACAACCAAGACAAATTCAGGGACAGAGTGTGAAAAAAAGTAACTATTAGACCCTTGACCGTCTCTTACCGGAGACGATATTAACTAGTGCACACCAAACGATAAACTCATCTACCACTTTTTCCACACACAAAAAATTTTCCAATGGCAGATTTCCCCATTTTAAACGAACTCATGGAGGTTGTTGATTCACCTAATTTGAATGATCGTATGGCTATCTGGTTTGAAGAAGAGGCTGCCCAAGAAGAGATTCTGAGGAAGCTAGTTCTTCAGTGCATCCAGCATCTGAAGACAGGAATCATCAAGCGTAGGGAGCTGATAGAAGAGAATCAAGCTCTGGGACCTCGTGGAATTGCGCTTGACTGTGTGGATGCGCTGACCAAAATCCAGTCGAGGCACACAAACCAACTTGCCCAACTCATACAGATTGTTGGTCAAACAGATGAAGGTATTCGGTTCAACCAAGAGTTTGTTAAGAAAATGGCTGAACATAATGCC